>JACDOX010000017.1:5925158-6130000 GCA_014549065.1 Cardinalis cardinalis
GATGTATCCAGCGCCGGGAGCGGGGCCGCGAGGGGGAGCGGCAGCGCCGCGGTTCCGCAGCCCCGGGGAGCTCCGCATCCTTCAGCCGGCACCGCAATCCCCTCCCGGAGCTACAGCCCCGGCGGTCCCGCAATCCCCTCCCGGAGCGGGAGCCCCGACGGTCCCGCAATCCCCTCCCGGAGCGGGATGCCCGGCAGTCCCGCAATCCCCTCCCGGAGCGAGATGCCCGGCGGTCCCGCAATCCCCTCCCGGAGCTGCAGCCCCGGCGGTCCCGCAATCCCCTCCCGGAGCGGGATGCCCGGCGGTCCCGCAATCCCCTCCCGGAGCGAGATGCCCGGCGGTCCCGCAATCCCCTCCCGGAGCAGGAGCCCCGGCGGCCCCGCAATCCCCTCCCGGAGCGGGATGCCCGGCGGTCCCGCAGGCGGCAGGTGCGGGATGCCGGGCGGTGCCGCTGCCCTGCGGTGCCAGGGCCGCTCCCGGCTGGAAGAGCCGCCGTGCTGACAGCGGGAGAATCCAGCGGCGCACACCTGCCTGGGCAGGAGCCACGGGGCTGGCAAGGGATTGATTGTCTGTGTGCACCTGCTCCCCTGCCATGAGCGGGTATATGTACTTTATAGCTAATATCTACCAGGTTTGGTGACAGAGTCAGGAAAACTGGGGTTTCTCCCTCACTTGCCAATACTTTGATTTCTCAGCTCCAAATCACGCCGTGCTTTCTAGCCTCAACAGTACAGACTGAAGTCACGGAACACCCACACTGCTGTCCTGCCCTCACCGGTGTTCCCTCAAACACAGTCATGCTGCTGCTGCTGCAAAGAAATTMATTCCAGATCCACTTGTGACAGCTGAGTGTCAGAGTTAAAGCACATTGCAGGGGACAGAGCAAAGCTTGTCTCCATTAGCACATCCCTGCTCTGTGGCTAGAGCACATGGCAGTCTCCAGCACTGCTGCTTTGATTAAATGTACCCCTGGTACACTTCAAATAGATTTTAACACAGAACAYTGTGGTCTCTCCGAAGGACTGTTTGAATCTGAGTTGCTCATCTGAATGTGGCACACACTCTGTCATTCCCATTTCATTTTGGAAACCAAATTTCACTGGGTTCCGTACAAGTATTGCACACTGTGAATTTTCAACTCCAGCAGTGCAGAGTCATGAAACTGTAACTAAGGATGGTTTTCCTTATGGCAACAAAGTGCGAGGGTATCAGATGACTCAGAGCCCTTCCTTCTCTCATGCTGTCTTTATGTCATATTTAGTTGTTAATTAATTAGAAGATATGAATTGAAATGTCTTCCCTCTCTTAGCAAAACTTCTGTATGAATTTTAATCATCATGCAGCACAGAGCTCCAAACTGTGGCTGATGTACAGCTGAACAAGGGTTATGTTGTTACATTTAAGTACTAATCCCTTTTCTTCTTAAGTACAGACAGATGTGTTTAATCTATTTAAATTTGCCTTAATTGTTTGAGTCTATAGAAAGCTGACTGTACTTTCTGCTTTAATTTKAGTGATTCCAAGAAATTAATATGCACTAAGCTGTTTCCCTAGATATTGCAGAGTTCTGTCAGCAGTTACAGTGACTAAGCAGACACAAAGTACATTCCCTGGTGATGTAAAGACACGCCACGGTGTTTGCCACTGCCTGTTTTTACCTTGATATCCAGAGACAGAGGAGGCTCTCTGATGGTCTCAGGATGCAAGCAGCCATCTAGCTCCTCTATTCCCCTGTGCCACTTGTTCCCACTGACATCAGTCCCTTCCCAGGTGTGGGATTGATGCCAAGCTGCCTGTACCTGATTTTCAGCCTGGACACCACGTGAGGAAAACTGGTTGCCCTTCCTTACACAGTTGAATAAAGTAATGACATTTGTCATCTTTCACCTGGACATTTCTCCCTTCACATGCAACACTAACCTCAGCCAAAAAACTTTTTTCTGTGTTAAAAATAAAGGTAATGAAAATAAATGAAAGAAAATGCGTAATTGTCTACAAGGTAGCCAGATGGGCAGCCCACTTTAATGTTCTCATTTGATCCTGCACATGAAATAATTTTCATTTATGTCTTCTTGTATTTCCTTTAAACCAGAACTTAAACAATTATTTTTGGCCCTGTTGTGTATGACAAAATAACTCCCAAGATAATTCTTTTTCCATCAAAGCATTAGTTTTTCACTGTGACTTTRCCCAGATTAAAATTTAAACACCAAAGTCTGATACTGTTTCTGTTACCTAATTAAGTGTGAAATATTTTAAATGGAACACTAATGGAATAATATCCTTAAGTGTTTTCTGCAAATCTTCTAGGATTCAAACTCTTCATCACAAATACATAAAGGCTACTAAAAAACTCTCAAATATTAAGTGCTCAAGACAAGCCACTGTGAACTGAGGTATCACTTCTGCCATRTTTGCAAAAAAATTTCCTTATATTTATATGTTTTATTCAAGTAATATTGTTCCTGGAATTGTAGCCAGTTTTGGAAGTTGACACAAATTAGAAAGCTAAAGGCTACTGGCCACATAAAAAGTTCTGAGYGCAGAGCTCTGCTCCTCTCACCTCAGGAAATCAACTTTTTTGTTCTCTGTCATGTTGAAATAAACAGATGAGAAGTTACTATTTTCACTCTTGCTGGCTACTGCACTTGTATTCAGTATCCTGCAGTTCAGGACATTCCTTAGCCTGGAACCCAGTGAACACTTCCCAGCCTGATTGCCACGAGGTGAATCCTTACCTGCCAGCRCAGGGCAGTGTCAGACTCCTGGGAAATGGACCAGAACGCATGACTTCCCCTCCATCCTCGGTCACTAGGAAAAAAAAGAACAGATTTGGGTCTTTCTAAGCAATTGATCATGTTTCCTGAACCTTTATTTACATTATTTTTATTGCTACAAGCATTTTCTTTCCCCTTTTGACTGTCTCCCTGGCTCATGGAGTTTTGTTTTCAGGAGGAAAATGCAGAATTGAAGGAAGAGTGAAAATCTAAATTCTATATAAAGTCCAGGTTTGGTCCTATTTTCCTGATCTGGCAAACTGTCCCTTCTGTTTTGTGAGGCATTCATGTGCATGATCCTGTTCTCAGTGCATGAAATAAATCCTTAACGATGTAACTTAATGGAAATATCCAAGTATGTACAAAGGTGCAAATAAAGTCAGAATCTGACCTAGAGCTCATATTTTATCAGGTGTTTGAATCTATCTCATTTCAGTTCCAGACTTGTTTTTGTTCCTTCCCTACAACACTCCAAATATAATTTTTTGGAATAGAAACTTCTCCACTTTGAATGAATGTTTTTTTTTTTTAAGTGAGAAAAATCCATTTGGCTGTATTCCAGCTATTTAAAATCTTTACTGACTTTAAATTGTTTTTACGTATGTATTTCCTTTCACAGGTGTCACAGAGATTGCTTTTATTCATGAAATTTATCATGCAAAGAATATATGCTTAAACTCAAACATTGTGACACAATTTAAAAATTTTGTATGCAAAAAATAGCTTTGCTTACACGCATTTAGATAAGAATATATTCCAAATTGAGAAAAACAATAACCATCTCAAGAAGTAAAAAAAGCAAAACCATATTTTCATTTTAAGATCCCTCTACCACTCCCTGTATTTGGGGATACACATGGAGATGGGGAAAAACTGTTGGTTTTCTTCTCAGATGTCTTTTAGAGGAGTCTTTCTAGTATTGAGTGGGTTTTTATCCATTTTATTGGGAATAGGATCAGGTCTAAATTGTATTTTGCTTCACTGATGTCTGATGTGTATAAATATTCATGAGTCAACACCTGGGCTTGGCTATTTTCTAAAATCTGTATAACTGTTATTGCAGTTTTATCTGTGGACTGTGGTGTCTCATTTGAATTCATGAGACCTGTTATAAATTTTAAATATATATGAATTGATATTAAAGCCTAATGAAGAACAAGAGTCCCACCTGCTACCTGCAATTTAGTACTACCTGCATAAGAGGGACAGAGGAATCTAAGCAGTGAAGACGGAAACTTGATTGTTTATTAAAACTTCAGATTTGTTTTGATCATTCCTTCTAATCCCTGTTGAGAAAAATCATGTTCCAAAATGGCTCCTTTCCAGATTTCTGTAGAGATCTTGGAGCTTTAAGCCACTAAAAGTTTGGCAGAGCATCTAACTGCCATATTTTTGTTTAAGAGGAAAACTACTAAAACTCCCTGAGAGGAGTCTATTTTATAGGCAACTTTGCTCACATATCAGACTCTCTTTTACGCTTTCTTATTTCTGAGATCTGCAAAACAAATTTTATTTACAGTTTTCAGCTTAGTCTTGTGTCATGAGAATTGCAAACCAATTTACTTGCACATTCATACCACCTAAAAGATGAAAGGTATTTGTCATGGTACCAAGAAATATATTTATTCTCACTTTTAAATACTTTTTAGAACTGCTTTTCCATCAAGTTCCATCAAGAGTTATTTCTGAGCTCACACAGAGAGGAAGATTCAGCTCTTCAAAGTGACCACAGAGAGGTTGTGAGTATCAGGGGCTTTAGAACACRATGGTGTCCTTGGTAGGATCCTGGTGTCCCCTGCCTAGGGATAAGAGGACACCATAAGATACTTTTATAGTGCGTTTTTAATTGCTCTTTAAGATTAGATTTGTGGTGAGGGGAGGGAAGTTCACCCCTGGTAGYAGCAAGGCTGGTGCTGCACAGTGTGGCATCCAGCCTGAAGAGAACAGAACAAACAGAAGCGTTTTCTTTGTGTGTGTCTAACCCCAAATCTGAAATCTGCTATCAGCTCTCTGTGGGAGAACAAACCCGTTAATGGGCTGTGACTGCAACAGTTCATAATCATCACCATGTTCCCTGCAAAAGCATGAAAACACAGGGCTGAAGTCTGGTCCTTGGCTATCATCAATGTTCTCCCACAACCATTTTCCATGTATTTGACCAAAGGAAAAAGGAGAAAGTACTCGAAAGATTTATTTCCTTGTTTCTTTCTCTGAGAAGTGGAAGAAAACAAGCAGAAATCTGTAGTGAGATTATAGAGYACTGCAGAAAACCTGGGGTAACAGGGAGTCAGACACAGATAATAGAAAGATAATTTTTAAAAAAATTCAGATTGAAAGCAGAATATGATAATGAGCCAAAAATGTTTGATTTTCCCYAGGTGCATCAATCTCCTTTACTAAAGACATTTTTAAACTGTCAATATTGGCCCCTTGTTCCAGCCTCCATCATGCACCATAATTAAAGAACTTCTGTGTCCATATCACCAAAAAATCTGGAATCAGCTGCAGTATTTCCCTTGGCAGACACATTTAAGTGACTTTCTCCCTCCAGCAGCAGAGAGGATGCACCTCTCCAGAGGTGGGAAGAGGAGGCAGCAGCAAAGCTGACTTGCTACAGCTCCTGCCACTTGCACAGAAGAAAAACTTCTGCTGTGCTAATTGAGATCTGAGTGTTTTACAAATGGCACAACAGATGCTGTGCACTGATGAGAACAATACAGACAGTGATGCTGCAGAAACTCTTCAGGCAGAAATGTCATGTACTGAACATCTCACATGYGAATGGCCACAGCAATGATTTTGGGAACGTTTGGCCATGCCCTGAGCTAAGCTCCGGCACTGTCTGAAGTATTCCTTGGGGTTTTCATTTCCAGATGGAGAAACAATAGCTCTGAGTTCATCATGTCATGTTCAGGATGATATCTTCCTCAGTGAAACACCCCCTGTCACCAAAAGACAGTGCCAAGCGTTGGGTGTGAGCCCAGTACATGAGGTGGAAATGGAAACCACAGCCTTCTGCTGCTGAGGCAGCAGCCAAGAGTTGACTCATCCCAAGACCTTCCCACAAATCCTTGTACACTGCTTTTTACATTAGAAAACTGATACTGATACARAAATGGATTGCCAGGAGGAGGGTGGCAAGATGGGAGTAAGGAGAACAACCACAGAAATAACCATCCAGATAATTTTMTGGATGATGAGTGGTCTTTGAGCATTCCTGGAAGTTTACAAGACCATCACAAATCTTAATTAAAATTGAATACAAAATAATTCTCAGAATTAGAACTAAAGATCAATACTACCTGAAAGATAAATCAGGACCCTTCTTTGGCAAATGGGTTGCCAGAGGAATGACTGACCAAGAATTCATTCAGAGCTAATCTGTGCTAAGACATACTGTTTTAGCTGCATTATCTGATGCTACCTCTTCTTCTGATTCAAGGTCTGCCTTTTTTGTCAGGTCCTGTCCTTTAATCTCCAAACACAATGGCAAAGTGATTGCCAGTGATTTTATGCTTTTCTGTGCCCAGGACAATGGGACTGTTCAGCTGTCTGAAAGAGCTAATACATACTTTATGATGAGAAAGGAACAGCCAGAGCCACCAAGGAAAGGTGGGATTCTTTTCATCATTCTGTAGCATCTTCAGCAGCAAACAGCATTTTTAATACCATAGCTTTAAAGTGCCTGAGGTTTTCTTAAAGTAGAAAAGTGTGGCACATTGAGACAAAAAATTTCTCAGACATTTAATCCAGTTAAAATATTCAAGATTCATTCTGAATTRTATTAGTCCACTGTGATTCAAAATGTTAAATGCTTCATCAAACACTATCAGACAGAATGATTTCAGTAGCCATCTGTGACAATGAAAGAGAAGTAATTGCACAGTGGGTTTCTACAACAGCATATAATCTGAAGTCTTAAAGAGGGACCAGTTCAACACTTGCCTGGCCTTTTGCAGGCAGCCACTGATATGTTGATGCCTTTCAGACTCATTCAAAACTATATCATAGCTCACTACAATTAAAGGAAAGCCTTATTGCAACAAGCTTCAAAAAGAAAAGAGGACATTTGCAGAAAAATAAATTAACTTGGAGAAAATGAAAATGAATCCATTATTGGCAGAGAGCACTAAAGACAGAGGCACAAACTGCAGTGCACCTGCACCCACCATCCTCCCGAGAGACACCTGCTGGTCAACCATGTCTACGGGACAGCTTTAGTAAAAGAATAAGTAAAAATTTTAGTCTCTGTTGTTTCTTCTGATTTCAAAAGCTGTAGAATGTAAGGGGTGAAATGCACTGCCATTAAAGCCAAAAGAATACCTCCTGCTTATTTCAAAGTAAGCTTAATTTCAACAAACCTTGTATTTTCATGGCTGGAAAGCAAATCCCTTCTGCTCTGGGAGGAGCTCACACAGTTTGCTGATGCTATTGAGGATCATGCTCAGCCACCCTCAGAGGCTGCAAGACTCCATGGACGTGGTCAGCATTTGACCCTGGCAGGGGAATGGCCTGCACAGTCTTTGAACTGAAACCCTGCAAAATGCAGAAATGAAATAACTGAGGGCCCTCTGCAAGGGCAGCAGGCCAAGATCAGCATCCACAGAGGATTGCTACACCTTCTGTGAGCACAGAAAATCATCACCCACCTGCAGTACCTGAAGGAGAAACTCCAAAAAAAAGAGTTAAACTACTATAGGAAAAACTTAGAAAAATGTGGTAATGGCACACAGACACGTAGCTATAGGCTCTATTTATAATTTATGGTTTACAGATTTATAGTGTGAAACTGCAGTATTATGCAGTATGATTTACAGTGTGAAACTGCTGTTCATACTGTCAAGTATGAAAAAAGCAAGTTTCTAGGTCTTTTTTTTTTCTTGTTAAACAATAAAGCTACATAAGTGTGAACAGCATCTTCTAAAGTGAAACTAACATTTTCACTTTCAATATGGGAATATTTAATAAGAGATAAATATACTCACTGTAATTAATGAGCTGTTCAGTCATATTCTGCTCCTAAAATATCAGCTTGAACCCCAGCTCTACTGGGATCAAATCCCACTTAGGAAAAAAATAAAATAGGGAGAAAAGTGAAGCAAAGAGCATCCAGATTTTAAAAAAAGTTAAAAAATTGAGAGAATAGAGAGTGAAGAAAAAAAAGAGGATGGATACACAGCATTTTACTGGAAAGTATGTTTCCTCAAGCTGAAATCTGTTAGAACTAATGCAAAGTCTCTTTTGTTGCACAGAGGATTTGCAGTGAGCCCTGTAAAAATGTAGAGAGTGAATTTAAACTAGTATTTTAGGATCCATCTTCCCCAGTACATGTCTGGAAAATGTGACTTTAAAATGTGCTTTGCATTGGCAGGGGAACAAAAAAGCAAAAAAAGAGAARAGAAAGAGGGAGGAAGAATAATCACAACAGAAAATAAGAAAAGAGAGTCAAGAGCTTCAGAGAGGTTTGCAAGTAATTCACAAAAACTCAGTTACCACAGTAGAAATTACATCTGAGCCCAAGCACCTCTAGAATGGTTTTAAGAATTTCCAGGATCACAGTAAGATARGTGTTCTTCCTTTTGTAGAACAGGGAAATCTGAAGCTAAATTATTCAGTTCCAATCACAGTTATCTCAATGTTTGTGCCAAGGCAAAAGGAAGTCAACTGAGACTCCAATATGTTTGGCTTCAAACTTCTGGTAAATTACTCGAAGGTGTACTGGCCTTCATGAGTGTCTGGACACAGCCCCAATTCACAAAAGAGAAAGTGACATTAAAAACTCTTACAATTAAAACTTACAATTAAAGAAATGTTTCATGTGATCACTTTTGTTGTGATCCTGCTGTTCTAATAGCACAACTGAGAGCCCACAGAAAGGCCTTCATATCAACAACTATTATTTTCACTTGCAAGTAGCATTGAAAGCACGTGGATTTTAAACCATAAATCACTATAAATCAAATACCTCATGTTCAAAGTGGGCATCATTCACTTCTCTTCCAATGAACTGTTTTCCTGAGTATCTGTTTATTCTGCTGTTCCTTCTACTGCTCTGTGATTGTAGGTATAGGTTTAATCAGACTTGACGTAGTGCCAAATTTTAGGCAAACAGATCCAATGATGCTCATTAAGAGAGTCTGGCCCTGTAAGTGCACAATGGGGGTGAACTCACATGGCTCAGAAGATGGTGACATTTAGAATTGTGTCTAGAGGCTGTAAACACAGGGATAGATATTTTTCCTCATAAATAACAAAAGAAATAAAACTACTTGGAACTCTAGAGTATCTGGAAGAAAGAGGGTAAATGATTCATGAGGAGACATCACATTTGCAAGATCATGCTGTGGACAAACTCACTTCCAGCCACATCCACGGAAATGTTGTTCTTGGCTTAACCTTAATCTGCACAGTGTGTTCATCTTTCTGCTCAGCCTAACACCAGACTCACAGCCAAGACACACCAATTATCYCACACAGCAGATGCTGAGATCAGATTGTCTACAGTATTCTGAGGCTCAGATCACAAATACTGTCACCTCAGCGTGGCCCTGGATTTACAGAGTCTAAGCATTTGAGCAAACACATCCCAGTTTGGATAACTTGGAGCTCATGAAGAAAGAGGCCTCAACGAGGAGCTCTTAGCAAAGAGCAATTGCAGCTGGGGAAGAGGGGAAGGAGCCAGCCCATCCTGCSTCCAGCAGCCCACCCCACCGACCACAGACCTTTGCTGGCCTTACTGGGTGCTAATTCCTCAATTAGGGCTTCATGTTTCTCACGTTAGAGCTCCTCCATGGCTGGGTGAGGAATGCAGTGCAGCCACATAGAAATTCTGACTTTCTGAGCAGCTGCCTGTTTTCTGCTTAGTCATTCCCCACTGCCAACTCTTGGTCTGCCTGCACGGCYTGTTCCCAAGGCAGGAATAAAATGAAGAGTGAGGCTCTCAGCTGCTGGCATCCTSTATCTCAAGATATCTGATCTCTTCCTCCCACTGGCAGACTTTCCACGGTCTAGCTAAGTCAAGTTTGTTTAAGCTTCAGAAGCAGGCTAAAAAGAGTAGGGAAAATTCKCTTTATCCCAGCTATAATGTGTTTTGCAGGACATAAACAGTCTCTGCTTTCCTAAKCAACTCACAGAGCGGGTCCTAGTTTAGCCATCCCCTGATGGGAAGGCACTCTGCACAAGCCCTTGCAAAATAGCCAGGCTGCAGGGTGGAGGAGGAGCTGCTGCTGCTGCAGGTGAGGCTCAGCACCGGGCAGGCTGTGAAAGCAGCCAGGCCAGGGCCAGAAGCAGCAATGATCCTCTCCCTGCCTACTCCAGCCACTAATGGCAGCACGGAACAGAACAGAATTTTTTTACCACTGAAAAATAAAACCACTGCACCTACCAATCCCTGTGYACTGCTTATGAGAGAATGATAAATGCAGCTATGATCTATGTTCTAGAAATAAAGCTCCATGAGAACTATTTACTTCCCCCCCTTCCAGAATCCACCGAGCAACCGGCATTTCACACGTGTTTCCAACTATTGTGTTGATCAGCTAACACACAGATCTGAAGGAGGAGATGAATTGCAACACTATAATAAACAGTTCACAGGAATGGATACAAACATCAGCTTTGTAGCTCTCCTGTGAATTGAATGGATTCCTGTAAGCTTTTATTTAACAAACAAGTAGCATGAGTGGAGAGAAAAACTATACAAGCCTTAAATGATTTAACATACGTCTGAAATACTAACGCCACTCCAAATGCTTCCTTCTCCCAACTGTTTTTCCTTAGCGAGCAGATTTCGATCAGGTGGATTACCTGGTTTAGCTGTGATTATATTTCATGCTGTTGTCAGCAGGAAAAGCAGAAAAGCCCAGGATGACATTAYTGCAGCAAAGAGGAGCCGAGGCTGTAATGCCCTCCCATTGTAATGGCCCATTAGTGCTGAAACATCACCCACTTCTGATGGCAATCAGCCTGTACCTGCTAATTACTGCACACACGGGTGTCACGTTGGCTTTGCTACTTGATTTAGTTAGATATATACGTAGGGCTATAAAGGGATCCTTAGAGGAAAACAGCAAAGGAGTAAATAAAACAGTTTGTAAATATTAYTGTTCTTTTCTGTTGTAGCTCTTTGGCATCGCACAATTCTTGTGTGTCAGATGTGTATCAGATGTGTCAAAACAGGAGAGGGACAAAATTAAAAGCAAAGAATGGCTTAATGCATTAAAAAGGAAGAAAAAGTAACARGAGTGAGAAATAGCTTTAGTTTCATTGTATTATGCCAATTGTGCCAGCTTTCCTCCCTTCGCAGGGTATCATTCAGAGCTGGAAAAGTCTTTGGTGAATATCCTATATTTACTTCACAGAGAACCTGTAAGACACAGCACCCCTGCCTCCATTTCACACGTTTCCTGAATCATCAGATGAAAAGAACAAAACATTAAAAAATGTGTGAATCCTACCACAATAAGAAAATATCACAGGACCTCTGGCACTAGAAYTATTACAGCTGCAACACTTGCTGCTGTCTGTTTACATTTGCAACAGAAAAGGACAGTAAAAAGGAAGTTTTATGTGGTTTAGGTGCTGTTTAGATTTAGGCATRAAGGCTTTTCAGCTGTCATCTCTTTAGAAATGGCATGTCCTAAAGACTGAAACATTTCACTGGAATACAAGGCAGGCCAAGACTATTTATGCTCCCAAGGTGCCACAATACTATGCTGAAAGTAAAGCCATGCAGAAATGGTAATGTTAAATACAGCTTACTGCAAATGCAGGAAATATTTTTGGGTTTTATTATCATCTATACCTCTGAGGATTTCTACCAGAAACCTACTGCTAGGAAAAGAGAAAAAACTTGCTGATATATCACAGCATTAGAATCGTGTTAGTTTGTGAAACCTGTTTGGTAACCATGGGTACTAAACAATTTCATAAGGATTTCACATAATCTAGGAACTATWAATAGACTTGGAAACAAAGTAGGAGCTTAATGCAATATCCACAGGTTGGGAGGCAAAATGTTCTTGGTAACATAATTTATTTCTATGTGTTCCAATGAGCATTTTTAAAGCACTTCTGGCAATACCAGAATTTCTTTTTTTGTACATATCCTCTTTTSTAGCTTATCCTGCCCATCACTTCTGATTTGACCAAGCTGAGCCTGGKTGATAATGAACCAGGGAGTAATAATAAAACCCACTTAATTTAGTTACATTTTAGAGGAAAGTGTGCAGAGTAATGTGTATTAGCCAATGCTAAGGAAATTTAACCAGGTGAAAGATATGTGGAATAGAGTATTTGTTCYATAAGGGTTTTTTAACTCTTTGCACACTTACCTGGAGAAAGGTAAGTGTGCAAAGAGTTAGAGTTAGAAAGGTAAGAAATTCACTTACCTGAATTTCTCATGAAGAGAAACTGACAAACATAGTAGGCAGTTCACTACCCAAATTTTGGGTGAAGACAACTCAGTTAATCAAATAATTAAACTCATTATCTAAAGCATTTTACAACAAAGCTAATAATAAATTAGTTTAGCATTTCAGCTCCTGAAGAGAGCTTAGAAATCCATGGTAATACAGAGAACTCTGTTTAACAGAATAGTGCCTGCTATAATTATAACTTCTATTCATATTTTAGCATTCTCCKTCATCACCTTCACCTCTCCTTTTAGTGTGTGTGCTTTGAGAAAAAGCACTTGTAGATTTTTGAGGAGATTTTTCCAGTGTCAACAGAAAAAAGTAAAGCAGCATCTTGTTTTAGGGTTACTCTGACACCCCATAATGAAAGAGCTTCAGCCTCACAAGCTGAATCTGTTTCAGCTTTGGGAACATTTTTGATGAGCTGCTTACTCACATCTTTATTCAGCTTTCTTTCATTGCAGTATAGCAAAAGCTGCACACATCTCTATTTTCTATGAATTACCTCCCATCCAATCACAGATGCCTCAGACTTAATTTTAATACAGGCTTCAAGCCCAGCCAAGCCAAGCTAAGGGGRTCTGTGGCATGATGTTCAGACTCAGCTGAGAACCAAAGCACTAATGCAGTGGGACTTCAACCACAAGCCACAGCTCAAGTTCTCATAATTCATCAGCTGTTAATCAAATCACTCAGGGCTCCAAGGCTGTGGCTAGGCTGGGTGAAATAGCTGGCAGCAACACTTGCACTGAAGACAAAGGCTGCGAACACACAGAGCCAAATCCAAGCAAATGCTCCAGCAGTTCTTCCCTGTCAAGCTAATTCGTGTGTGCTCAGTTTTTAATGAGAAATTCTTGATGAATTTAACACAAATGGCTATTTTCTAAAGGCTAACTAGCACATGGATTTATACTTGYAAAGCTGGAGCTAATTATAGATTTTTTCATGTTTTTTGGCTAAACTTGTTGTTAAAGTGGAAAAATATGCACAATACAACATTAAGTCAAAGTGTTTTTCTCATCCTAGCAAGAAGTTTCAGTTATTAGATTTCTTATATTAAAATAAAAGTCACCAKCAATCTTTTCTAGCACTGGCTGGCCACCATCATCTGTGTAGCATTTTACTTGTCTAAAGAGGATTTTCATTACTTACYTGTTAGTATTTTAAAAGTTTATCTTTTCTGAGGGTTTACTTGGACAGAGCCAGCCCRGTGGATGCCCCAGGGGTTCCAAGGTGCACACTGGGGCTCTCCAGCCTTGGCACGTCAGCAGCCAGCCCAGCTGCAGGGACCCTGCCAACCTGCCCCAAGGAACCCACCCAGCCTCTGCTGAGGGACAGTGGGACTTTGCAAGGAGAGACACAGAGTGAGACCTGAGCTACAGGAGAAGGCCAGGAGCACCACTGCCATCCCACTCCAGAGGTGAGCAGGTCCTTTCCCAGCAGCCTTAGTGCTTCCCCAGACGTGCCTGGCAATGCATTTTGGATCACTAGCCAGAAATTACTTTTTCATGCAACCACAAAAAGAAAACTACTGAGAACAAAGGGGTTTAAACAAAACTTAACATTTCCTTATTTTATTCCAAAATTGTGCACAGCTTTGTATTCATTAGCAAGCATCCTCATCAAGGATCAAGCTTGTTTTTCAAGGTATTACTGTTGTCTAGTTCCAGGACTCAAGTCCAGTGCATAGAGGGCTAAGAAGACTTTTTCATAAATTTTCTCTCCCTCCACCACTCTGATAATGCACAAAGGAATTCTTGCAAAGGACAGGAGAAAGAGAAGAGTATTCTCTCATTGTGGAWCTTGCCACTGACAGCCTCTTGGGTTTGACAGGCTATGCCACTACTCCACACCTCARAAAACCATTCCTTATACATCAACAGAAGTGCAGATTTTAAGCTGACTTCAAAAATGTGAATTAATATGAAATCCCAACATTGTTTAAAAGGAAACACATAAATAGCACAGCTTTCAGTATAGCATCACGAAAATCTGCATTTCACAGAGCTAAGCTAACAAACTGCAAAATGGAAGGAAAGAGATTCCTCTCAGTTCTTCCTTGGGAAGCCATTTGACCAGGTACATACAAGACAGTGACCCGTGGGGAAACTTAGGGCTCTCTATTAAAACGGGCTTCTATTAAAATTCAAACTCAGAGTTTTCTCTTCCACATTATCATCCTTGGGGTCTGTTTTTTCTTTTCCAAAGGACAAGCAAAAATTTCACCACTGCTCTACTGAATTCATGTTGCAAGTATGAATAACTCACAAGGCTGGATCTGCCTACTGTTACTGTGGTTACCAAAGTTCCCTTCCCACTGAATCTGAATATCAGCTCTGTTCCAGTTTGCATATTTCAAGCTTCTGTTACTGATAAATGTTTTTTCTTTTCTATCTGCTGTAATGCAAACAACAAAGTAGTGTTTACCTTTAAAGCAGTCTTTGACTTCCATCCTGTGCAATGTGCCAGGCTGGGTCCACTTCTCACTGGTTGTTCATTTTGGGTGTTTCCATTGATTCCATCTGACTCCAAACCCTACAGCAAAAACCCAACATTTCTTGCAGGAGAAGGAAGTTAATTACACCAAGCAGAGGAYATGGAGCAAGTTACAACCACACATCTCCAAGGATGTAAACTGTGCAGCCTTGCAGGAATGCCATAGCAGAGAAGCCTGATGTACTGAGCACGTACATATTAACTGTGCAAAACTTGGAGGGTTTGTGCTTTAAAGAAGCACAAGACATTCTAAACACAGATGATAATTAACTCTGAAATGGGCACACTTTTTCTTCCTCCTTCAAAAAATCCTTTTAGTGGMCACCAACACCAGCAGAGGATGGCACTGATCCTCTGCACTGTTTTGGTAACAGAACTGGACACTGYTCCATAGAATTCAAATTGGCAGCTGTAATCCGGGGTGAATGTGCGGTTGGACCAAGGTACAAAGAAGTTATTGATGCAAAACCATACCATAAGGKCGTTCCTAGGTTCCATTTCTCCACAGATGATAGCAAAACCAGTAAAACAAGATTTTGATGATATCAAATGGCGTCTTTGATACTGCATATGCTTTACAATTCCTCAATTCTGAAAAATGCACTGCCAGCCCCACTGGGAAACACACACAAATTTTCATCTCATAGAAAAGTGCAACAGCTTGAAGACATACAATGTTTGAACAGCAGTTCCCTGCCTGCATTCCCCCTTGTATTTTTTTCTCTGTAGGGCATATATACTGTCTGAAGCACTTTCTATGGTTCCTTTAAGATYAGCAACAATGGTCCAGAGTCTTTAAAGTGAAGCAAACTCTTGAATCTTGGMAGGGTTTAGTCAAAAGTCATCTTACTTCATTTTAAAATACTCGTTTTTAATTTTCCTTTTAAATTTAAGGTTTTAAACCCACAGGATTTTGTTTAAATATTTTGAATAAATTAATTCAAAGGGAAATTGCTTGACCTTGGGTTTTTTAATTTGGCAGAGATGAAATAATTTTAACTGTCTTAGTGTAAAACCTATGTAGATTAACTTTAGTACCATATGCAGAGCTCAGCAAAAAGTATTTCTGACTTTGGAACACAGATATGCAAGATATACAGATATCCCCCCTGCCCACAAAAAACACAAACCAAACCAAAACAACCCCAAAAAGAAGCCCCCCAAAAAGGAATATATTTTAACCACAAAATTACAGGTCATTAAATAAGAACAGAACAGAAGCAAGCCAAAGAGCTGCTGTTTCCAGCACAGCTGCTACAATAGAGAATGAACCTAGCTGAGTTTCCCAGGAAACTTTAATGGATGAATTAGAGCCCTCAAGGTTGACAYTATGTATAAATTAATGAGGTCTATATATTGGGATGAAGGATTGGCCTCTGTTTGCTTTCTGCTGACTGACAGTGCTGACTGTTTTCAGAAGCCACTGAGAAACAGCACGTCCATGTTTTTGGGAACACATCACAGGACATTCTGGAGCTTTAGTTCCCTGCCAGGACATCAAAGGAAGCCATTCTCGAGCAGGGAGGAATGTGAGACCCCTCAGGGACAGTGCTGCTGCTGCCCGTGTGCCCACTGACAATCAGATCTATTTATTACACCATGGTGAAGGCTCCCCAAATCACTGGGGCTTCTGCAAACCTTGGCCTGGTGAATTCCTGTGAGCCTGCCCTTTCACATGATGCACTGTCAGACTTTTGGTATAAAGCTGGAACAACATTGTCATTTCCCTGGAATAACTGATATTCTAAATACCAAAGTGATGGGCAAAAGACACAAGGACTGGTCCCAAGCAGTGAAAGCAGCTGAGYGGGACAATCACAGAGCTACTGAAGAGCAATGGTGCAACACAAAAGGATTTCTAAATTCTTGAGGCTTTCTRAACTGCAAAGGCAATGAAACACAAGATGAGGGGAGGTCTGGTTTGGAAAATTATGCTGCTGTCATTATGCTACAAGATAAGTCCACGAGATGCTCCTTCCACCTACCTCCCAGGCCTCTGGAATATATAAACCTCTATAAATTAAAAAAAATATGCAAAAGACTTAGCAAGACAATAGTTATACAAAGAAGACAACAGACCAAGCCCAGCTTTCCCAAATTTTCCTGATTATGCCTTGATTAGATGTTCACTGTATTCAAAGAACAACTCTCTACTGAAAACAAATGATTTTTTATGTAATATCTGCCACTGTATGTTATTTCATTGTAGATAAACCAAKGCATTTAAGGTGGCATTAGCAGAAGATTTATTTTTAATTTCTGTTTCAAAGAAAAATATGCAATTTTAATTCCATTTATTTTTGCAGTGCCTTTTTAGCTSAACTCTGACAGAAAAGAAATCAGACATTTGGAAAAATGAGCTAGGTTGATTGAATATTGATAAGCCAATTTTTAATTTATCAAGGTTATCTAGAGGAGCGAACACGACGCTGCATACTAACAAGAAATATCAACACACTAAGTGGTGTGTACAGTGAAATATTTCTTTGGGAAAGAGCTCTGGAAGGACTGGGATTATTAAAATTAGAACCATACAATGGGGATAGGAAGGGACTTCCTAGGAGGAAATTAAAAGCAGGTGACAAGTGAGACTGAGATGAATACATGGCAAATTTTGTATTTTGCAMTGGCTGCAACACAAAACCCACAACAAATGAGTCTGGATAAGAGAGACATCCTCTGAGGTGACATCCTCTGAGGCAAAATGGCACAAGTAATGCTAATGTTTAACTCCTCCAAAATTTCACAGCAAGCCAGGTAATTGTTACAGACCTTACAATACACACTCCACGTTGTCAAAAACCTGCAAGGCTTGGCAGCCCCCCATCAAAGACAATGCCCAAACAGCTGAGAAGAAGCAATGAGCATTAGTTTTTTAGTCTGGGGATGCAAAAATGAGCAAAGTGTCCTGCAACAAGAATAATGCTAGAGGAATATGTAAGATTTTGGAAAAAGTGTGCTGATTCCTCTCTTGACCCATAGCAGCAATTTAATAAAATTACATTTTATAGCAGTACTGGACCAATAGCAGATGTCTGTACTTGTTCATTGGAGATAAATAGTTAGAATCCTTCATTTCATAGATTTATCAATAATTTAAAAGCTATGTGAGACTCAAGTGAACATCAGTGTGGGMAGGAAATGCTAGAAATAAAGCCTTTTACAGGGTTTCTCCCTCTCATGAAGCTAAAATTACTGAAGCCTTACTTAAGAGCTGTGTGTTTTATCTTCTGCTCCCTCCCTGTRTCAGCAGCAGCAGTGGAACTGTGGCCCTGACCCTGGCCCTGCCTGACCCAGCCAGGACAGTCCAGCCAAGGTGTCTCCACCCTGGCTGCTGGGAGCACCGAGTGGGGATTCTCACCACAGCTACAATAAGATCTGATTTCACACATGACCTCCCTTACTGCTGTCCTGCATAAAAGCAGAGGGTCTGATGTAAATTGTCTTTGTTAATACTCATTTTTACATCTTTTCCAGCCCTGCAAGACCTTACTTTCCACAACCTTTCATCTGTAGCCATAAAAACACATGGCATTTGGACACAGATAGCATCCTTCAGACATGGACCTTACAATTGACTCTTTTCAAAAATTGCTGTSAAACTCTCAGTTCCATAGTTTGCAGCAGATTAATGCTGTAGCTGAYTTATACTTTAGAGATAGGCACAGAAAATGTTCTTAAAATTTTCCCCCATATGGGAACATCATTAGGCAGACTCAAGAGAATCTCTGGACCTCCCAATTCCAGGCATGTGCTGTTCAYATTTTCCTTATTCCATGTGCTCCTGTCAGAGCTACTCCCCAGCCTGATGTACATGCTTCTTTCATTGTTTGTTTGATTCTTCACTGATCTAAAATAATGTCTCCATCCTCTGTTCACTTGGTTTACCTCTCACTAGGGGTATCCCATTCACCTTCCAGGAGCAAAGTCTTTTACACCTTGTCATTGTCCTTGGCAAGTYTGGAATGGAATTCTTTCATCCACAATGGTCACAATTCAGCACAAGTGACACTTACCTACTCCTACTTTGTCCTCCTTTTAAGAGAACTTACCATCACCACCATTTGTAGTATCTGCTCTTTTACTCCCCTCTCCCCTCTCTTTTACTCCCCTTGCATTTAGGGCACCCATCCAGTAGGACCCAGTCTGATATCAGGACAGGACATTGAAAAGCTAATTTTTGATACTATCTTAGCACCCAGACACTACTTCCAAAACAAGTGACAATAGAGTTATAAATCTGCTACTATTTTTAAAACCTACCTTTATATTTGCATACAGAAAAATTGCATTTCTTATTTTTCTGAAAACACTGATATTTCAGAGGGTTACAAAGACACAATCTGGTGTATTTAGCACAAAAAGCCTGAGTCCACCCCAAAACTCCAAACCAAATATTCATAACCAAATTCTCACATTTCAGCAAATAATTATCAAACAGGTAGATGTAGAGGGCCTAAAGCTACAAATTTGAGACAGATTATAATTTGTTGCACTCAATGCATTATGAATATACCCGAAGTCATGATAAATGAAAAAGACACTGTTGTACTTTAATAACAGAAAAAAGGCCAAAAAATTGTTTAAAAATATTTTTAAATTCTGTAAACTATTTTATATTGGCATAATTTTTGTGCTTGCAGAGGATATATGTTTTTAACTTTTCAGCCGTGAGACTTCATTGATATAAGTTTGCATTGTCTCATACCTTTCAGAGAGAATGCAATGAGCATAATGAAGCTGGAACTGACAGAGAAATAATCTGCATTTGATCTCTTCCGAATGACCCATAGTTCTGCTGTGGTTCAACTCCTCCTGTCTCTTAGACCATATTAATTGGGAACAGAAATCTGCAATATTAAATTGATAACGGACGGCTTTTAATTTCCTTCAGACCTTATCATCCTGCATCAGTGTGCACAGCTCTGAGGATCTGAGAATCTCTGTGTGAATTAATGATGCATCTCCGTATCTGCATGATAAAGATGGACTGCTCTGACAACATTTACATCTGATACTATTAGAGCCTCTCCAATGATAGCCATTAACAAGTCCATTAATGAGAGCATATTTCCCTGAGGCCCTATGGCCATTCGACGTTGTAATCTAAATCTATACTCTCCAGAAACTCCATTAGAAAGCAATGAAGTAAGTCCCTGAACTATACAAAGGTTATCAGCCACATTATCTCGCTGAGCAAAAAAGATGAGGGAGGCTTCCTTCAGTACTGGCAGTATAGAAGATTAAAATGCACAATAGTATTTTCTCTTAACAAGTAACTGTATTACAAATACATTGGCTGAAAGCCACATTGCTGTGGCTTCAAGCAACTCATACTCAGACCCTTAACTTTCAGAAGATTGTATTCAAGTGGAATAACACAGTCCAGGAATTCATCATACAGATAAATATAATTATCTAATAATGATGTTAAAACCCCACTCCTGTTGCCTTGAAGTCTGTATCCCAATTTACACAGATTTGATTGAAATAAGAGTTACTGCAATATGCAACTCCTTATTCACCAGTAGATAAAATTGTAGTTCAAGAAACAGAAGAATTACTTTCATTTCAAGATGATTCTATTATAAAAATACAYTCATCAATCTGTTTTCTGAGAAACTGGTTTCACCTCAGGCCTAACAGTGATAATCATCCACCATACAACAGGCATCTGAGGTGGCAGCTTCAGAACAGCAAATATTGCTGACAAAAATAGACAGCTGTTCCCAAGTCCTAATTCTTATGACAAGAATTAAATGAGAGAGCATCACTGCTCCAATCTCTTCCTGATCTAATCTGGGAGCAAGCACAATTTCAGACTCCTGGACCATGTACATGCTATCCTTCATCTGTGTTAAATCAAAAGTTTGCTGGAATCAACAAAATAGGAAGTCCTAATGTAAATGTGCTTTTGAGGAGGCATATTTTATTTCTTAAACTGGCAAAAGGCCATAGTTAACTATTCATTGTTATCATTTAAAGGTTCTTCATGAAGGTAAAATTTCCCAGAATGTCAGCATTATGTAAAGTAAAATATGTCCAAAATAAAAAGGAGAAGTATGGATCAGTGTCTTGAAGCCATGGGTAGACACTGATGAGAAACATCCCTATAGCCTTCAAGTTCATTACTAAACTGCCCTCATTTTACCACAAATCTTCCCTGGCCATRATGGATTTTGGTTTTGCAGAAAAGTATGCATTTGTCTTAAGGCAGAAGCTGAAAAACAACTGTCTATAAAYTACTTGATTATGTTGTAATGCAAATACAAACACCCCAGGAGTTACCACTGATCAGTCAATGTTTTTAGGATTATGGCTCCAGCAATAAAAATCTATTGATATTTAGAAGATATTTATGTTGTTCACTTTATGTACCATGAGAAAATCTGACAGGAGACTGTTAGCACAGGTACTGAATACTAATACCTCTTCATATTGGTGTCATACTCATAACAAGCTCTGTGCTTTCTCAGCAAATTGAGATGAGAAATACAATTATGTAAGATTCTTTGATCTTTTTTTTTCTATGTAGCCTCTGTTAGAAATAGAAGAGTGAACTAGGTGAACCTTCAGTTCACCACCAGATAGGAATTTCTATCTCTATAAATAGCATCTAATTTAGAAGATCTTTAAACAACTTCTGTTTCCCCTTAAGTCTCTCTCAGATGACCTGGGAGATTACACACAATACCTGTGTCTCTACTTAGTTTCCTTAGCCATGTTAAAATCTCAAGATTTCTTAGAGGGGAAAAGATACTTTAAAAACCCACTCATTAAATATTGCTCTAAGCTGGGAAAAAAAAACCATTTTGTCAACAGTCATGTTAAGAGTATCTTAACTTCTGAGCTATTATTATTTTTTTTAGAATTTAACATTTAGGAACAGAACTTGAAATTTCACATAATATGTTATAATTTACTCAGYAATCATCAAGGTCACTCCTAAGCAACTGCTCAAGAAATATTATATACAAAAAAAGTAAAGCAAGTCATAAAATACAATGAAGCATTTTAAAATCCAAATCCCTTCCCTCCCTCCAAAGGAACAAATTATTTTTTCCTGGAAACCAGCATGCTGCTAGATTCAGACTCTGTCTGCCAAATCTGAGTCTGAGTGAATGTTTCACAGTGAAGACATAATAYCTTGGGAAGAGAAAACACACATAACGAACCTGACAAGAACAGCAGTGCACACAGGGCTCAGCCAAGGGAACAAGTGCTGTGCCAGAATTAATCACATCCAGAAAAGTACAACTCCTTCATGCTCATCTTTAGCTTGCCAATGGTGCTGACAACTTCTAACATGCAGCAGTATATTAAGAGCTTTTCTGAAAACCTGCAAGAAGATTAAAGGATGGTGATAAATCTCCTCAGACTCAGCTCAAGCAATAAATGGCGACGAATTTTYGGGAACACACTGAAAACCCAGTATCAGCACACTAAGGTACTTGGTCCATGTTTGTGATAGTTCACATGAAAGCCTGAATTCCAGGTTCTCAATGAAATGTATATTTCCTGCTATACTCAACCACCTGCAGAGTTCTGACAGTGCCAGCTCATTCCTCATTGCACTGCCTGAGCAAAACGTCAGGCAGAGCTCTGCACCAACACTCCTGCAAACCCAGCTGAATGCAAAGCCTTAACAAAAGCATTTAAAGAACTGCAGCAAAAACAACTCAGAAAAAAACCCAGCTTACTCCATTTTTACTATGCATAGCATATAATTTTTTCTCATAGATTGAGTGGTATTTGCTTCTTTTGGAAAATCAACCTTTTTTTTAGAGGCTTAGARGAGCCTCTGCAAACTGCCTGAAGTAAGTTTTTCCTATGTATAAACATCAGTTTGGGATCTTAAAACGTAAAAAGATTTATTGAATAATCATTGCAAGATCATTTCTCTAGTATTTTACATGCAYAAAGAATCACTGCCTTCCAGTTCTATTTCAAGACAGGCATTACCTATTGTCTGTTTTCAGGATCCATTACATTCTGCTCAGCAGTCTAATAATGCATGACTTGTACCACTGAACCATCTCCTTGAGACTCGGCATCTTCTTAACAAGACAGTCCTTGGCAGGAGCTTGGCTTTCATAGTAATAAAATAACACAGGGGTTTTTAATTACCTCTGGACAGTTAACCTTCATTGATTGTTCCATGACYCCATCACGTCACTGTTTCTGGAAATCACTCATCACAGACAACCTCTCCAAACAGGCTGACTCTGCAAGACAGGAAAGAAGCCCTTTTTAGTGACTTAGCAGTAATAACGAGAATTATACAAGTGCTGAAAGGAAAAAGAAGAAAGAAAACAACATATAATTATGTAAAGGTTTGAAATAAGGAAAATAGGAGAGAATAGAGAAAGTTAAAGCAGAAAGGCAAAACCAGGTAGAAAGCAGCAGAATGGGAAGAAGGCTCAAGGGCAAATGTARGAATAACTGTTCCTCTTGCTTCTCCATAAGCAGAACAGTAGCCTGCCAAATGCCTAAAACCAGGTATATACACAAGAAAGTACTGTACAATATCCTGTTCTCCAGTGTTTGGGGTCACTTCAGCAGCCAGGATSAGGCTTTTCCAGACTGTAAACTGGATAGGAAACTAGTTTCCATAGACAATTGTTCCCTCAAGTATGTAGATTTTACCAGAAAAGAAAAAAYCCAAACCCAAACGACTTAGATGCAAGTCTCTAGATTTGTGGAGTTTCACACACACTTTGTGCAAATCACTTGGCAATCTATTTTGGCTAGAGGAGTTAGCTGGTTTTGGCAGCTCACAGTCTCCAAAAAGCTTTCAGTAACTTTTGTTGACTTCCTTGTATGTGGTTATAAATGAACCTTTTCTCCTCTTCTAAAGTCCCATCGGTATGGGGGGCACACAGAGCTTCAGACAGGATTATATTTATCAAGGCTGTTGCTGCAAATACTACTTTTAGCCTCAAATGTCATCTCAAAATCTAAACACCTGCAAGTCTCTGATATGGTTACATCAATTGCAMTTCGTTCAGACAGTGATAAACTGTCAAATCTGTTTGGTTTGTGCTGTTYTCCCCTTATCTTCTGCTTTTTCAGAATCAGTGACAGCTTTATGGGAATGCATTATTCCTTGGAAAATGTAAGACCTGCACAGCCTTTTCAGTGAAAGACAGTATTCCTGAGTTCTGTAAGCAGTAAAAAAGAGTGGTAAATGGACTGAGCAATTTTCTTCCTGGTTTCAATGCAAACAACAGGCAACAGGGGACGTGCAGAACTCAGTGCTGATCCCCTCGTGGTTTTGCTTCTGGCACACACTTGCTGCTTTGTGCTGGGGAAATGAAAGTTGCATCATCTTGAGTGTCTGATGAAATCACTGGGCAAGAGTGATTTTCTCCTTCATGCTGGGCTTATTATGATATCTTCCATCTCAGTGGTGGTCTGAAGCCACAGTTTCTGATAACCCCCTGGCCACCAGAGTACAGATAAACTTCTAAATCTCAGAGTTGCTGCTATGCTTAAGGAAGTATTCCAGTTAAAATATTTGTCTTCACAATTCTTTTCACAGTAATTTTCCAGGGAAYTTCAGGCACTAATGAGTGGCACCTTCCCAAGTCTGACACAGAGAGATGTCAGACAGCAGAAACCCCYTCTCCAGATATTGAGGTATGAAAACTTGTAACAATTATGAATTCTGAACCAAGTACTAACCTGAGGTTTACTTTTGTCCAAAATTCAACCTTCATGAAGCTCTAGAACAAAATTAAGTACAAAGCCTATGTCTCTGGAGATTGTCCTGCAATTCTGAAATCTGCAAAGCAAGAGAGTTTCAGAGAGAGATTAGAGTACTAATCTGGATATCAGAAATGCACTCCAAACACAAAGTAAATTTCCCTGCAGGCAGATGGCCAATTTTTCCATTATCTTCTCAATTTTAATTATTCAACTGATGCAAGAACTGATTCTCAAACAGGACATAAATGTAGTCCCTGCAGAAAAATTTYCTAAAACCACTTCTACCTTTTTTGATGGAATTGGATTTCAGAGGATTTCTAMGATGAGGACTACTTTTTAAAATTAGTTAAAGGGTTTTTTTAATTCAACATATGTCTAGAATTACTTGAAAATTAATCCTTTCCCTAGCAACCAATTGCATCCCAAAAATAACTTCCTAGATAGGTAGCTTCTAATATTTCAAAAGAACAACTACAATGTGGCATAATTGCAAGGGATAGTTTGATAGTATACAGAATATAATTACATGGTATTTCATATCTGAGTCATCCTAAGAATAGAAATGGAAGGAAGCAATAAAAATTACTCAATCACAAGCTTAAAATATTCTAGGCAATAAATTTAAACAGCCAACAACACACTTAACATACATGTGGCACAGGCAGCTCCCWGTAAGTTATGAAGCACCTGGCAAATACTGTTAATTCCCTTGCACCTAAGTTAATTGCAGATTCCAGCRAGCAATCAGATATGATTAAATTACATTTTTGGAAACTACCACATGGTTCAGAGGCTGAAGGAAGCCAGCTTAAAATAGACCTTTGAAAGGTAGCACTAATTAGGCAAAGTCTTAATTCTACTCCGCTCAGCTCCAAAATTGCAGGGACAAACTCTTCTTTCAGAACACTGTGTGAAAAGCAGCTGTAATCACCAGACTGTACAGGTATATTGAACACAGGATTTTAACCTCCCATGGAAAATTTCTTTTGACCTCATTTATTCTCCAGAAAGAAGTATTCTACAAACAAGAAATCAAGAWTTTTTTAAATTTTTTTTTCAACTGGGTTCTCCCAGTGCCTCAGCACGTCAATCCTAATTCATACAAAAAGCACAAACAGAGTTAGGGAATACTGGARTATCCTGATAGAAAGAGGTCTAAGRAAAAAGCTAAACAAGCAGCACTACTTGACAAGAGATAAACAGGAAGGGAGAGTAAGAAGATGAGAGGTCAGGAATCATTTGGGAAGCTGCCTTCAATAACTCAAAATGCAAGATGCTCTATATAACTCATATCATAAATTACCTCATMTCTCTCTCTCTCCAACACCTCCTCTAACCCAGGCCCCATTTTGATTGAAGTAACCTGTTCCTCACTGRCTTTCTTAGCACCCATCTCATTCTTACATAGTCGTGGAGCTGGCATACTTTGAATTTTTCATTGTACCAAAACATGCCTCCCTTGGTCACCTCAGACCTCCCTTCTATATCCCATTTCCATTTTTAATCTCATTAGAGACTCCAGTAAACTACTAAGCTCAAAAAAGGTCAGTTTTCATTGGAACCTAACACACAGCAAAGCCTATCCTGAACTTGAAGGGCTCTTCCTTCTCCTGCCACAAAAACCTCAAGCTTCTGCACATGCAGCACCAGGAAACGGACTGGAAAGGATCACAGAACAGAAAAAGTGGTTTTTATGTCACTGAAAATCACAGAAGACAGCTTTGCAGACCCAAGCTAGATGGCATAACCATGCTGTAATTATTGCTATTAATAACAAAAAGCACATTTTATCCTGATTGSTGCTCTAGGTCACTGCATCCTACCTGAAGACCAATGGCATGTACCTGAGAAAGAGAGAAATCTCAGCTCACACTCAGAGCCTATCTAATGCCATGGGGTCTTTCAGGCTTTGTAATTGCCAGGAAATTAAATGTATATTTTAAGCCTTCAAAAAATGTACAAACCTATGTCAGGATTAGCAGTACTGTGCACATGGTGAACATTGAAGAGTTCTAGAAAAATCCAGGTGTGTTTGTATTTTTAATAATATATTGGTAATACCTTTCCCAGGTATTTTTCCTCCTCAGTGGAATAAAAGAATTTTACCACACCAATACTTTGAGTAAGAGTTCATATAGTTTAACATAAAGAGCTGGGAAACGTTAAAAGAAAACTGAAAATCTCTGGTTTTSTGAGTTGTTCTAAGAGCTCAGGCACTTGGAAAGCAGCAGCAACCAACTCATTTACTTCATATTGTATTTTCCCTCTTGCAGCATATCATTTGTTCATCAAATTTGCATTACTGAGCCCCAGAGTSGAATATTTCAGATGAAGACAGAAAGGACAAAGTGTGGGTGGATATACACCAAGTGCTTGTACATGCCAGACTGCCTGATCAGTAGAAAGGAATTACTCATAAATGGGACTTCTGAGACAAATATTAGGCACAACTGTGCTTCCAAGTCCTGTGAACAGAGAGACAGCTTCCACTCCATTCCAGGTAGAACTAAGCTAAGTAGCACATTAATTTTTTTCTGATTTCCATGACTCATCTAGCACTAGTAGAGGGCCTGATCTTGCAAGATATATCTTTAGCAGCTGGGAACTTCATCCTGACGGGTCACATGAAGAAGCACTGGTACTCCTACATTAAGCAAGGTCAGTTACATAATGTAATTGATAAGCTGGAGGGGGATCCAGAGGAACTCCCACAGGTCCCTCATGAAAACTGATCCATCAGACCCAGGGAAGAATGGATGGTGTCCTTGACTTTGGGTAAATCAATTTCCTTTGGATACTCCTGAATCTTTTCAGTACAAAGAACTTCTAAGTCCCATGGGCAAAAATATATGTGYGAAGACCTTACGATTTGGGGTTTTTTAATGGGCTGATATCATTAAATGCCAGTATTTAGAAGCCAGTTGCCAGGAAAGAAAGATCTAGAATCCCACAGGAAAACATTTCACCCTRCACCTGCCTTATCTGCTAGAGGTTCAAGTTCTGATTAGATCAAATTTTGGTACTAATGAGGAGCTTCCCTACTCATAAACRTATGTATCACTACAGAAAAATATTGATAGTGTCAATATACATTGATATATGCTAGTTGCCCCTCTTTAAAGGATAAATAAATACAGACACACAAGAAATGGTTACACATGTGCAAAGATACAAATAAATAGAAGTAAATAGAGTCTCCTACAGTGACATCATCTATCTTTCACTCCCTGAACCATTCTCACTTAATTCTTTGGCTAAACACTGAGGAAATATTTCAAGCTTTGAAAGGTGCCSTGATCAGAACAGCAACAGCAGTAGATGTGCAGTGGCACAAACACCAACACCAAAGACAAATCAATTAACTTAAAATTACGTGTCCAAGTCAATGAATTCCCTTTAATGAACAAACCAGACCAAACCAGCATAGTTACAACATTGTCTCCAAYAAAGACATGTCACAAGACACATAACTGCAACAGCAGCTTTGCAGATTCCAGAGGCACACCAGAAACAGATTTTTAAAAACACACATAYATGTACATATAAATTATTCATCTTGTCATTCTCTACCATGGGCTTAGTATTTGCTCTGCTGCAACTTCTACATTTTCCATAACAGTCTTATGTCACTCAGAGTAAAACTTCTCCACAAAGTGAGCTTTAGAATGAAGAAGTGCTTACTCCTCTTAAGCAAGAGTTTCTTCAAGGGACTAAAGTTTTACAGCTGAACCATCAGTACAAATCTAGGTGACACTGAMTAATGGAATTTGGTTACCAGGACATTAAGGAAGTGAGTTGGGTCAATCACACACAGACACACACACCCCCCCCCTGCAGACTGGAAGTATTTGTACCTGAAACCAGCGTGTTTGCATTGCCAAAAAGGCCAGTAATTGGATAGGAATGAGAAATAGCTATTCTCATACTTGAGCCTTTCCTTCAACTTTATTTACAAAGAACACAGGCACAACAAAGAGGAGAAACTTGAAAGCTTGGCTCGTATTTTAAGCCAGGTTGTGCAACAAAGCCTGTAGAATTGCTATTCCAGTGACTTTCCTGAACACTGAATCCTTGCTTTGAAAGTTAAGATCACTATCTGTGGCTTGTAGCTTTTTTTGCAATTTGTATTCAATAGAGCTACCAGAAACCACTACCTTGAACAATACCTGGTCTTAAAAAAGAGGATAAATTCATTTTACACAGGGCTATTCTTCAACAATTTTTCAGTCAATCACGGGGTTAGTCCACCCTATTTATTGGACACTATACATGAATGATAAATTAGGTTATACTAATTAGAAAAAAACTATTTAAAACTAATGTCTAAAAAGAAAATGTAACAAAGTTGGACCTTAATCATACATGCATTGTCTAGTCAAATAAATCTCGTCTCAGCAATTATTTTATTTACATTGGCYTAATACCATTAATTATGGACAAAATAGCAAATATCACAAAACTGAAAGCAATCATTTGATTAAAATCATGGCAAAGAGAGTTCTAAACTCTSCTTGCATGGTTTCATTTAGAAGCACTTTATCCCTATAACACAGGGGAATATTATCAGTAGAGCCCTTTGCTTAGGTAAATACAATTCGTTTCCTTGAAGGTCACTCAGGAACACCCCTGAATTGGGTTACAGAAAGGCTTTTAAGTAAACTCCGGAGAGAGTTCTAAAGTTTTTTAAAATTCACTTTAAAAAACTCCCACTCCAAGGCACCCCCTTAGAAAATTGCAASCAGCAACTTCTTTGTCCGAGCATGGCAAGAGACAAAAGTATTAATCAGTATCAAACATTGATTTATTTATGTAGTATAATACAAAAAAGGAATGGATACCCTAATATATCCAGGTACTGCTTTCTGAATACCTTCTTATTTGTACTACCAAAGAACAGATAAAACCAGCTGTTTGAATCTATGCCATGGCATAGGGAGCTAGATTTAGATCTGTGCTTTCTTCCTAAAATATCTGCATTTTTGTCCCAGAGTCCTTCCATATGCTATCAATTAATCAACAACAGTATATCCAGCCACCAGAAACTGATGCTGAGAAAAAGAACTTCATATTTAGAATAAGCCTTTAAGTYAAAACATTTGCTAGCTAGAGAGTAGAACAGCATGACAACCCACACCAAAATTGTGTGCATTTTTGAACTCAAAAAGTTTATTTAAGAGCAATGGAAATTCCATGGTGAAGGACATTACAAAAAACAGAAAGTCCTGAAGGGTTGGTTTAAACCMCAAAATATTTATCTTGCCTGGAATTAAAGCTAAACAGAAGATTTCTTGCCATATCCCACCATCCAGAATTTGCTTCCTCCACTCGACAGCCCCAAACTCAGGACAAAAAAGTTCAACGTAAATGAGTTGGCAGGTGCACTGGGAGCCTGTGAAGCACCCACCCTGCCAGGTTTGACATCAGGAAGGCATGAAAATCCATCCAGCCCCCAAGGCAGCAGCAGGCTCTGACCCAGAGGTCTGGCAGGGCTGGGCACAGCTGYGCCATGCAGGGCTGATGCCAGCCCCTGGAAGGGCAGGCACCTGGCACCTGGTGGTGGCCTGGGCTTTTAACCTGGCATCTGGCAGGTTTCCCAGGTGAAAGCAGTCTGCTGTCTCCACCAGCTCAGCTGCTATCTACAAATATTTTAACTCTCATAAAAAATACATTACCCCTACCTTGCACTTCTGACTTTGCAGGGCTGCCGGAGGAATGTGGACAGCTACCTGATTTCTGTAAAGAATTGCAAGAAACACTGATTTAGGACCYACCTGTTTGTGTCATTTAGTAGATATTTTCTGAGTGTACTTGGTTATTCAGAGAATAATAATGATAAACAATGTCTTCCTGTAAATTTTGTGTGATGGCATCACTTCCTGGTGCCTTCCCATCTCTTCCTTCTGGAGAACAGGCATCAAGACTGATTCTTCTCCAGTTCCTATTCCAGACACAACAATCTCAGCCTTCCATAATACTTTGGAAAATGGAAACCAGTTTAATCTCTGACCTAGGACAAAATTCCTTGAAGCATTTTTCATTCTCCACATCATCATCATCACTTTCATTCACTCCAGTGCATCTCCTGTATTATCACTGTTTCCCAAGGCTGTCTCCTGGATTTATCAAACTGCTTTCCTTTGCCACCTTGTACAGTCACTTCTTGACATAGGGTCTTTATGCCTGCCCCTTGGTTCAAAGGTTTTTGGGCTCTTTGCCTAGCAAACTTCTATATATATATATAACTGTCATTTTTATGCAATCCAGACATCCTGAATTATCAGAAAGGAAAAATTTGAGGTACACTATAGTATATTAATGGCAGCTGCACTGTCTATTAATTCACTTATAATGAGGTTCTTCAGAGATGAAAGCTAAATGCATAAATTAACAGAAGAAAAAATTTAGTAGTGAACCATAAAAAAAGATCTTATGCTGTATTAAAAAGATGACACGCATGCTCTAAATTTAATGTATTAATTTTAGATGCTGGTGATTGTATAAGACTTATTGCACAGCTCAACAGTTGGAACATGCTGTTAACATGGGAAAATTCCATTTAGAAAGTAAATCAGAACCTTCAATAATAGATATGTATGACACCACTTTTTTCCATTCCTTCACTTTTACATTAGCATCTACCCAATTGCTTCACCTCACAAGACAGACACCAGGTCAGATATTGTACAAGTGGCAGCAATCTAATTTCAAAAGTGTCTGCTATTCCCTTAAGACCTGTAATTTCTCYTTTAGTCTTCTGGGCAGATAATTAAAACAGCTTCATGCAAAAAAATGGCAGTCACCATGCACAACCAAAGGTAAATCACCTATTTTATAYCCTAACATGTTATAAAGCCACGACTAGTATGGAAATATACAAAAGCCATGGCATAGAAACAACTGGCTGGCTGAAATCTACCCAATTCTTCAGCTGATTTTTTTATCCAGGAATACACTTTACATTYATAAGCCATCCTAGTCCTTTCTTTAGAGGTTCAATGCTTGGCCTTAAGCAGCCTCACATGGAATAAGTTCCATAAAATAACACTGGTCTTGACTTTTCATTAACTTTGGTTCACAACCCCTGCTTTCTAGGACTGATAAATTAAATTTGTACTGCAGAGGTTGTTTCAGTCCAACCTGTGWAATAGCTCTATTTTTTTTTTCCACAACAAGTTTGTCTTTTTTGTTCCACTTCTGGAAGAGCACGTCTTTTTCTAAAAATAATTTGTAAAAAATCACCAAACAAGAAATCATTTTAATTTGACGATTTCTGCTTTGCAAGCCAAACAGTGAAAAGAATTAGCTGTTATAAGTGATTGTATCTAAATTGTTTAAAAAAATACRAAAGTGGGGAAATCCTAATAAAAAYTGTAACATATCAAGTGGAAAAGGAATGTGCCAAAGAAACGCTCGCGTTGACTTACTAGTAATAGGAAAAGATTTTTGTCTTTCCCCTCCCCACACCCCTTCAAACACATTGCTGTCCTTCCTTTGTTCTCTCCTTAAATGATTTCCTCCTTCATTGTGGCCATTATGGACTGCTACAGGGGAGTTGTTTCATTTCTTCACTGAGATCAGCAGGTTACAGAGGAAGATGAAGAGGAGCCCTCTCTTCAAAATGGTGAGGAATAATTTCTCTGGCAGCAAGTCAAGGAAACGAAGCAGGTAGATTTAGGAAGTACTTCTAGCAAGGTCTCAGCTGCTAACATCAGAATATAAAGGTGGGATCACTGAGGGAGCTGTGATCACCCCAAATTATGGGAGTGGAGAAGAAGGGCACAARAATTTCATGGGCAATTCAGAAAATGTTTTCCCAGGAAGAAGAAGAAACATCCGTAACATGTTGACCTCTCCTTCTCAGCCCACGGAAGGTGTTTACCCAGTTAAATGCCAGCAGCCCAGGACTCACTTTCTTCGTGATTCAGTGAAGCMCTGGTGTCAATAGCTGGATTCCAAGTGTGGGAGAATTGTATGCTCTTTAACAAGCCTGACTTTTTACAGCTGACCTGCTGCAAGGTCCCACAGTGCTGCGCCCATTAGTCTGCAGACAACACATCCAAAACATCCCTGCTGCCAGCAGAGAGCTCACAAATTTCCATCTAGTCATTTCAAAAGCAAAACCTTTATTCCTTGAAGCCAGCTGACAACATCTAATGCTTTGACCCCCAGAAAGCATGCAGCAAAAATTACCCCAAAATACCAAAAATACCCCAAAAGCATGGTATAACTAGAAAGATGGAGCTAGAAAACTGGTGTTTGTACTGCAGGGACAGAACGACCCCTGTCCCTCATGGAGCTGCCTGTGCTGTCCCTCTGCTCCCAGATGGCAAAGTGACAGCTACATGTCTGCTTGTTCAAAATTGCAGTTCCTGTGGCAACCATTGCTCCCTATTGTATCACAGAAAAATCACAAAAAATTATGATAAATAGGAAAGACAAGCAGGTTAAAAAGGTTACAGCGTTTTCAAAAAACAGCTTCATACTGTAGCATAAATACGTATACTAGAGTGTAAATAACTCAATGAATAATGGAAGATTTACTGCAGGGCAGTAGCAAGGAAAAGGCTTTAGACACTTAGGCATGACTAAGATACCTCCTGATTTATTCATGCTTTTTGCCCCAGTGTCAAATGGGCAGGTATCCACATCCCCARATTTCTMACAACTGTTACTCAAATGCCTCCTYCTGGGCAGAATTAGGAATACAGCCAAAAACCAGATGAGCAGGAGGGAAAAAAGCTGCATTTCTTGTGCCAGAGGGGATCCACAGAAGCACAAGGGTGATCTGGGTACTCGGGCGAGCCAGCAGGTGCTGCTCTGCACAGCAGGTGCCAGCCACCCCCTGCAGGCCCTCTGCCTGGCCCCTCCACAAACACCAGAGCCTCCTGCTCAGGAATAATGAGCACTGGACCATGGGGCCTCTCCAGCATGCCGGAGCCCTTTCCCATGGCAGCCATTCCCAGGAAGGGAATGTCTCAGGCTGCCTCAGGCTCCCAGCCTGGGTGAGYTGGCAGCCCTGGATCCCTGCCTGCCTCCTTCACATTAAGGTTTTTGAGAAATACTAAATGTATTTCARTATTTTCAGAAATACTGAACGTCTTTTCTAGGAATGCCAAGAGAAGTTTGAAGGACATCTGGCCCATAAGCCTTTTGTCGTGTACATTGAGTGTTGGAAAAAGGAGGAAATACAAAGTTCCAAAGACTTTTTCTATGCAAATCTCATTTTTTTATAACTTTAAATGAGTTTTAAATAAACCTGTTATCAACAGGCATATTATACATGAATTAATGCAGAGCATTAGAATGAAATGCAAAATGTGTTTGAAAAGATTAAACAGGGCAGCACTATTGGCTGTCACTTGTTTCACTGAAGTACTGCACTCCTTCTGCAATACCATCAAAGCTCATCCTCTCATTACCTTTTATTTGCTTTACTTCCCTATAATACATCTACATAAAGCATAAATGTCATAAYTTCACACATGGTGAATGGGATCTGGATAACAAGGCAGGGAGAGTACCTTTGCACTTCATAAAGGAGAGCTCAAAAAAGATTTCTCTGAAGAGGGAAGTTTATTGTTGCATAAATTCATCAAATATAGTGAAAACAGTACCACATCTCATAGGAAGTGGGCAGTTCTGGAACATTTGGTGGGCTCTGGGCCAGATTTTATCTTGTTCACTCTGATGAAATCCACAACAAATCTATTTAACTAATTTTGTGTCCCCTTACCCACAATCAAAATTTTGTTCAGAGGTGCAAGTTCCCCATCAAAATATATTGATTTCTTTCCCCTGAGATGTGACATACCAAAGATGACACCAGATACAGCTGTCAAGTCCAGTACAATGCTTAGGTATGTCACCACACTGGCATCCAATTCAAATTCCTTCTCAAATTAAGATCCTCTCTTTCTCTTCTTAAAAATTTACTGATATACCAGAATGATGTGCAATACACTAAGTACACAGAATTTGAAAACTTAATTATCAACAGTTTTTAATAGCACTGTAGAGCATCACTCATATCTTCATTTGTAATTTTACAAGACTGAAAATTACAGTGCCAACACTATCAATTCAGGACTGGTTTTGCAAAGTAAACTGGCCAACCCTCAGGTACCAATCAGTATCTTGGTTTGACACTGCACATGAAATGCAATGGTACAAGTGGTCATAACCTGGTTTATGGATCAGTAATTCAGTTATTCATTGAACAAAAAAAAGTATATCCACCTGAATTATTCAACTACCCATCCTGCCAAGGATGTCCATTCTGGAAAGATAGGAAGCCAAATGCTTCTTTACAGTCTCAGCCACAAGGAAATAAATAAACACTGATACGTTTTATTTTACAACAGCATAAATCCTTAAAAACTCCTCTGCCTCCAGCTGTAGAAAAGAAACTTAATAACAGAATCTTTTTGGCTTTTTACAGAGCATCAGTGATAGAGGTCTTCAAAGACTAAAAGGGTTGAATTTTGTCACTACTGAGCTTGCTCCATTTCTGTGCACAGCACTGCCCTCTGCATCAGAAGGGATCTTGAGAAAAGCCTCCTTGCTTTGAAGAGTTGTGTGCAGTAGATGAATTACACACTAATTAACATGGTGACAGATGAGACACATGTGAGGTTTGTTTGGTTTTTTCCACTTGTTCTTAAAAGCCACATGTCAAAACAGAGCAGCACTAGACTGTACACAGCAATCGATGCACAGATATCAGCTCTCACCTCTGCTTCTCCATCTGGCATTTCAGGCATAGCTGTTTGGATTCCTTCTTTTTCCCCGTGGAGAGATCAAAATAGGAAACCATTTTCAGTTTGGATTAGTAGCTATTGACTTACAAAATCATACCCATACTTTCTATATGTGCTAGAAGATCATTTGCATTCATATGCTTTGAGGATGAAATWCTCTTTTTCTACCTGTGAAACTGTGCATTTCCTGAGCTGAGCTGCACACAGGAAAAATATCCCAGAACCTGCAACTTTTCTCTTTTGTGCTTCTTCTTCCYTTGGATGGCCAAGCTGCCTTGTCAGACAATGAGCCATGGCTGTAGTTCTGAAGAGAACAATTATTTTGAACCAAGTTCACAGAAGTCAGCAGCCTAGGCTGACAATACAGAAAAATGAAGTGAATGCTCTCATAAATGTGGTGGGCTTCAAAACTTTCCCCATTTACAAGATACAGTGTGGGCTGGCAAATATACATACACCTACTTCATATGTCAACTTTTACATTTTAATTGATTTGTGGCCACAAATCTGTAGACTCATTTGGTAAAAGAAATTAAAAACAAATGCTTGTTTAGACAACATTCCCTTATGCAAACCCTAAGTACAAATTTGTTTCTATCATAGCATAGAGGTAATAAGTGTCAGAAGATTAAGGATCTGCAGAACAGAACTCTCTTCAGGCCAATATACTTGTCTATGCCACCAAATTTAAGAGGAGAAGAKGAGATTAAAATAGTTCTAACCTCGATTATCCAAACTGCAGGAAAATGAGTTGATATGACTGGTGTCTTAAGTACTTCATTAAAAATATCTTCCTGAACAAATACGTTTGTAATTCTCAAGGCCACATTCTCAGAAGTTTTGCTCATTTTCTTCTACTCTTGCTCCTTTAATTTCTGGCTAGCTACAAAATAGACATTTTGTACCTACCACAATGCCAAGGTTCAATTAACTAATGAGAACTCAGCTTTAATGCATTACCCTTTGTGCTCCATGGCTGGGATTTAAATCCCAGCTGGATGTTCATATTCATTATGAGATTGCAATTTCTGGATCTCTGCTGCCCTAACAGGAGAACTTCACTTTCAGMAATAAGCAAAGAGGTTGCAAATTCTCTCTATGAGCATCTAAGATAGTAAGGCTGCAAAGGAATTGAAATTGCTTGTCATCCCTATGATCAAAAGCTCTGCATTCAATTCTTAAATATGTATTTCAAGAATGCACACAGGATTTCTCAGGGCTTTTAAAATTAAGTGAGCTATTCAGGTGAAGAACTTTTCTATATACAACTCATTGTATGCAGTACTTTGCATGAGTATTGTTTTCCAATGAAATTTCTACCAAAGATGATCTTAAAGTCCTGGTAAATCCTACAGATTTAAATCTCATAGATTTTCCATTACATTTTCCATGAGGAGAGCAGATATGCTACAGTTACCCTGGCTGATGGCTTTAAGTTACTAATGTATCAAAGCTGAGTTGTGTTTTAATTTTCAGGCATCTCCAACTTAATTGTAACTATAAATTATAATTGGMAAATATTGAAATTTGGATGATTTGTTAGGTTCTCGGGCTGAAAAACTGAGCTTAGAGCTCTGCGTCTAAATTATATCAGTGCTATGCCCTTTCTTCTTGAGAAAGCTAAAGAAGCCTAAAACTAATCATTATGTGAACAAACTTCTCAAATACCAAGTATTTGTAATCATCTTGCATAAACTGAAGTCTGTAAAGAGTCTGCCTTAATTATGTATCCAGCAGTCACTGGTAAGTAGCTTTTAATCAGAGATCTGATTGCCATTTTTTTGTACCTGGTCACCAATGAATTACCCTGTTATAGGTCATTCCCCTACCCAGCTAATACATCATATTTACATTTTCATTTTGAGGATATAACACAATTTATACCAAGTATCTTTATGCCTCATTTTACAGAGAGAACCACAGACTGGATATGTTCCACGTGATGAAAAATTGTGACATTTGTGTTTCATTACAATATCCTTGCCAGAAAAGCAGATCTGGGAGCAGAAGTAGCCCAGCTATAAAAACACAGAGTAAATTCAGAGAGGGCAGCAGCAATTACTATGCATAACACAAGAGCCAGTATCTTGTCAGAACCATGGATGTAGGTGATAAATTACATTAGCAAAGGGTTGAAAAATTGCCTTTTTAAAATACAGTAGTAGCTAAAAAGGGAACTGATCCTAACTAGATTAGATTCAAACACAACACTCTYCCTCAAATTAATGATTATGGCACAACACTACATTACGCCAGCCATGTGGACCTTACTAGAATTTAAAATTTCCGTCTTCTTGCTCTTTAAAATCAATAGCTACAAAATATACTTTATTTTCTCTGCCTGATATTTGCCTGGGTGACAAACACTTCCATATAACTAGGGAGCTGAAAGGTTGCATCTGAGCTTGTTTCATCTTCCTCTTCCAAAAACTGCAGTTACAGAGCACCCCAGTTTTCTCCTTTTCTTGTACATACTCAAGATGCCACTGGAGCCTGCTGGGTTTGATAGGTTGGTTTTCCCTCTTGTAGGAGAACCACCTGTCCTTCTGCTCTGAAATTTTTGGGGTGTTTTTGCAGAACTGTGATTTGCAGTTGGGCTGGTTACCAGGGTGATTCACAGAACATTTCTGCAGGATGCCCCCAGGTCTGTTATATGAACGGATGTAATTTCCCATAYATCCTCCTGGCAGCTCCAGGATGGGAAAATGCTGCTCAGTCATCATCGCAGAGTCCCTTCCAGAGACAGACAGGTCCAAGCCAGAGTCCCAGAGTGCCTGGTGGSAAACTGCAGAACTGCAGTGTGTGACCATTCTGAGCTCAAACAGTACTTCAGCAAGTGCATCATTTTCTGACCAAGGAAATCTGCAACTGATTTCCAAAAAGCTGCTTGCAGCCTTTCAGGAATAGTTGTTCAGTACCACTATCACTCTATAAATAATAGGAAAAGGATAACATTGATTTTTWWAAAATTATTTTTACCACTGCAGGSTTAGTGCAAAGCCTGAWTTTTCTTGGCAAATAAAGAGTATTAGTATTACAGGGTAACATTACTGTTAAATGATCAAAGAGAAAAAATTCTCTCAAATTCTGCTAACCCGTCAAATTTCATCCACTAGGTATCTAAACAAATCAAGGGCTAAAAAATAGCATGTTCACATATGTCCACATGGCTGCAGAGCCTCCTTTCCTCCTCTGCTATCCACAGCTAACATAAATCTGCCTGATGATGTGAAATTTCATTATCATTTCATTTGCTGAAAATAAGCAAATCAAAATAACAGTCAAACTATTTCCTTTATGATGTGTGTGTGTAGGGAGGTTCCTTTTGACAGTGAACTACACATTGGAATAAACTTCTAAAATACTGTATTTTTTTCCTGGTCTTTTGGAGTTCTGTTTCTGTGTTCTGCACACTGATTCAACTTTCAACCCTCAAAGTCTTAACAAAGCAATTTAATAATATAGAATATTAAAGGGACATTCCCCAGCTTAAAATACTTATACAGTGCAAAATGTCCTGAAAATATCAATGGTCATCACTTCTTTTCTTCTTAATTTTCATTAGGAAAGTCAGCTATTCCTAAAGAAAACCTTGCCCAGTACTGCTGTCTGAAATGGAGGGTGTAGAGCATCGTGACCCCAATACACTGAACAAAGTTCACAGAGACAGTTGTGATAAATTATATGGATTATAGCAGGCAGAGGAAGCAATGAATCATTCAGTACCTTGGATCTTAGTTTCACTGTAGTCCTCTTTGCTACCCACTTGTGAGATCCCAGCCCAGAGAATAATGTGGACAGTTCTAGTGCTCCAATAAAACCTTTTTTTCCAGTCACCAACACTTCCTCTTCCTGCTGCTTAGTCAGTTAGACTGAAAAACTGTATTAAAACAGAGAGCATTGACAATCTKGATAACATGTGGTTTAGCTACAGCATGGTTAGAACAGCAAAACCCAAACTATTTCAGAGCCACACTAAAGCATGCTAACTAGYTTTAAAGAGAACAATCTTAATTACCTACTAAACCAAACAAATCAGTGCTTAAATGGCACAGAGAGTAAATAAATCAGACTTCAATGTAAGATGAAGCATATTCCAACAAAAAACCATARTGCAGAAAATAAATAAGGTCACCCAACTGTGACACCCCCTCCCTACCTCATGGGGTGAAGGAGACACAAAAAAGAGCTGCAATGGTTCTTTAAATTCTGGCCATCCTAAAAACACCAGGGAACTGAGACAGAGCTTGGAAAAAAGGGCATATTTGGGACTTGCAGGCCCCCATGAGTGCAGGGCAAGACAAGAGGTTCTGGGAGAAAAACCAGCAGCTGCCAAGTGCCAGGGTCCATGAGCTGATGSCCTGCTTGTGCCTGGGGTGCACCTTTAGTTCAGCTTCATCCCAAAGAAATACTGGGTTTGGGTTTGTGACTTCTCTGTGGCATGACTTAAAGTGTGGGGAGGGGAAATTCCCCTTCAAATCCTCAATATTCATCTCAGCTCCTAATGCTGGCACACCCATTGTGATACAAAGAGGAAAATCCTWGGCAGTTATGGTGAAATCAAACACCAGCAAGTTCTCCTGCCACAGAGCTTCCTTCCCCCCTTTCAGTTTGGCAATACATGTGCCCTGATAAATTCTACCTAAATATGTAGTTTTCTCAAAGAACAGGAGACACCTGCCTSATTTCCTTTCACAGTGGACAGCTATTTAGAACTGGCTAACAAGGAAGTGCAAAGAATTAAAATATAACAACTATGTGAAAGAAAACCAATCACTCCYAATGAAAATTGCAAGAATAACAAGGAGCCTATCACAAGATGGCTATAGATGCTCTGACTGTGAACAGATATATGCAAAGAGAGGAAATGGACAATTCTTCCAATGCAGATAACCTCAAATAACTTTGCATTTCCTTAATATTTTTGAGTTTGTGAGGGGGGTAAACTGAATGCCTCCAATTTTGCTATGAATATTTCACACATTTCTAAGACTAACAAGACTTACATACATCAGAGGGGTGCTGTGAAACTAAATGTTTGCAAATCACTGTGAGACATGGATGAAAGGTGCTACAAAACAGCAATATCTGGTTGGTAAAACTTTCAAGCACAAATCTTCAGCTGGTGTTAATTGTCTGTTCCMCTCTAAAGTCACTGAAGCTCTCTAATTTATAAGCTATAAGCACCTGCTTCTCAAATCMAATGAGCTTTGTAAGAGGACAAATAGCATTCTGATTAGAAAGTTACCTGCAGAATAAAAGACCAGTTTATCAATATTAATGTAGTACTGACTCTGAATTTTACCATACACTGCAGTCAAGGTCTTCATGTTTGTTTTTTTACCAAGTGCCTGAGAGCCTCAAAGACGCAGTCCCGCGGTTACTGACAGGCTGTTCTGTTTTCCTGCACACCGAGCACTGACAGTGGTTACGGACAGGCTGTTCTGTTTTCCTGCACACCGAGCACGGGCACAGCGATCACCAGCCAGGACAGCGCCAGGGCAGGGAAGCAGGGGGACCCTCGGTGGCTGCAGGGGCGCCCTGCAGAGGGACACAGACAAGGGGAGCRGTGCCCCTGGCCATGCCCACCCTGCAGCTGAGAGGACAGAGCAGAGCTCTTCTCTGCTCTCTGTGGCTCTGTCGATCAGGAATTGCTGCTGCTCGGAAGCCGACCAGAAAAATCACCCTCCAACTGCTCAGCTCATGACTCACTCCTGCAGGTGCGAGCGGTTTCCAGGGTGACACATTCACAGGCTCCAGGCTCGGAATCCTGTGTGATTTCTTACCACTTCTTGTGACAAGCTGCTGCACCAGAAGCCAGGATTCCTTCTGTGAGAGCTCAAGCAATTAACCCAGGAGACATGCACTGAGAGCTTGGAACGGGAGTAAAGTATCAAAACCATGTTGGTTCCCTGCCTGTGTGTTTAATACCATCTGTCAGTATTGGCTATTATGGCTGCTTTCTGGGGCCAGAGTGCTTGCAAAAAGTTGCAATTTTCTGAACAACAGGGAGCACTTCTTGCTAAGCTAATATGAGGATTCTGTGATGGCCAGCTTTGTAGCATCTCACAAGTATTTCTTGAAAACAGATTTTATGTTCAGCCTCCCTCTCTCACCTGCCCCTCCACAACAAAAACACAACCTTTCTTCCAAGTAGTTACTTTTCAAGCTTAAAAATCAAATATAACCCAAAGTGCATTTAAGACTAAAATACCAATCCTTGCACATTAAAAGATCAAAGAACAAATGTAAGAAAGCAGGTGAACAAAGCAGATCAGCTTGCCATATTCATCCCTAAAGCTCTTTGAAGACCCTGTGCATCTCTCCTTAGGGACTATATTTGAAATTCTGTCACAGATATTCTGTGATAGCTATCACTACACYTGTAACCCTAATTTTTTCCCAATTCCCTTCGAACTGCAGATTCAAAACATCATTAATACTGCTATTTAGAAAAATTGTACCTGTAATTTTACTACATCTAAATGCTTCTAAACTGACAGAATTTAGCAACACTCATTCACTTCAAAAGATTAAAGTGATGGAAAAATAAATAATCACATTTATAAACACCCTTGCTTAAGGGATCCCCAAGCACTTAGGGAAAGTATGATTTAACCATTGTGCCTCTCTGCAGTCACATTATTCTTATTTTATCAAAGGGGAAAATGTGTAAGGAGAATAAGGGCATTCCCTAAGGTCGCTCAGTTGTCAGCTGCAGCACAGGGAGTTTAATCTGAGTTTATATCTGAATTCTAGTCAACAGTTCTGCTCCCTGAAATAACTAAACTCTCCAAGTTCCATAGCACTGTATGTTCCAACACCGCCTTGTACTCTTCACTTCTGTGCCATTTGGGAAAATACCATATATACATTTTGACTCACTGCAGCACTGTTCTCAGCTTGAAAGAATTTTGAGCATAATTAAGAGGTTTTCTTATAATGGAGGTGATTGCAATAAAAGGCAATGCAGCTATGAGCCACAGGACTGAATTCTGATACCATTCAGTGGAGATTCTGCAGGTTAAGAGACACMCACAAAATCATCATCATAAATGCAGCTAATTGAAAGAGCAGTACATTTACATTTGTCTCAAAAGACCATTATGCTAGAGGGACTGTCCTTGTGTGGAAGCTATGTTATCACCTGATTCTTTTTCCCTTAAGACACAAATTATAAAAACCCCACTCATTTCATGGAGTAAAAGATGCACAAGATGTAAAACACATAATCAATAATCCCAATTATCACCAAAATAAATGCCTCCCCACTCTCTAATTTACTAGCAGGAAACATGCTGTAAAGGCCTATGACAAAAAAAAAAAAAAAGCCAGGATAAGATAGCTGCATTTTAATTTAGACTTTGACGAGTCTTAGCACAGATTGTTTGAATGATTCCTTCTGCTGAACAGGGACATATGCTGGCCAAGAGTCAGAGTGCCAAAATACAGCCCTAAGAGGAACAGACTTGGACATTCTTGCTCTGCCTCATTCAAACCTGCAGTCTGTTTCTTTTCCTTGTAGTCTTAAGTTCCTGTTTGCAGTCCTGCTTTCTTACAAGAAGGGAAAAATCAGAGTGGTTGTTGTGACACACGGGGCTGAGGGGAAGGGGAAGGCTTCAGAGAACCCATTCTACTCTGCCATATGAACAGCTACAAAGGTTTGGACACACCTAACACCACAAAAAATATCCCATTTGTAGAGGGGAAACCAATAAACCTTACCTAATGAATTCCAGATCAGCAAGGCTGCTTGAATTCACCTTTCATCACAAAAAGATGGAAGTCAAGACAGCAAGGTGAACATGGGAGCACCTTTCAGGAAATCTGGGCAGATTTCCTAAAAAGCTKTTTTTTTTTGAAGCTTGGAACAAATCTTTGCCAAATTTTGAGTGTCCTGGGGCCTGGGATTGGAAACACACAGTACTGTAGAATCAGGTAAACTTCTGCTAGGAAAGGTTTCTCTGAAGAAGTAAAAGCATCATCAGAATGCAATTTTTTTTTTCTGTACAGCTCACACACAGTTGTTTTCCCATTTTATAAGAAGCCACAATAACCAGGTCAGAGTTTTAGGCAAACAGATGTCAACKTCTTTTGACTTAGCATGTTCCAGTTATGCTGGACTCCTGCATGATAATCCTTCAACCTACAGACAGTAAGCTTTACATTTTCCTTTCAGCTTCATTACCCTCTTATAAATAGTCTGCAGATATGGAAGAAAGCTGCATGTTAAGATCAAAAATGCCACCAAGGAAATTTAACAAACTCTTGTCTCCTGAGAATGTAACAAAGCAGCTCAAAGCAAAAACATKAAGAGAAAGATTTGGTCTTAGAGTTGAAAAGAGGACTCAGTTGGGCTACTTTCTAGTGTGACTCAACAGGGCAGAGATTTCATCTTGTGCACACAAAATTTTGCAAAACACTAACCAGTAAAGAACGTCATAAATGGGTGCCAATGTCCTAAACAGGGCAGCACTGATGAATCCTGTACACAATACAACTGGCATGCAGGACAWAGCCACCCCCCCAGCAGAACAGAAGTTCAATCCCTGATAACCTCTCTAATATGGCCTTGACTTTGCAAATCACCTGGTGCACATACCTAATTTTAAATCCTGAAATTAATAAAYTAAATTAATATATTAAAATCAATGAGATTCTGACTTGCTGATGCACTTAGGGCTAGACTTAGGGCTCTGTTGTGATTTACATGGGCCTTTTCATTTTTGTTTTTCATAAATACATTAAGTATCAATGTTAGGGRAAAAGCCCCAAACCCCAATCCAAAAACCAGAAGAAATTTGCAGAAGAAATCTAGTGAGATCTACCACATAGTTTGTAGACAAATGTCCTAACAGAATACATTCTGCATTTCTTGTCAAAATATGAAGTCAAGTTTTTCCACAGTAAATACTTTATCTATAAACAAATAGTTTGACATGTTTTGGAAAGAAACTCAATTTTTTCAAATTCTGTTTTTGTAAAAAAACAAATTACTGTTGAAATTATGCAAGATTTGCTTCCAACATCTGCTATTACTGATAACTTTTGAAGGGCTTGTTTAACATCCTTGTTGCCAGTGTAGCATGACCTCCTTGTTTGTTCTGYGTTCAGATTGCTGTTTACTGGAACTAAAAGCTGAAAGTTAGAACTGAATATTCCAAAAGCATCAAGGAAAGCTGGGGTTCCTCCACAGATCCTGAAGCTTTATTTCTTTCCAAATGAACAGGGTTATAATAAAGACTGTCCTTTTCAAACAGCATGACCTCCCACTACTGGCTGACTTTACACATCTTGTTTTCTAAACCTATATGATGRCAGCAGCGTGCCAGGCACTCTTTACGCAATTGAGAGAAAAAAGGACTTTTGTTATTCTGATTGCAGCTCTCAGGTTTGATTTTCCTTGTTGCTATTGCAGTCATTTGAGTTATTTTTACAAGTGCAGGGACCAAAGCAGGGGCTTTCCAGGTGTGCTTTGAGCACTGTGGGGACACCAAGTTCTCCTGTTTMTACACCACAGCACTGCAGTTCACGGCACTATCGACTCACACAGGCAAGTTCAATTGGATGCTCACCCTAAACTACATCTTCCCCTCCATTAATTCCTCATTTCCATCTCCTAATCAGCACTCTCTGAGTTTATATTTATACATTTGATTAACTGCTCCCAAAGGGATCACCATGGCATTTACTCTTCTTCAGCCTCACTCTTCTGATTYGCCTACTGCTCTCTACCTTTCTTTGTCAGCCTCAAAATTAAATATGCCTCCCATTATTTGTGTCACCAGAATATTTCAGCAGATTTCCCTGGACTGCATGATACTGGAATAAAAACCATCAAGCTGGAGCTAGAATTTTCCTCATCACAAACTTTCATATTTGAACATTTTTATTCAAGGTTTTTATTTTTGCTCTTAACCAAAGAGAATTCCTCTGTCAGAGGAAGGCAGGCATCAAAATTTGGCTAACTTCTTTCATGTGCAAAAAAATTTGCACGGTCTCTTCCTTCTTCCCAAAGAAGAGGAAGCTTCTTTTTCCATTATGAAACCACAACTTATGAGAAATGATTCCCCATGAATAATACAGGACTATTAAAAACATCAAATGGCCACTTAGGAGGGCAGTATTTTTCCCAGAAGGATCATTTTTCATAAGAGAAAACTGTTTACTTCCTTGCTACTGAAAGTGCTTGTTTCTGTATACATTGTCCTAAATTTTCAGCAATCCAGGATATACTGCAAATGTAAATGAGCTTATACAGGGATCTTTGGTTTGTCAGTGATATTTACCCTAATTAGACATTGCTTTTCATCTTTCAATAGCAAAGCAACCAGAATTTTCAATTAAAATTGATCCATCTCCTTTTGCCTATCTGCTGCTATTGCTTTTTTCCTCCTGCCTATAGACAGGAAACAGATACAGTTACAGTAAATCAYCATATCTTGCCCCATTAGACAGATTACAGAGCCTGCCAATTTAGTCAGTTTTATTACTCCCCTGTGGGTTACCCACTTCTACCACCCACAGCTAGCTGTACCTGAATTTTTCATGGCAGAAGTTTGAAATTCAGTAGCAAGCTGCATGGAACAGATCTGTTTCTGACAGCATGTACTCTTCCCAGAATCAAGACTAAAGATGTTTTGATGCCTAAAATGTGCCTTGGAATGTTCTCAGCATAAAGATACGGGCTAAGAGAATATGCAAACTGTGTCAAACCCTACTGCCTGGCCCTGCCTGAGAAGGAAAGCAGAATTTTGAGATGATATGGCCATTTGATGTACAATCTCTCAAAGAAGGAGCAACAGTAATCACAGAGGTGAAGCACATCCTACCACCTTCCACCCAGTGCTCCCCCCTCCTACCCAAAGAGGACATGAACTTCCTCATCAAACCTTAATGGTGCAGAAATTTCCCCAACTCCAGCAGTCCAGRGCACATTGAATTTATTGCGTTCAGGACTATAAACCCATGTTTTACTGCTGAAATTAATTGCCCCTGACACTTCCATCACATTAACACACATTAGGCACCATGACCTTTGGATGATCAAGGAAGACCTAATTTAATAATTTAGAAACAGCATGATGTCTGAGCAGGCCCCAGAGGGGAAAGAAAAGTGCTATGAAAAATGATCCTGTTTCACTAGTGTGGATATTTGCTTACTAAACCCCCCAGATGAACTTTGGCTGCTACTTCACCATTTACTCTATGGGTCACACACAGCACTCTGCATCTCAGACTGTTCCTTCTGATGCTGGTCACGTAATCCTCCATCCAATATCCCCTGAACTCTTAGAGGAACAATGCACTTTTGCCTGCAAGACTGCAAACTCACACCAGAAGTTTGTTTAACAGCAGCTGGAATAGCAAACAGGCTAACAACTGCATTAAACACAGGCAGCTATAATTCACTTCAGGCTTGCAATACAAATTTGGCATCTTTAAAGAAATAATTTTGCCATAAACAGCTAAATCAAACATGGCCATCAGTTACAGATGATTGATTCTAATCAGTGGGACTCAATCTTCATAATTCAGTATGAATAGACAAGTTGACAGAAAGCATGAAGGATGCGTAGACAAGACAGACAACGTGTCCAATCCCATTCAATTTCAAAATCTTGAGGCCCCAGAAAAGCATTTCCCTCCAGCAAATACTCATTTTCCACAGGGCACAGCGAGATAAAGGGTCAGAACCTAAACTCATGGAGTTTGCACACAACATTTGAAGCAAAATGCTCTGCARTACTAGAGCTTGAGTGACCTGCAAAAACATTGCCAGTGCCTTGCAAGGGAAACTGGAAATCTACCTGCCACATTTATTTTTTTTTTACAATTTCATTATTATTTCTTTGCTATACTGGCTTTTAAAAATCCTATATTCAAGTATTATTTATTTTAAMTGTAGTGTGAGAATTACAGTATGATAAACTCTTAGTAGGTTTTTTACTGAAGATTTAACAAGCATCTAATAGAGTGCAGAATTTAATCTGTGTGACTAGGAAAAGAAAAAGAAAACAGCCACAAAATAATTAGCTGCAATAAAATTTAATACTCAAAAACCTGTTTCAGATTAAACAGAAAATGAGGTCTTAGTTACAGACCTGAGATCCGAGGCCAGACAACTGTCATCAGATTGCATTTGCAAAATAGTTCTTCCTTGTTCCTTAATTCTGTTTAGCTTTTCTTTTTCATACCTGGACAACACTTTTTGAAAATCTCATCACAGCACAGATGTAAAGTGTCACTTGTACTCAGCTGTCAGCCCCTGGGGTCTGGGGAGTGCAGCCCTCACCTGTGGCCCCAGAGGGAAGGGCTCCCCTTGCCCAAGGGCAGCTGGGTCACTCTGCTCCTGCCCTGCCTGCTGAGACCCGAATTTTGAACAGTGCAAATYGGTGCCTCAGCTCCTCCTGCCACGAGCTGATTTCACAGCTGCTGATTGCCAAGCAGACGCCAAAGAGGAATCTTAGGTCTGCAAGTGTGAGAGTAGTTTTCCTTTGTCTGAAATCAGTTCCTAAGTCTTTTGCTACGAGGATTTTAAATGTGAAATTAGTAAAGTCCAGGACAAAATAATTTTCATGGTATATAACAAAGAGCTCTTCTAGGGATTTATATGAAAGCTAGTACAGGGGACCAATGTTAAAAACACAGTCTACTTTCTCCCTTTGCAGTGAAGTCAACACTTGTGAGCTGCAATAAGGAAAACATGCTYCAAAAAAATCTATCTAAAAAGGTCAGATTGCACCTCCTCAGCTGGCATAGTCTCTTATTAATCCACTTCATCTGGGTTGGGACGAGAGGATGAAAATGCACAAACAGGTAAAACACAAGGCTAATTTAGCTTCTACCTTCATGGAGTCAATGAGCCACAAACATCTTGATAAATRTATACAGCCTTCGAACAGTAACTTGTTGAGAGAAGATATAATTTACCATATAAAATCAACAGCAAACACAGATTAATTTTCTTTCTTTCTGAGAGAATAAAGTTTCATTCTCAGGTACTAACAGCCACGTATTTACTTTCTGCCACAGCTGCAATATCAAGGCTCCTCTAAGCAATTAGCAAAGTGACAAGAAAGCACTTATATTCACTTCACAAGTAGTGCCTGGCATTTGCACTTATGTCATTTTCACACCTTTGAGCAGAGTATCCCAGTGTTCCAATTTTCTTGCCTCTCCACACTATTTACAATTGTGTCATGCTTCTCCCTCAAATTTTGGTTTTGACACAGATTTACAGCCCTCAGCATTTAGAACACTTTCATGAACAATTTCTGTGCTGGTTAGACTCAAGTTCCACACAATTTCCTTGTAAACAAGTCATCTTTGCTCGTGGTGTTCACTAAAACAGAGTTGCTAAGACATCTTCATTCCTGAGCAGCAATGTGCAGCGCTGTGAGGTGCCCCAGGACACTCTGCCTGTCCCCCTGAGCCCACCACAGGCCTGCAGAAGGCACAGTGCACCCACAGAGGGATTATTTGTTACACATCACCATGGACATGACATGGGCTCCACCCATTTCCCTTCCCTAATCCTGCCTTTTCCCAACTGGGTAGGCACTATTTGACTATTTCTGCACACACTCATGCTTTGTAGAAAGAAAAAAACTCTAAATTAAGATTTCTACCCCATGAAATTCTACTTTCTATCATGCTGTGTCCACTACCCCCCTGTTGTGAGACCCTGCAATACACAAAGGCTGCTGGGGAAGAAGCATGGATGTGAGCATCCCTCCTCTGCACAGCATTTCCCATTTCTGTTCATATTAACTACTCCTATTTTGACACATCAGAGGACAAGGAAAGARCTGCTGCACTTAGAAAGCGAGTTCATTCTACAACCACAGACACTGCAGCAGTTGATYTTTGTACATCCACATCCTTGCATGGTGAAACATGATGCTGTGGAATGATAAAAATACAGACAAAAGAGCAATCTACCTCTGTTATAAAAGTTTAGTAAAGGATTTCATTTAGAAACCCATTCTTTTGTCCTTCCTCCCTGCTGTTCTGCTAGGAATTACACCGTCAATTCAAATGAACAGTTTTTCTGTCATATAAATTTCTGCTTGGAATGCAAACATTTATCAAAGTGAAGTATAAGGTTTCTCTGTGATACAAACTTCTCTTGTAGGCATCTTTTTTGGTGCCTCTGCTGAGGTTTTTTCCTAAGGGATACTTAACAGGAAAGGAGACAAAAGCCTTATTCTCATCTTTATTCATCCCACTAGAGRTGCTTCTATTAATTTTTGCATCTAAGAACTCATCTCATCTTTACTGATCAAAAATTCATAATTCAATCAGCTGCATTGAATTATGAGCTGTATCCCAACCCACCTTGTGATGAGTTTAAGAAAGCACATTAACACACTAAAACTGAAGTCAAAGGGGACGCTCCCTTTTCAGATGATTGACCTGATGGTTTTCAATGTAACAATACAACATTTACATCCTTTCAAAAACATGTAGCAAAATTCCAAAAGCACCTGATGTGGTTTAACATGCAGCACTTGCTGTTATATCACTGGCATTGATTAGTGAAAGCACAGCAGCTGTCCCAGTGTCTGCTCCACTCTTTGCTTCTCTTTTGGGTTTAGATCTTCCCAGTGTGGGGCCTTTGCTTTATCAGAGGGGCAATGATAAGACAGGTGCACAGTTTGAACCTGTGCAAAGTGCCCTTTGCTGCAAAAGCCCTCCCCACCCCTGGATACCAGGGGATTAAAAAACAAGTTGCTAAAATTACAGGGCTTGCCAACACCAAAACAATTTTTTTCATATATTTCAGTGAAAAGCTTGTTTCTCTTAGGCAGAAATTATCAATATATAGGCATTACTGTTGGAGAAAAGMGAGAAAATAAATTATAGCCTAAAATTTCAAGACCTGCCTCTGTCTCTTGAAGGGAAAATTTAATCTGTAATTTAGACAAACCACTGAACAGAACAGAATCCTTCCTTGAAGTTATTTTCACCTGCTCAAGTGCCTCACCTGTTTTTGATGTGATAACTCATCTGAAAAGTGCTGACTATCCATCTAAAAAGCAATGAAAGAAACTTTGATTCTGCATGAGTTATAGAGAACAATTTGGAGAGGAGAGCAAAACTGAGTGTGACGTTTGGGACCATTTTGTATATTTGTAATGGCAGACAAAAATATCTCAAGGAATTCTTCATATAAAATTGTGCAACATGASTTCTGACTACATTCACCAAACAAAAATTAACTGGGCTCTAAAAATGCTGATATCAAGCACTTGGGGGAGGAATCAGGGAGAGGGAGAAAAGAGTAGGGGAAACAGAAAGAAAGGGCAAGGAACTTCGGAAGCAAAACTGTTTCCATAAATTCATCATTTTGGACTATTCCTTAAGATTTAATCCAGCTAAAAATAGACCAGAAAGCAATTCTGTCCTGCAGTACTACACAGCTCTTAGAACACAAGGGCATCCTGTCTTGAAAAGATGCCAGCCAGCACAAATCCCTGAAAAGCCACATAAAACCAAATGTGAGCAGCACTGTGCCCTCCATCCATCCCTCTCATCAACACCCGYGTCTTCCAGGAGTACTGGCAAGGCAGCTTCTGCAAGACATTGCACCTTGACTACATCAGGTGTTTTCAGAAATTCCCTACTGTTGGTATATACAGATTTAAATTTATTTCACATTGCAATSTTGTGATATGGATAATAATGAGAGTTCTACACAGAGCATTAAGACTTGACGCTGGAGATTTGGAAACAAAAAAATGCTGTTTCATTTCCCAACCTCACTCTTTCAGACTTTACTTTTCAYAAGGCAAAAATTTATACACAGCTGTCTTGGAACAAGAAATGTTGCAAATTTTAATTTCATTTATTGTAAAAATGAAAACCAGAAAAAGTGGCATTTTTGCAAATATTTTAATTTTCCTCCCAACTCTGAAAAGCATCTCCAGAACAGGAAAGCATTATGCTTATCCTTCTTGGGAAACAGGAATAAAGAAGGGTCAGTCATGAAACAAGAATAAGCCCTTATGGTTTCCCTGATTTCAGCATGCAGGGGCAGGGCTGAGTCAGGTGTCTGTAGACAGGAGGGATTCCTCCCACCTTGGGACAAATTTCTTTATCAAATAAAACCTGAGGCTGAAGAAATKATCTTACCCATAAGTGAAATCCCATGGGGTTTCCTGCTCTGGATTCCTTGGTGTGTTATTTACATACAGCATCAGTATGGAGTCACTAAATTGTGAGTTTTTTATTGAGTGAACTGGAAAATCAGAAAGTTCAGCAGCTTGAGGCAGAGCCAAGGCTTGCCACMATTGGAAAAGGTTGCCTAAGAAACCATCATGACTGGTTTTATGGTCATGATGAAACAGTTCTTGTGTCAAACAGTTTTTCATTGGAGGCTCCTGGGCCTCCCAGACCACTTCATATCAGATATGGTCRCCCAGAAAACATCTGAATTTCACTGGAGAGATACTGCTTTGTGTAAATACACAATCACATCGAGGATGAGAAAACCCTTTTCCAGAATGACTAAGCAATGCAGGTGCATGAARTATGTTGTCAAGGAAATACTGAATGCCACAAATCACCAGAGCTGCACTGTGTATACTAGAAGTCAGAAAGAGTACATGATAAAATTTAGATTCCAGTGTGAAATTCTTGAATCTAAGTCAGAGGTACACCTAGCTCCTCTCCCTTTCTTACTACCCTTACCCCGCCTCCCTTTTTTTCTGTCTTTGATTTTTTAAAATATATTTGATTCAATTTGCAGAAGAATTCCAAAGACCCATTTTAAGCAATTACACTTCCTCCTTCAACGCTGCTCGTTTCCTTGGTAGCTTTCCAAGAYGTTGTTTCCAAGCATTCTAGTCTTGTATCAGGGAGAAATGAAAGGAAAACAAAACAGAGGAGGAAAGAGGTTTTCTTTTAGATGTTTGGAGAGACAGACGAATGCAGGCGACGACAAAGCAAGGCTGAACAGGGAGAGGGCAGGGAGAGGAAGAGCAGGGAAGAGGGAAGAGCAGGGAAGAGGGAAGAGCAGGGAAGAGGGAAGAGCAGGGAAGAGGGAAGAGCAGGGAAGAGGGAAGTCTCCTCCTGGGAAATATCTGGGCGTGGTGAAGAGGTGAGGGCCACACCACAGCCAGCCCAGCAGGAACAAGGAAAGTTTTTCTCCACTTATGTATTTTAAAGTAATGCTTTGCTGCAGAACTGCTCTTACACAAACATACCCATGTAATCCTGTTTATCTTGTGTACCCTCAGGAGCCTGAAGCTCACTATAATTTTCTGAAAGTTCCTGCAGTTTCTCAAGAGGCTTTTATCACCAACCACATGCCTGAGCTATTGTCCCTYCAGAGCCAAACTGGTTTTGAGCTGGATCTGCTGCACTTCAGTCACTGCAGCCCGGACCAGCCCTTCGAACCCTCGCTGTGCAGAGCTTGTGGAGCACATCAGGGCTCTCTGTCAACTCAAGGGCTCTGCTCCCACAAGCTGCTTCCTTGGACTAAGCCGTGTGCTGGAACTGTAACTATTTCCATTAAAATAGATCTGTTTAAAGTCCTCCAAATTAAAGGAAAGTTTGGAGCTCATATCAAGTCAATTAACTTCATTGCCTTCCAAGTCCTTCAGCAACTGAAAGATAAGGAGCCAGAGAGTGACATCTGCATACMCCAGAAACATAAAAAATACACCAAAATAAGAACTAACTAAGAGACTTTCAGCTTTACCTGTTGCTTTTTTTTTCTTTTTGGCGGGGGGGGGGTGTTTTCTTTTTTTTTCATTTTAACAGAAACTGTCAGTTTGTTGAAATCTTAAACTTTTAATAAGTCATGAATTCGGAGGAAAAAGAAGTCTTTCATGGGAGAAACTTCTCAGGACTCAGCTCCTGGGAGTTTGCACTGCAGTTTGCTGAACTGCTTTCATGTTCCAAGTATTTCTCAAGCTGGAGCTCCTAGATTTCACTAAGAAACTTACAGGCTTTATTCTGGGAAAATTTGATACTCTGAAGACATCTGGAAATACAAAATCTTCTCTGACTCARAAAGGTTGGTCCATTTATGACACCCCAGAATATTCTGAGAAAAATTTTCTTCATGTGAGCTCTCATACCATTTGAACAGTTTCATTTCTGCCACAGAATCTATTTGTTCAGTAAAACTAATTAGAAATCTAAAATGAAAAATACTAAAGGCCTTAGCAGTCTTAGAATCCCTGACAAGAATTTATACTGAACCAAACAAAGCATGTAAGGTCTTCAAAATTTGGCTGGTTACTACTATTACGGAGGATTTGCAAAACAAATATGTAGGAACAATTCTAAAAGTTTATTCCATGTTCCACACCACCAAGAAAACAAGAACATCATCAGAATAACTACAACCTTGAAAAGCCTGAAAAGGGTGAAAAAGTTCATAAGTACCCCATTTAGAAATGAGTACCTACCAAAGAGCTCACATAATTACCATGTTTAAAAGGATGTGATTAACCTTGTTCAGTACTAGAAGTTTTGYAAAACCAGACTCCAAAGATGTTTCTGGTCTGGGGAAGGTCAGCAGTGTTTATTWAGTGTGCTACATTTTGGTATTGGCATAAAATGCATTGTTGGACTTGAAGTTGTTTTAAGGAGACTCAGCTGATGGCACAGAGTCCAGGCTTAAACTATTACTAGTTGTCATGGGAAGGTCTTTTATCAGATAAACAGCCGTTGGATTTGATTTTTTTTTTGGCTGGAATACACACCCTCTGGTTTCCTTTGCTTTCCATTTCACATACGTGGCTTTGTTTGCTTTGGTGCTGCATATAATGAGAATTTCCCAGTTTGCTTCCTAATGTAGTCAGCAGCATCAGCAGCCCAAGTGACAGAGAAGGCAGCTCACACCCGCCCTACCACACTCTCAAAACTAAGCAAGGAGAAAAACAACCACSAAGTTGTGTGGGACATACCTTTGTTTTTAAGAGACCCTGAATTGCTCCTGACACTTTAATGGAAAATTGTGGCAATCTGCTTTGACCAGAATCTGCTGTTCAGATGTTACCTGACATTCTGTGAAACCAGGGGTGCGAGCAGCGTGCTCTGGAGAAGACCCTGCCCTCACCAGACCCACAGCAGGCTGCAGGTCCCTGTGTGCCCTGTACAGAGGTGTCAGCCCTGCCTGTGAACATCCAGCCTGTGCTTTCCTCAGAGGATCAAGCTGGCTTCTGGGCTCCTTTAGCAAGCCCTGAGAAAGCCTTGCTGTGCTTTCCAGAACCGTATCTTTTCATGCGCCGCGTTAAGAAAAACAATCTAGAAAGTTTAGCTCTAAGCACAGAGCTTCAAAGATGCTTAGAAGCTGCAAGTTCATTGCATGAATTCCCTGCACAGCTCTCTCCTGCTCAGTGCCTGTCCCAGCCGCAGTGGGAGAAGGGAGGCTGATCCCCGTGGGGCTGCAGGGGCAGCGTGGGCACGGACCAGGCTGCGTACACGAGTTTGTGCCCACGAGGAAAACAGGAGCAAAAGCACACACAGCTGTGGCTTTTCAGTCAGAAAATCACCAGTTTATTTGCTATGAAGAAACCTGAAGGAACAAAGAACCGCAAGCTCAGTTTTGAAACAGGAAAAAAGAATGTCAAGACATAAATTAAAATCTGCATTACTGTCAATTACCCACCAAGAGAAAAATCCCCGAGGCTTCCCTTTGGTGTTAATGTAACTATTAAAATATTCATTGTTCTTTTCATATACAGCATGTTTTCTTTTGTACTTTTCTTCAAGAGAGTCACTGAGATAATTACTTAATTACATAAGCAAGAACTTTAAATTCATAAGGGCTCTATTCTTGCAATGCTAATGCGATAGATAATCTCTATTCTTTTGTCATAATATGTCASTATTTACTTACAAGCAGCTATTTTTAAATCAATTAATTAATTGTATTTTAATCTGACACATCATTGGCTTACACTGGTTAATAAAATTCCCCATCACAGATCAACAAGTCACAGAGCTCAACTGAGGAATCACRGCAACAAAACTTAATCCATCTGTAAATTCAGCAAAGCTAGAAATGTTATTAATGTAATCATAAGCAGAAAGTAAAATGTCTAGAAAGGACTGCATTATAGTCACTCACTTGAAGAAATTCCATTTATTCAAACAGATTTTAAAAAAAAAGGATTGTAATCTTTGATGGGAAAAAATTTACATTTTCACCAGTAAAGCAGTTTGCAAAATAAYTTAAATTTTCATATTGCTAAAATTTTGAACACTTACCAGATAAAGGACTTTTCCTAATACTTATTCATGTAAGACCAATCCAATTAAGTTTTTAAATAAAATCCAGTTGCTGCAATGTGATTGATTTGGACTATGAAGTACTTCAAAAGATGCACAGCAGGATGGCAGAAAAAATGTGCACCATCTTTACTGCAACATTTAGCACAACAAAAACAAGTCTGCTTTCCCCTCCATATCTATCCCAAGTAATGGTTGTTTCAATCCAAACACCACAAACACCTCTGGAGTGAGGTTCATCAGTATTCACCAGCTTATTACCCTATAAATCCAGCAAGCACAGAATGCATCACCAAACTGCAGTACACTGCAAGCCCAGTAATTGAATGTCTACTTAGAGGAGATTTGCTTTGTCCTGATATATCCTGGTAATGGGGCATGGAAGAGTCCAATAAAGGCAGGTTAGAATAGAATGATCTTTGAATTCAGTAACAAGGTCCCTGGTTTTTACATGCACACTCCAGAAGATGTCTTTAGCTCACTGACAGACAATGTGGCTGGATGGCAAAGATGGTACAATGAGCAGCTGCCAATCATCTCACCCRAAAAGAGGGTTCTATTCAGTTTGTGAGTAATCACCAACAGACTTTTACAACCACACAGAGTGATGGTGGCTACCAACACAGCCAGGTGGGCTCTTCCATCTCTCACCCCCTCTAGCAAGCTGTTCTGAGCATGAATGTACTTCTTTATTGAAGTTTGATTGCTTCAGCACCAAGCCAATCCAACCAGCACAAGGCTGCTGCTCCTGCTCTTGAAATGCTAACTGATGAGATGCAGACATTCCACTAACTAACGCCAGTAACACTGTTAGATATCCTATATTTTATGTATCTTGCTTTATTAAAGATGTACAGCCAAGATAAAAGCAGCTGCAAAGCAATACCAGCTTCATTTAAAAGTGGGAGTGGTGATAAGGAAAACGGTGTTCCAAGGAAAAACTAGAGAATGCCCAGAGCAAAGCTAGCAGGTGCCAAGAAGGAACAACAAGAAAACCCTCAAGTTTCATAATTGTAGATTATTTTCAAGATGTCTAGTGATACCTGTGTGAGATGTTTTTCATCATACTCTCTGATAAAAAATATCTTTTTTAAGGCTGAACATCCCCTATATCCTGAGGTAAAGGAAACACTTGGAGAGAAGAGGGGAAGGGGGAAAAAGCAAACCCTGAAGTGTTGCAGCACTGGGAAATATTCCACTAAACTAAAAAATAATACACACTTAATTTGTTGTCAACAAAAAGAGCACTATTTTCCCAAACTTCACTTTCTTTTTTTTCTTTTTTAGGGTGAGGTATTTATGAGGCAATAAGAAAAAAGTGCAAACCAGACAGGCATGGAATGATATATGAGCATCTAGATAAATGGAGTAGGTTGAGAAGAGGAGATTTAGTGGTGGARCTCACTGGCAGCAAAAGACTGCAAAAAAAATAGAAGCAAACCAATCAGGGGAAAATGTTTAAATTATTTAAATATTTAAATTATTTGCAAAATCRGGCCTCGAGTCATGGATCCCTATCCATGGGAACACAGGCAGTACTGGAATGCTGCCTTGCATAAAGGTTTTCTTCCAAATGTGCTGTGTAAAACCAGCCCTTTTCACTTCTTCCACCCTTATTTCTAGAGGTGGCAAAGCACACAGCATTTCCCTGTTACACTACTGACCTGGCAGCAATGTCATACAAGTAAATGCAAGGTCACCAAATTACTTCCCTGTACAGAGAAGAAGTGAAAAAAGATAAAATATAGACTTGGACAGGCTTAAAAAATTGGCAAGTGAGGATGAATGCATTAGGCAATAACAGAATATGTTCTCTGCTCCATTAAAGCACACCAATCCACAGATGATTATTTCAAGCTGAAATATTCAAATAGCAGTTGGAAGCCATGGAAATATCATGATTTTAGCATCAGCTGCTGATTAAATTTCAGGAATATTGCACTATTTAGAAAGACTGCAAGRTCTAACAATCAAAAGAGACAATGCTTCAATTCTTCTCACCCTAGCAGTCCAAGGGCAACTGATTTTATCATGGGAGGGAGGAATGTGACTATATGCCCTGGGGGAATGGTCAAATATAGTACAGAATATTTCTTCCAGAATCACATGAGCTAAAGAGGAACAGAAGATAGGATATTTTAGCTTAAACAGATAACTACAAATTAGTGAACTGAATTTAGTGYAGCTTAAAGTGCTGTTAGAGTTCCAAAGATAAAGCCACCATAGACTGATGGCTTTGTACATATTTTGTATTTCTGATCTCCCCAGGAGAGAAGTCAGACACAAGCATACATGTATGTTGATTTTTCTTATTCAAACACTGGCCAATATTGGAGTAGAACGCCAGACTGGATTATAATTTCTTTCAGTATCAATAGCAGCTTCTGAAAACCAAATTATTGTTCTAAGTTTTAACTCTCCAGCAGAGCTGCCCTTAGTGTGCTCCTTGCTGTTGCAATGGTATATTCTGCTGGCAGCAAACTGCCACAGCATTACCAAGCATGTAATTTGAAGGCATTACAGTTCATCAAGCATTGTATTGAAACATTATTAACACCTGAACGGGCACATCATYATCACCAAGGCCCCTCTAGTTCACCCAGCTCAAGGTCTGCTTCTGCAGGGCTGGCAGTCATACATTTCATTTTAATGACCATTAGGGTGAGTAATAATCATAGACTGAGGGGACAAGTGCCCCAGCTGAGCTCACAGGGATTCAGGAGGATTCTCCTCTTTCCAAGATTCATCTTTTCTCACACAATGCTTGTACCTAATGATAAGGAAAACATTCCATCTTTCATCAGGCCATAGAGAAAATCCTTCTTTGAGTGCTTRTGGCAAACCTTAAAAATGCTGTTCTCCTTTTAAGAGTAAGGCTTTTGCTGTGTGGACTGTCTTAAAACACGGCACTCTTGAAAATAAGTTTGCTTCTTGTTGGAATATTCCAGATTTAGCAAAGTACCAGGCCTCATCCTTTTATACCATAACTGCTTGTAACTGCTCAGGAGACATAAAGCAGTGAAAACCTGGTACATAAAGTGTTCTATTTGTATCTGATAGGATGTTATTTAATTACTAGAATATAAGAGAATTATGATTAAATTAGAATATTCTTCATGGTGGGAATATCATATCATAGGGGAGATCATGTTTTACATCACAGTAAATCAAGATGTATTCTGTCATTTAGAATTAAAAGTGATAGTCTTTTTTATTAACTTCAATATCTCTCATACCTCCAAGAGTTATTGCTGGTGTATCAATCTAGAAGTTTTATTAAAGGTGAAAGTGTGTGAATGTTATAAATCTGTTTTTTATTTCCAAACATAATTAACTCATTTCCCTGCTAAAAAATTTATCAGAGAGCTGCATGTAGAGAAAAGAGATTATACTGAGGAAAAATAGATTCTTCTTTTGTATCATATCAATGTACAAAACAGTTTTGTTTCAATGCATTTCAGTCAACAACAAACTCCTCCCTAAATTTTTATWAAGTTCCTTCAAAAAATTTTAGTACTTTAGGGGTTGGGGGAGAGGGGAAGCCCTCCACAGATGAGACACAACTTCTTCCTTGCAAAATTGTGAAAGGAAAGGTAAACCACTATTATTCCAYGTCTGACTTCCCTATTCCAATTCTTTTCTGTCTCCTAAGTGATCACAGTCCTGGTCTACTGATCAGGGTGGGGTTTATTGCACAATTATTTGCTTTGGCCTATATCCTTGGGCACAATGTCTCCATTATCACATTAATGTATGTTGAGATTTCATTGCAGAAGAGATAATGCAAAAAACATAGAGCAATCTAGATGGTTAATGACTTCTCCTTAATATGCAGGCTGTGAGTCTCTAGTGACAAACACTGATAATTCACTTAGGAGAAATGTGACAAGATGTAGGGTGATTTAAGTCMAATACAACAACACAAATTGTCCTTGCTGTTAATCATCCAGCACCTTAATGCCTTACCCATTTTCACACCGGTGTTCCACTAGCTCGGTGAGATTGGCTGCAGGCAACCAGCATTTGCAGTCATCCCAAATATCCTTCCCACTGCTACAAATATGCCTGAACACCCTCAACAAGAGATGTGCCTCCTCTTATTAAAATATTTCAGTATTTCATTGATCTGACGTTTTAGATCATGAGGAACAAGACCATGACAGACCAGACTATCACTAAAGCAAACTCCACAACAGGTTTTTCTGCCTAGTGTTTCAAGCAAAATGCTCACAGCAAAAGAAGCTTTCAACACCACTGACCAGCYTTCCTTCTGAAGTGTTAACTGAACAGACTTTTTAAAAATGAACACAGATTATCACTAATATCAAAAGACCCTCCACAGTATAATTACAACAGCTAGAGGTGTAAAACCAGCCTGCCACTCTAAATTCAGACCAGACTCCCCTCCTTTTCACAGGAACTTCATTTAGTACAAAAAAATAACCAGACACATCTATTTTGAAAAACCAGTTTCAGTCTCTGAAAGGAGCAAAGAAAGTGCAGCACTTTCTGAAAATTTAGTTTTTTAAAACGTTATTTTCTTTTCTATGACACATGAGATGAAAGCAATCATGTTCACCAAACATCTTTTAAATTCTTGCCCTAGAACCTACTCAGTACCATGAAAATCATTCTGCAGCCACAATCCGAACTAAAATTGTGGTAGTACAAGGAATGTTTAGGGGGCTTCTGGACCTTCTGTAGTGAGATGATGAGGGTACTGCCTTTGTCAGTTTGCTCTGGTGAAGTTTGGCCAATTCCTAGTGAAGGCCATTGTCTGTTGGCAGGATTTACTCAGCAACATACATGGGACTTGCCCAAGATGTGCACAGCATCCTGCTGGAAATTGCAAAGCTTAGTCCTGCTGGATTGAGATCTTCCATCTCAAAGCTCAGCAACATAAACAAGACCATGTAGGAGCACCTTGCAATTGAATATTTTTCTTGAATAAATACACATTATTTCATTTCCAGTACCATAAACCTTATATTTTTATGAGGTAGAACGTTAAAAAAGAGTTAAAAAGAGGCCTCTGTCCTGTCTGAGCAAAGAGGAATTACTCAAAGAGATTGGCATAGTATATTGATAGGATTATTTTCTCCTGAGACTTTTTTAATTCATCTGGCCTACAGTATAGTGCCTTCAAAGTTCKCTACTTCTTTTTAGAACATCATCCATCCTAAAGCATATTTGCCCTGTAACCTTATATGTGCCCTCAAGCTAAGGAGTCAGAAAGTATTTCATCTAAAATACTCTTCTCAGTCACTTTTTCCTGCCAAATTGCACAATGTCTGGCTTTAGCATGACTCACATAGCCAGCACTCTGCAGTCTGGGTTGTGCTGTTGCTGCTAAGACAATTACAGAGCTGCAATATTTTGGCTGGGACCATGCTAAAGTCAGAAAAGCAAACTTCTCTAGTGTTACACACTAGGGCACTCTAGTCAATGGCCCAAAGATTCYCATACCAMAAAAACCCAAAAGYCTTTTTTTGTTGTTGTTTTTCTAACAAAGTAGATGAGAAAGGAAAGCACTTTTGTGTTGCAGGATTGTTGTCTTCAGGATGAAGAGATATTGACTGCATAACCCTTACATCTCTCTCCCTCAGATTATTTGATTTGGGGCATTTCCTGCTCCAAGCATCACCTCTCAATATTGCAAAACAATTTGCTTTTTCTCATACTTCACTATAGTATAGGAAATTGAACAGATCTCGGAGATTATGACATTCAAAATCCAAATAGAAAGAYTTGTGTAATGTTAAATACTGATTTAAATGGCATAATTTAAACAGCATAGTCAAAAGGAAGCTAAAAGAGATCAATCACCAGCTGGATAGCAAAAACTTATTAATCAGCTATTGTTGTGAAACTAAAGGYGGATCACAAAAGGCTTTGGCACCTATGGTTGTTTTTGTGTTGCTCCCCCATCCCACGGTGGGAAAAGAACTTATCCCACTAACATGACATTAATTCCTCTGTTTCAATTTAGGTTTCACTGCATCTGTCCAAATGCTGGTTCTGCAGCACCTTTTGAGTGGTTTTCAAATTCCCCACTGGTTTAATAGAATTCATCATCAGAAACCACAGAAACTCTTCTGATAACATCTGTGCTGAAAAAAGTGGGACAGGTTTTGAAGTTACAGGGAAATGGTGGAAGAGGAACTGAAGGTGACCATTGGTTTGGTCTTGACATGTGTGGCCAATACATTTATGGAGCAATTAGCAGTAACCTGGCTGCATGAGTGTGGGGTTTTGAGCTGTGTGGAGAGTTCAAGGGGCTTTTTCCAAAACATTTCCTCATGTCCCCAGGAAAGAAAATTTAATTCTATATTAAAGGACTAACAATATCACTTAGTTAGTTTTAAACCCTACCATTTCCCTGTACTACCATCCTGTACATTTGCAAGTAATAAAGAGATGAATAACTTCTTAATTTGAAGAATTTAGGATGGAGGAGGTCTAATCTTTGTACATAGAAATAAGGGAGAGAATTTGGACACCTGTCATCTGAGGACCAAAGTGTCTCTGAAAATTCCCAAGCTGAGGTACTGCTACCCTCAGATTCCACACATAAAACCAGGGAGCCACAAGTGGCTTACATAAATATGATCAAGGCAATAACCATTAATAAATAAAAGACAATGTACAATCTAGCAATTTGATCTACCAAATGTGAAAGCTTAGATTTGCAGGTTCTGTTTGAAAAGATATCTAAGAAATACTTGAAAGCTAAATTGCAAAGTCACTATTTACAAGAAAGGCAAGAGATTCTCGTTTTCCATCCAGTGCCTAAGCCAAGAAACCCCCCACACTCTAGGGCATATCCTCAGCTGCACTARGTTAAAATAGCTAGGGGGGCACAGACACAGATTTAACATGATGCTAATTTTCCCCATTGAGAATTTTGMATCCTCAAAACTCATCCCTCTGTACCCATTACTGAGATGCTTCCCAYCAGTGCTCTCTGGAGCATGCATAGCAGGAAACATGCATCTAACATTTAATTCCTGAAGTTATTTCAGCCCATGGGTGGCTTCTACAGAGGAAGCAGGAGTGTGCAGGGTTTCCTGAGTTTTGAGGTCTTTAAAAGAGTTTTAGTCAACCAAGAAAGCAAAACTGGTCTAAGTTAATGCCAAGAGGACCCTGATGGGACTGATGCAGCATAAAGGATCCCTCCCTGACTGGGGAAGAAGAACATCTGCACAAAGTGTGTCTAAACCCATACAAACATGACAACTTTTTGAGAGACCAAAGCACTGAGCTCTGCAGACAGCAAAGTGAAGCTCCTGAGGGCCACAGAGAAAGCAGAAATTCATGCACATGCAAGTCTCCTCTGCCTCTGGACCAAATGACACTGCTTCCAAACGAGCAACAACTCTTCCTCTTTTTAATTGCTGACAATTGTTAGCATGGCTATGAGAGTTATATTTGACCACACGGTTTTAAATCGCTACAATTTTTCATTTGAAAAATAGCACTGTAATGTTTCCCAAGAGCTGCAAAAAATAGAGCTCAAATTTTAAAGGAAAGTCAACTTCATGGATTTCTTCAGTATTTCCCTCACAAAACAATTAAAGCAAAGCAGAATAGCTGCTTGCGTCTTTAAGCAAACTGCTGCGRGGGAGGAAGGGAAGAGGAAATCATGTAAACACTCTTTAAATGTTAATTCCAGAGTTTAATTGTAGCTCACTGCAAGCCTATTAAACCCTGACTAAGTGCACCTGACAGACTGACAACAGCATAATGCTAATGCATGCCAGTGAAGAGCAGTAATTAGCTTCTTTAAAAGGGTGAGATTTGGGGGAAACTGCTCACAGAACAAAAGAAAATGGGGGGAGGGAGAAGGAAAGGAACGATAAGTTTTTCCCCTGTTATACCTTTCTACATCTTATGGAAATCTCTGCAGAACTCAGGCAACTCTCAAAAACTGTGCTTATGAAATGTCAACAAATCTCCAGACTACTGGGCACAAGACAAGGGCTGCTTAGTTTTTAAACCATGATTTTTTTGCGTGGACTGTGTGAACAAACTAAGGTAACAGTGAAAGTGATGTTTAAAAAAGACACAGAAAGAGGGTGACTGGCCAGTCTGACATTCTGCCAACTTCAGAGCACTGGAAACTTACTTAAAATCTTCTACAGAGTAGTCCTTCTTTCTTGCTGGCTCTCYTGCATAAATATCAACAGACAGAACTCCTTCAGCAGAATGGGAGGGAARCAGAACTGGTTCATGTCAATTAATTCATGTAAATGGATATCTCATAGCAGGTCATCTCCCTTCTCTGAGTAGTTACATTACMTTTAATTGGACATCCAACTTAAGAGCCAGTAACTGTGCTTTACAGTACAAGCTGATTTGTTTAATTTTAACCAGAGATCCGATGCCTTCTCCAAGAAGAGGCTCCAGAGGATTAGAGGACCAAAAATTTTATAGGGTTCAAGTGTAGCTTTTAAAAATGATACAGAAGTATCTCTTGTTACCTTGCATCCAGCCTACTGTAACATTGAAAACATGGGAAATTCTAGAAGGAGTCTGAGCTAATATTGYTAAATCATAAATTTGATTAAAACTTTTCACTCTATGTTGTTATTTCAAAACTTGAATGGAGAATTTCACATTACATGTACGTTTCCTTCAGACTGGCCGTTGCAGCCTCCTTCCTATTGGGCACAGCCTCAGGATGTTTAACAATAATGAAAAGCAATCCTATAAAAATCCACACCACTTCCAAGATTCCARATGCAAGAAGTATTTTTGGTCCTGAGACTATTTAAGGCTACAACAATTTTTTCTCAAATCAGTACGTGAGTGGCCTAACAAAGGCATCATCCTATTTTGACAAAAARCTGTGACAGAAATCTGTGGCAGTGAAGAAWCTCCAAAAAGYCAACAAGCTGAGACCTATGAGAACATAACTTATCTGCCATTTACAGCAAACATTTCATTAAGACCCAGAAGCACATTTATGAAAAGGAGTTCCAATATCTGAAACCGCTGTAGACTGATTTCCCACTGCAGGAACATTTTTGTGCGTTTGCTTCCTTATTTAGCTACCTTAGTCGAATATACTTAAACCACATTTAAACTAAAGAAATTAGACTTCAGGAACATTTCTACTTTTATTAATCTTGCTCTGAATTCTTGCCCAAACCAAAGCAAACTTCCAAGGAAACTTCAGTATCTCAAGTTATGGCTCTTCTAGACCATTGTCTTTTCCCTGGCTCTGGGGTTCAGAAGCAGAATGAAAGCAATTAGCTTGCATTTCCTTGGAAGAGTATTTTGTGCACCTGGTGGGAGACCTGTCTCTTAAATGGCTGCCCCAGGAAAGGGGGCAAGTCCAAGAATTAAAGTGCCTCAGTAGCAATAACTGCACAAGCTGTTCCACTGGCTCTGTGCTTGCTCTTTGCTAGATAGGACCTTGCAAAAGAACAGAAGCCAGCAGAACCCCAGGAGATTAAAAATAGTAAGGAAATAAAGACCTAGATTGTGTACTACAAGAGGGGTACTGAAAGCTCATGAACAGGGYTTTCTGGTTTTTTTTCAATATCCCACTCCACCTGTTTCAATTTTTTCAATTCACTGTAGGATACAAATTCCACATTGCAACACCAGTTTCTTAATTTGAGAATTCTTGTACAAGTGGATACTACATTTGTAGTTTTCTAGGAGATGTACTGCACACTGAAAGGCACTSAGATTTTGTGGGTCCATATGCCTCTCTCTCTGGTTGGTGGCAAAGCTCATCTGTAAGCAGGAATCAGGGGACTTATCCTGCCTTCAGTTGTTGTAAGGAAATTTCCTCTAAAACTGATCCTTTTACTGTTGGACTCATTTTGTACCTTTAATGATGCACTAAAAATTGGAAGCTTTTGYTCTCAGCTGCCTCTGTCCCTGAATCTGGACCTCTTCCACCATCTCAGATACCTTGCAGGGGGCTGTGGTAATTTGTTTGATCATGCCAGCTTCCTCCCTGTGCCACCATGTGTCCATGGCAGAGCAGCCACTTTGCAGGCCTGGGGTTTCTCTCTCAGTTATCACTTGGGCCACGTGGCAAACTGGCAGAAAGGGGAGACATTTGGCCTTAGGAGAATCTCAGTGTCAGGTGCTCTTTGGCATTGGTCAMTTCCAACTGAGAGGCTCCCTAAAAACAGGCAGGGAAATTTCAAGTGGGATGGCAAGGCTGCCCACTGCTCCTTTTGTCCCTTGGAATAATAATTTTTGTCTTTTTGTCCTAGGAATGATTGCCACAATCCTCTCCAGATAGCAGCATTGAGTGYCCCATCCCAAGAGCCAGGAACCAGCTTCTATTTGTCACAGCTAGAGGGGTCTGATCTGCAGGGGCACCTAATACATCCAAATAGSATCTCTGCAGTAAATTACAGGTCACCACAGTAGACACAGCCATCCTGCCAGATCTGTGAACAGAGCTCCTGATCAAGTCAGCTGACTTTCACCCACCACGTGCTGTGYTCTCACTCAAAGCACCAAGCTGAGAAGTCTCACAATCTCTCATTTTCTATTTTATTTTCCCATGACACCTGGGAGGACAGCCAGAGAAATCTAGCCAAATTACTAGAACTGCACAAGAATAGCACTGAGGAGTACTGCAGTTTTCCAAAACATGTCTAAGGACAACATGTTACAGTTTTCTGAGCATGAAGTACTTAGGAAGCTTTGTCTTGTCCTCTTGAAGACTTCCTCCATTTACTTTTAAATAAGATCACCCCTTTAAATAAGCTGTGACTTCTAGCCTTAGTCTTGTAATGAGACAAGTCTCTTGCCAGGTTTTCCTACGTACACCACTTATTTATTCAACTTTGTGCTTCAGAGACCAAGGAAGAATACCATTAAGAAGGAAAAAAGTACCAGTTTGAAAATGAAGGCTATTATCCTTTTTAAGCTGAGATTTGATTTCTGATATCACAAAGTATGATATCCTCTGGGGACAACAGACAAGACGATTGATGAGAACATAGTAAGTTTGGGGAAAACGTCTTCCAGAATTTTTTAAATGAGCTCTGCCTTTTTAAAAACTACCTTTGTAATGCTCTGGTGCAATTTGCAGACAATAGTAAATCAGAAAGAGTTGTGAATATCAGTCAGAGCTGAAAAATGTTAGTGACAGAGCCAGAGGCACTAGTGGGCAGAAAATGACAGCGTGAGTTTCAGTTTAGAAAAATGCACATAAAAAACACCYAGGGACATAGAAATCAACGAGTGACTGGCTATTCACTGAGTGGAAGAAATCTAGAAAATACAACAAAAGAGAAGTGTGGGTGATAGAAACTCCCACACTGCAGAAACACCATAAAACAATGCAGAATGAGTGCAGTTGCACACTAAAATCCATGAAGACAATGCATTGCAGAAATGATAATTGCCTGACCTTTGGCCCGTTTTTGGCATGAACACACTACAAAGAATTAATTCAGTTCAGGAAATAATGTTAGCTGTGAGACTGACAAATTGCAGTGTGTTAAGAAAAGACCAGCAGAACAGATTAAAACATGGAAGAAATGATTTATGACAGAAAATTTATATAATTAAATATTTATCAACCTGGGTAGCTGAAAATGGAGACAGGATGAGAAGACATAACAGTCTGAAAGGGTATTAACAATGAAAAGAGAAGATGAATTACACACTCCCATGTCTGCAGTGTGCTGGCATGCAGGACTGGGTTCTAGCCTAAGTTTTAAATACTGAGCCCTAGGGCTGTTGCTTAGGGAGGCAAAGAATCCCTCATTCCTTGAACTCCCACCATTTTTCCCATCTCATCCCTCAAACATCATCTAACACATTGAGCCCTCTTCTGACCCATTTTWCTCTCCCTCAACTCCTTTGCTCCCRAATTCCCACAGCTTGACACCATCTCCATGGTCTGGGATGGGGTGGCCRCTCTAATTTTCCCACTCAAAKTTGGTTCTGTGGAAACTGCAGAGCAAATTTCTGTAAGGGCACTTCAGTCCTGTCCAGGTGGGATAAGTCTCTACATGACCAAATACAAGCAGGACACRAACATTCTCCTGTCTCCTAAAGATGACCCATGAGAGCAGAGGGTCTGATGGCCCACCTGCAGATGAGAGAAGGCAGCTGTGCCCAGTGCCATGGGAAGCCCCTGTCACAGGATGACTTACAGCAAATTACTCAGTGCTGTGCAAACATTGCACAACTACATGCTTCTACTCCTCTGTTAAACCTTTAACCAACTGATGGAAAAACTAGGAAAGTTAGTCAAGTTCAGCCTTCACCAGACATGTCGTTAAATGCACCAAGGCTGCTTGGCTTGGATATTTCTGATATTGCTCTCCAATATTTCAAATTTTCAGTCATTCTCACACTTAGCACTTTTCTGTGATAATTCAGCTGTACATTCTCAAGGTATGAGATATATAATTTTCTAGGCTTCAGCTGAGAATCCCCTGCATTTACACAGACATCTTGGAGATGTCCTAAAAGAATTAGGTTTATTGAAGAATCTATCCAGAGCTGATAATATTTGCTCAAGATTTCTGGGAAACTTATATTCCATATTTGAGAAAACTGATGAGTGATGATGCTGTCTTCAGAAGAAGAGATTTCTTTCTCATACAAGAATTACAAAAATCCTTGCACTACCCTCATAATTCTCATAATGTCTACAATTGCAAGTAACAAGTCCTCTAATGATGTATAAAGTACTTCTGATTATCTTGCTCATCATATATGGGATAAATAATCTCCCAGATTGTCATTTCCACTTTTTTAAGGCTCCCCACAGACATATTCCTTGGCCATCTGTTCTCTGGACCTGCTGTAAATGGATGTCTGCACCATGCCCACCCTGCTGAGACAGACAGCTACCCCTGGTTCATGGTACTGCACTTGCCCCCCAAGGAGGGCATTTTTCAAGGAATTAATGACTGGGAACTGTCACAGAAAGCTATACAATTTTGAATAATACCCCAAAAGCAAGCAAGAAATTAATATTTACTATTTCCCATCATACAAGGCATGGGAAAACCAGTGTTATTGTGAGGCAGCTCACTAAAACAAGCTAAAGAATGTACAAAACAGGAACATTTTGAAGCTCATTATTCAGACAGCACCAAGACCCAAAATACACATTGATCCAAAACAGAAGAATAACTAATGGAAAACACATCCAACAATATCCATAAAAAATTATGTGCAGCTTCTGATTTGAGATATCCCAAAAGTACTTCCCAGAAGCAAGAAAAACATCCCAAAGACAGCTTTTATATGTGTGTAATGTTTCTTACCTTCACAGGTTACTGGCACAAGCAGGATGCTGAGCAAGGAGAACTTTTAATCAAACCCAGGATCCAAGCAGTTACATTTTGTTTGTTTTCAAAATTATAAACTTCAGAATGAAATACATTGACTATCACTCCATCACCTCTCAGAAAACCCCTCCTCTATCCTAGGAGTTAAAGTGCTTTACTGTACAATTATGTAAGTATCAATCACTAAACAGAACCATTCTAGTTAGCCTTTYTTTGAACAACTTTTCTGATAGCATGTGGCTGATTTCCTCCCTCTTTAAGCATAACACCGAGGAGCTCTTTCTTAGTCACACAGGCCATATAAATGACAATGTCCACACCTGAATCCACAGCTGAATCCAATTCAGAACTGCATTACTATTTCCAGACCTTCTCTACCTCTTGTTGTTTCTTAGATTTTGAGAGTGTCTCTTGGTGCAGCACTTCTCTCTTTTCTTCAGCATCTGAACCTTTTCCACATTTAAGAATTTGTCTTTTGTTTAAGATGAATACCTTGAAATTACCCATTTCCAAGTTCAATCATCTCCCTTATGCTTTCAGCCTACTGTTCCTATGCTTTARAGAAATTTGGCCACCAGACAAATCAGACTACTGAGACCAAGAAGGGAAAAGAATATGAATTCAGCAGAAAATACCATCCTATACATCTAGCTTACACTTGATAAAAATCATCTAGGGAAAAAAAAAGCTGAAAACACTTTACTTTTTTCTAACAATACAAAGATTAACCCAAAGGATAATACCTACTGCAATTTACGAATCAGTATTATGTCAATCTACAGTTGGGAATTATTTTCGAAGAATACAATTTTTATTCATTATCTTTAAAAAATTACTGCACAKGTGCTAATTGTCAATTACTGTGCATTACTAAGTTACATTCAAATGACAACACAATCTTTTTAAAACGAAGGTCAAATTCAGTTCCTTGCCTACTACTAAAATTATATTTTGCTTCACTTACGGAGCTGTAAGAAAAAAATCTAAATTATGTGTTCCCATTAGCTGCAGATGCTGATAGATTAGCACTATCAAAACAAGAAATAAAGATGTCAGTGTTGCTAGACAACCACCTCTCTTTTTAACCCTACCAATGACGCAAGCTCTAAGAGCAGTGAGAAAAATTTGCTGTCATGCTTTAGGAACCTCTGCAGTTATATTTGTGATGAGATTATTTTTTCTAGGGTTTTTTAAAAAATATTAAAAACAAATATTCATGGTCAGTTTAAGTGACACCTCATTTGGCACTTACATGAAAATGTTATGCATAAGGTTTCTGTGCTATAACAATTTCATTATGGTATTAAATTGATGCAATACCAATTAAAAATTATGGGGCCTAAAAGTCAGTTTAAATCTATTTTTATTAAAACATATGTATGGGACTTGAAAACATGTATTCTGTATTATTACTGATAATCTACCTGATAGTAAACTACTGATTTTGCTAGTAGCTTCTCTTAGTAGATAAGGAAGCCTGATGAATTCACAAGCAAACAGAAATCCTGATGCTCTCCAAGGTCAYCATATCTATTTCTAGCTCCCCTAATAAAAACCCTGTTAATGGAGAAACCAAATATTCAAGAGTACAGGAATGTTAAAATTCCATTATAATAATTATTTTAATTCATCCCTGCTTGGGTGAAATTGCTACTAGTACTATATACTGTGGAATCATTGAAACAGTGGTAAATATATTGAGTAAACAGAGGATCAGCTCTGGAGGAAATGTTATATGTGATATATTATCACAAAAGATTTAAGTGYAGGTATTTTGTTCTCTAGTATAGCTTTTTATACATCACCAAAAATTGTCTAGAATTTTCCATTTTTGCTCCAGTCTCTATCAGCAAAGAAATGTCAAAAAAAACTGTCTTACATCACTAAACTTGTTTCCCTACCCCTCTTCCAGATTTACATTGATCAATAACTGTAGGTCTTGAAAAAAATGCACTAACGCTCCTTCTCTCCCACAGGGACACACAATAAAAATAATTATTGAGGTAACTCAAATGCTAATGTGGCCCAAACAAACTTTTAGAAGCAGATTAAGCAAAGTATTCAAAATCAAGCAAATGTCTCACCAAGTTTGAARACTTCTCTATTTCAGTCATTTATGATCGGAATAGAAAACATTCGACACCTTTGAGTAAATGTGAATTTTGCAGAAAATATTGCAAAAAATTGGTTGAAAGTCAGACAATCGGTACAGCCTTTGCAATACATCTTTAAGTGATACTAGGGAAATAATATTCCAATCCCCCATTATTGGGGATTCTCTTGCTGGTTGGAACAATCCAGTTAGAAGGAGGCCCAAAAGCAAAAGGATGATGGGATCAGTTTCAGAGGAGGTTCTGATGTCTCAGGTGAGCAGCTGAAGAGCCCAGCACCAGCCGTGCTCAGGTAAATCCTGCAGCATCAAGTTTGGCTTTTTAGCTGCATTATGTCTCTGTGCAGCTGAAGGGCAAGCAGCAATACAGAGGGACTCAGCAGCACTAAAAAGATGGAAGAAATAAACTCCTAAATGGTTCTTCTTTTCCTCCACCCCAACCTGTTGAGTTTGTGAGGGTTTCCAGGACAAGGTGAGAGATGAGTGAATTTGACTATATTTTTAGAAGGCTAATTTACAATTTTATGATATTATATTATATTAAAGAATGTTAATCTAAAACAATGCTAAAAAAAAAAGATACAGACAAAAAGCTTAACAAAAATGACAATAAAACCTTGTRACTGACTCTTCAGAGTCCAACACAGCTGGATGTGATTAGCCATTAAATTGAAACAATTCACATGTTAGATAAAACAATTTTAGACTACATTCTAAAGCCACAAAACATGGAGAAGCTGAGGCTTCTCAGCTTCCCAGGAAAAAATCCTGAACCAGGGTATTTTTCCAGAAAATATGACAGTAACACCAACCTTGGGTGGCAGTGCAGCGCGCGTTCCAGAATGACGTGCAAAAGGGAAGGTGAAAGACACTGTTACATGGAGCCTATGAAAAATTTTAGACTCTCGTGCTTGTGTTTTGTCTTGCATGTATTTTTTTCCCAGTCACATTTTTGCATTGAGATTGGATTAGTTTGGTGCAAGCCAAGTCATTCAAGCAAGATTTTATCATCTTGCTGCTCATCTATCTTATGAAAATACTGAATATTTACCTCTCCTGCTTCAGTATGTGAAATGACCTCAATAAACACTTTAGAAAAATAGATAAAAGTACATTTTCATCTTGAAACTGGCCAAGAAAAATCAATTCTGCATGGATCAGGTTTATTAGACACAGGGAAACTGATAGCCTGTGGGTTTCATCTATGAAATTATACACACTCAAACATGCATCTCAGACAGTAAAGCAACTCAACCAGGGTTCACAGGGAGATTTGCAAGTGCAGATTTTAAAGTTCTGTGTTGTCTTCTTTCATAATATCAATGAAAAAAAAGTTTTCAAATTGTAATCCAAAAATCTGTCAGTYTTATTGCAGTTTCCAGCCCGTATTCCAAAGCTGTGGAAGCTTTTTCACAACATCAGCTAGTTGGGTTTCAGCTTTCCTTTTGTGCAGAGCTACATGCTCAGTACTAAYGAGTGCATAAAGACTCAAAAGTTTCATCCTGCTCAGACAGGCATACTACAAAGAGAGGTTAGCAGAATTTTGTAATAAAACAGTTCATCTATTGAACTTCCATGGTTATTTTTCCTTGTGGAAAYAGAAGTGAAGTTTTTATTTCTCAGCACATAATTCTGAGATGTTTGTTCTACTCCCATATTCTGGTTCTGTGAGGTCACTGAAGCATTGCCAACATCTTTAATAAAAGCAGGTTGTCACCTTTCATGTTTAAACTGATGTAACAGTGACAGCTACTAAGGGTCATTTATTCAACTGCATGACTGGRAAAATGAACATTGGAGGTTGTAGAAGTCTCAATCTCCTAAACATCAGATACAATTTTCTCACATATAAACTGCCCTTTCAGTTTGAAGAAAGGATTTAGATGTTGATTACTTACCTCAATATTTTTCATAAATCACAAAGCAAAAATCATTACAAAAAACAAACTCCCAAATAACAGGATGATTTAATGCAGTTTATATATATCTATTTTTAACATAATATATGAAAAAAAAACTTATTTCCCTTCAGACTCTTTGACAGTTTTTAAAATCCATATTCACAGTTTTATGCTGTTTCACTGATGAGATGGAAGACATACACTGTTGTGAAACAAAAAAGAATGGTAGCTGACCCTTAGATATTTCAGAAAAATCTTTCTTTCATAAAACAGACTTTCAAACAAAATGAAATTGATMAATAAGCAAACCAAAACTACTGTTATTTGCTGATATTATTATAAATGAATTGAGCATTCAGGTATTTGAAAAGAAGCAGACACCAAAAAAGAAATAATGTGATGGGGATTCTTGAAACCTCTGACTCAAACAAGGAAAGAACATTGAAGCAGAACAAAATGACAAAAACCTCCCAGCCAAACTTGCTAATCAGTTAATTGAGAAATACTCACAGAGAAAACAAATTATTCCTTCTAATCAAACATCATTTGCAGAAGAAATGAAATCACATTTAACTGAAAAATGGCATAAAACCAGGTGAACAAAAAGATAAATTTGAGATAATTGAAAAGATAACTGCAAAGTCAGGGAACAGAACACAGATTTGAGGTCTAATCAGTTTCTTGGACATTTTGAAGCATGAAAGAGTTGGTTCAACAAATTAACACACTAAGGTGGGGTACATTGAGACTAAGATTGGTAAATTTTATATCAATTTATTTTAAAGTTTCACATATTTTAAATTCATACAGGTCCTATTTGGAAAAATAGCAATGTTTCTTGCACAGGAAAATATTACCATATTCCCTCCTTTTCCTTAGAAAGACTGTCTTTGAAGTCTCAAATGCTGATATTGTAAAATAAATATTAATGACATGTTTTATTTACAAAACAAATTCTCTTTTAAGTAAACAGATTAAAACTTTCATTATATGCTGGAGAAATATTAGCTAGTTGGGGAATAAAAAAAAAAAAAAGATTAAAAAAACCAAACCAAACAAACAAAACCACAAAAGAAAAATAAAGAACTCAACCAGCACCTCTAACCCAATTTGTTTGGGCTTTTTGAGAACGYCCTGAATCAAAGAACCTCTCCTGATTTATACTTTCTAACTTCAAAGCCTCTCCTAATATACACTTTCTGACCAGAAATTGTGAAATAATTTTTGATGCAGACRGACTGACTCTGGAATTCAGTGAAACAAAGTATCAGTCAAAGAAAAGCAATGAAAGGCAAAAGCAATAAATTTTCCAAAAGCCTACACTGAAAGAGGTTACCCATGCAAGATGTTTAATTAACTTCTTTTATTAAGTAAATTTACTTAATAAAGTAAACTGTTCACAGCTCCTGCATGTCCTGCTCCCATGGGATGCTGACTCCTGAGCACAGGGAGCACAAACAGGACAGCAGCTTGGCGGCTGGGGCTGTCTGTCTGTCCCTGGAGAGCAGCACAGCCAGAATTCATCAGGACTGCTCCAGCCCAGTCTTACAAACTGGGACATGTTCAGCAGCTCTAAGCACGGATATTTTTGGTGACAAAATTGAAAGTAGTGCTAATAAAGGCTTCTTAGCAGCCATGTGATTTGTCTATGGCTAATAAAAGAGGGTTTGATTCAAGTGGCTCCCTGGGTGTAGCTCTTCCTATACATCTGTTCTGCTGAGCATCTGCTCTCCCTCCCCTGCAAATAAAAGGCCTGCTGACAGCTGATCTTATCATCTTGGATAGAAAGAGATCTTTTTAGGCATAAACCAGTCAAATTAATAACTATTATTTCTGAGTTATGCGCAAAATCAAAACTTTTACAAATCCAGCACATGGACCTGTTGCAGTGAGTCCAGAGGAGGCCACAGAGATGGTCAGAGGCTGGGGCCAGGCTGAGGGAGCTGGGGATGGTCAGCATGGAGAAAAGGAGGCTCCAAGGTCACCTCACTGCAGCCTTCCAGAACTAAGAGCAGCTTACAATAAACGAGGGAGTGGGACCTTTTACACCTGCAGATGGTGATAGGACRAGGGGGAATGGTTTAAAACWAAAAGATGAGGGATTTAGATTAGAAGCAAGGAAGAAATTCTTTATTCATATTCTGAGGAGGCACTGATGAGGCCCCAGCTCTGGAAGGGTTCAAGAGCAKGTTGGATGGGACTCTGARAGGAAACTGACCTAGTGAAGGTGTCCCTGCCCATGGCTGGRGGGCTGGAAGCACATTGTAACTTAAGGTCCCTTCCAACCCAACCATTCTATGCTTCTATTGTTCTCTGGTCTGGAAAGAGCTCTGGCCKGGCCAGACAGAAGGACTCCTCAAGCAGTTCCCAAAGCTGGATGGAAGTCCAGAGTTACTCAGTTTTAGTTATTACTTCTCCCTGACCAGAATAATATGAGGAAATGGGAAATATTTGCCTCCACTGCAAGCCTTGGATGTAAGAATAGCTCCACTTAACATTAATAATATGATTATTTTTCCACTACTTGAACTATTTTGGAAAGAGAATACAATGTTGTTGCAGAAATAGACGACAGATGTTTGGGTTAAACTTCTAAAACACAGAGGCTTGTGTAAGTCATCAGCATTTAATTTTACAGTTTATTCTTCTGATGTGTATCTGCATGATCACCTCAGTGTATGAAGGACAAGGACAAGACAGAATTTGAACTGCTGGATGCCACACCTGAGAACAGTTAATAACTGCTTTGTTCAGTTTTAACTGTCAATATCAATACCAATGGAAAGATGCACTTTAAAAATTTTAACAACATCCTAAGCATSATGGTTCAGATTTCAAGTTCTGCTGATATCAAAATTAGCACATGATCTGACAAAACTCTTCAGGTTTCTCCTTTTAGGGAAATTACCCAGATTATTTATTTTTAAACTTTAAAATCTTACCATACTTACTAAAACACTGATTGCAACTTCTGCATTGAAAAAGAAYAGATGCAAACTTACTCAGCTCAGCAGCCAGGGGAAAATATTTCTCTCTAGCACTCAAATATGCATGACAGGAATATAGTTGCACTTAAATATCTCTCACCATTCAATTAGGTAACTAAAAGAAACAGCCATGGCTTGTCTAACGTACGTCCAAATCTGGTCTTGATGAGGTTGGAAAGATGCACACTACCATGTCTTCTGGGTCAAATTTGTGAAAATTAAAAATGGCACCCAAATGTCATAATTGGGCAAGGCTAAGAACCAGCACAYTCAGAACTGTCACCATCAATCCTGCTGTCTCCCTCTTTACACCTCTCTCCATTTCTGCCATTATATAGAATTATATTCCTGGTACTACAAACCATTTCTGACCAATGTATGTAACAGTTGAGCATAAATCCTTTCGACAAGATTTCCCAACTCACAGTAAAAACAGATGCATTGCACTTGGTTTAGAGTTAATTGCATGAACTATTATCAATTTTTGCTGCTACTCGTAATTTTAATAGGGTCACTGACTATTATAGTACATTTTGAGGAAAAAATAYTAGAAAGACAGAATAAAGCTCTCCTCCAAATTCCCTATTATAAGATTCTTTTTCACCTTTACSAAACTCTAATCAGCTTGTGATTTTCTAGGCTGAGCACTTTTCAGAAAAGATTTGTGTGTGTTCATGTATGTTCATGTGCAAGGGGAAAAAAGAGAAAACACGGTTTTTCCTTTCAAAAAGCCATAACTTTGACCCAAACCTAGTCTAGCAGACCCATCATGTGCATTGCAGAGTAGTGGTTTTGCTTTGATTAGTAACTCCATAAAAATTAACCTTCTATGAACCTTACAGCTTTTCAGTTAACAGAACTCAGTTTAGGTTTGCAAGTGAACTTCCCTGAAGAAGTTTTTCTTCCTATTTATTAGTCTCATATAGGATTTACTACCATATAAATAGAACTCAGAAGAAAGTGAACTATTCTAATTAGATCATTAGAATAGTTAATAGATTAGATAATTCACCTGTATCTTGAAAGATATTTTAGGAGCATGTGCAAGGAAGTTTTCTCCTTACATACAAGCTTATTCAAGCTTAGAAACAAACCAGTGAATTTGCAATGAATAAAATATGAAATTACTTTGACATAAATATCAATACAGAAAAAGAAATTCTGTAAAAGATGATAAATATAATCTGATTTATAAAAATATTAAGAATGAGGGAACACTTCTGCTCCTAAAACCACACTATGRATAAACCAGAGTTAATTTATATAATAGGCCCTTAGGGAATGATTACATAGAGGTGCTCCTGGAGGAAAACTGAGACAGCTTTMCATATCATCAGGACAGAATGTAAGCACCTAGATATCTCTGCATTATAACTGGAGGCACTAAAAGAACCAAGATTTGTGTTCTAGAAGAATAATTTTCCAGGTGGAAATGAAATTAAAGAGAGCAGRAGGAGGGGTAAAAATTAATAAAGATAACCCAGATATTTATTTATTTTGAAATTGACAAATGCCTTTCCTTTTTTGTTAGACTGGCTTTGGAGAAAAGTAGTCTTAGGTGGAAAATATTATTAGATGGAGTAAYAGCAAGTTGGTTTGGAAAAAAAAGGAACAATGGTACACTTTGGATGTCAAAAAAGGAGAGATAAACACCATGTATTTTTAAAATTGAAATAGGAAAGATAATAATTTTTGAAAGTCAAGCTAGAAGAARTCTGGAAATTAGACTGAAACGAATATCAGTAGCCACACATTTGGAAGATGACCAGGAAAAGTTAAATAAATCCTTTGCCTTTTTTCTATGCAAGACTGGTGAAACAGCAACTGAAGCATCTATGTACTGAAATGGAACCATCCACATGGATGTGGAAGCAAAACTTGAAACAGAAGCATGAGGGTAACAGTCCTCGATGAATCCTGGCCCAGATTGCAAAGGMACTAATATATGAAATTATAAATGCATAAACAAGGTTTGCAAATAACATTAACTAACCYGCTCTGCAGGTCTCTAGAATGACTAGAGAAGAGAAAAAATCACACACTTAACAAAGGACCTGTTAAGAACCTTAGATTACATAGTCTGGCTTCAATAATATGCAATCTTCAGGGGAAAGAAGATGGATTTAGGAGTAAATCTATAATATAAAAGGTGAATTATTTCAAAATAGTATTTTACCCTAAAACCAAAAACCCTTCTGTCACTATGACTTCAATACATCTATTCAGTAAGCTTGAAAAAAACTCACCCCTTTAATGAATGCATTAAACCAATTCTAAGATATCCCATGCTCCAAGCAGATCTTTCTCAGTCTGTGCTTCCTGCTCAAAAATCAGATTTTCAGCAGGTAAAACCAGAATCAGCTGGCACATGAATTTTTCCCAGAAATTTTACTTGCATTGAGGAGGAGCCTGATGCCATGGTGACTGGGCTATGGTGTCACTATGATGCCTAATGTACCCAACAGGAAGGCAGAGAATCTTTAAAAGGCTGAGCCACTGGGAGGGCTGGAGGAAGGGGCAGAAAGAGAATCAACAGAAAGTAAATGAAGGTCAGACAAGCAAACCAATGTGAACTTTACTAGGATTTTACAACAAAGTCACAGCTAAGTTTATCATTACAAAGGGTGGGGTTACTCAGAAGTAACAGCAAGCTCTAAACCACTGCTAGTGTTGTAAAAATAGAATAYCTCTTTCAGCTGGTTGCCCTATTTCTGGATTTATTTTTTTTTTTAAACCAAACGCAATTGTTCTGTATTGCTGTGACCTGAGAGGCCAGACTCCAGTCAAAGCAGGCATCCCTGTGTGATTGCTCCAGCTCTCCTCAAGTCTCATGCAATTAAAAGCATCAATACTGACACACATTAATGACAAAAGTTAATGCAAGGGCTAATTGAGACCATCTCCCTCACAGGCCATTTCCCAGCATTAATAGCACGGGAAGCAGCCGTTAATATGTAATTAAATTTCCAGGATGCACGGGCTATCAAACCAGGTAGCTGGAACCCTTCTTCACACCTTTTAACCTCTCATTACCTCTGGAACCCAAAATAGCCACCGTGCTTGGCAATTCTGTGTTAATACCTTCCCCTACAAAAGCAAACTGGCCAGCACCAAGGACCAGTTCTGCAGCARCAAAAGCCAGCTCGGTGAAGCAAGCTGCATTTCCTAAGCTTTACTTGTCAGGGAGATACCAAACAACATATTACTAACTACCCTTTCCAGGTAAAGGTATGTAAATGTTTTGCTAACAGCAGATACCAGCTCCTCAGAATTTCTGGGCTCTGAACAACTAATTCTAACATACAATTATATTCCTCTGACAGAAATTAACTGATTTCATCAACAAAACAAAACACTGACATTTTAATTCCTTCTGAATCTGATCCCACACTGCATGAATCAAAAAYGATTCCAAGTGAAAATGGCTAGTGTGGGGTTGAGAGAGATGCTTCCACAGTGTTTTAAGGAGAACACCAAGATTTTGAGAGACAGGTCCTCGTGTATATCACCGTTACAAAAAAAGGAAACCAGAGGTACATTTTCCCATTTTGGGCACACACTTTGAGCTACCTCAAGTTTCTGGAACAGTCAGCACTACCCAAATATCAGTCTGAGTGTTCGTCAGTAGGAGTGCACTCGCCACAGGGCACTTCTAATGCTTTTGAATAAACAGCAGACAATCACTCATGCCAGCCTCTGATAAGAGCAAAGCCAAAGTGTACTGCTGAGAAAAGGCATCCAAATTATCCCTGAACCCACATAAATACTCCTTATTGAAATATCTGTTTCCCTGACAGCAGAATCCTTGGGCTTTTGCGGTTATTTTAAACTTAAAATTTATTTGGGTTTTATGGCAGTCTGAAATGAAACCTCTTAGTATTCTGGAACAACAATTGACATGGCAGACTTCCCAACTCCTCTCAGTCAAGGATGGACTCATTCTCATTCAATTTAAGGTATAAATTTAAAGTTGGTTTCCAGGAAGAGTCTTAACTCCAAATTCTGGCTGCATCTGAATCCATCATTCAGCTGAAGCAAATTTTCACTTATCTAGATGAACTATTTCAACTATTTCCAAACTGGACACATTTCTGGTGAGAAAGGGGGAAGAAAGACGTGCAAGCCTAGCATTTAAATGGACTGTCAAATTTTCAGTTTAAAAAAATTTTGTTAAAGAATTTTCAGCCTTAGAGATTTGCATCTTTCTCAGTTCCAGGTAAAAGTTGAGAGTTTTGGCTTTATAACCATATATTAATTAGTCATTTAAAAACACCAATGGCCAAAATTTTTTGGTCCCAATTTAATTGAGAAAGAAAAATAAAATTAAAGCTCAGGTCCTTAAAAACAACCAAACAAAAGGGATCTTTTTCAGGAATGCTTCAGACACCAAAACACCGTTTCACAATGGAAACTTAACCGAACTAAGCTGCAGTATTAAAAACACTTCATAAARTCTGTTTTCAAGGGCTCAGCATCCTTGTAAAATCAGGTAGTGCACATTATATGCAAGGCTATTGCTTTGGAAACCTGAGATCATCCCCTTGCTGTGCAGGGAGATTGAGTCACTGGTACAGCACTGAAGAATTAAGTTCACTTGAGCACTCTGTAGGAAGGAGCATCCCTCTGTTTWCTGAAGTATCCTCTCATGTGAGACCGAGTGAGAGGCAAATGGTTTTGGAGATGGGTTGCCCACCTCATAAGCTGAGATGTGGGCAGACACAACAATTGCTTGCAAAGCTGCTGCAGGAGCAGAAAAGGATTAACCAGCTTCCCTTACCCATGATGAGGGCAAACAGAGACAATCAACGTGTTTTATCAGGACTATTTTGATGAGGCACTGYGTTAGACATCAGGCAAAGAAACCAACCTCAAATTTTCTAATAACAAAACCACTAAACTACTGCAATAGGACAACGAGAACAACTCAGAAATTCATAGCACTGGAGCATTCAGAGAGTGCAGGCAAAACCAAAAACCCAGAGGCTGAGCTGCATTGTGGAATAGGAATGAATTTAATCCAGTTCAGTTCCTTTTTTTCTAAACTGTGATTTAAAAAATCTTAATCTTTTCACAAAATGGAATTGGAAAAAAAAATTACCATTTTCAGCTTTTCCACCAGCTTCAGCAACCATGAAACATTCTCCCCAATTAATATTACAGCTTATTTATCTACAGAGAAAATATCCTTTTTGTTTTTTTAACATGGTCCTGTGTTCTATCTTCCATGTGGTTCTTCACACTTCAAAAGTAAACAGAAACACAAATATCTACACACAGCTAATGGCAGCTGTGTGCAGCCACCTTTTCAGCCAAAGTAATCATTCATACCATTTATTTAACTGGTTCTGAAAACATCATTTTTCATWATTACGGACATATGGACATAGCTGCCATTCAAAAAAAACCCCACTAGTATTACAGTAAGTTCAGATTCTTGAAAATAAATACATTTCTAACATCAAATGCAATATTWTGGGCTGCAAACTGAAGAAAGAAAAGATACAACTTTTGTAGTGGTTTTGCATTCTGGAATTGTACATTCTAAGTCAATGATTTCTGTACACAGCAGATCACCACTGCAGTGGGTTTGCCCTTAACAGTCAAGGTTAAAGTTACTCTCAAGTCTATTTTACTTTCCAAAACTCAAATTTCATTACTTTAACCTCAAAATAATGCTTGAGAGAAAAGATATAGCAGGTCTAATGCTTGGAATTTGGAGTTTGCTTGGAATGCTTGGAATTACTGGAGTTTAAAATAACAAAGTTTTCAGCACCTAAATTGAAGTGCAGAATTTTGAGTTAAGTGTGGAGGCTTACCAGTGACTAAGCACAGAAGCATATGTCTGTAAAAGAAAAAGGCAAAATAATAATGAAAAATGCTTTGTTCTCTCTTCATTTGTAGTAAAATAGGTATGAGGGGATGAAATGTAGCAGGATAGGGGACGGTAACAAATAAGTACATGGGTTACACTGCTTCAGAAGAGCTCCACTGCTTTGCACAGACTTTGGGCATTTCTTGGAAGGCACCCAGCCACTCAACAGATAAAACTGACCAGTCTAAAGCATGACTCTGCAAKGATGTGATTTTCACAGAATCACACAATTAACTAGGTTGGAAAAGACCTTTGAGATCATCAAGTCCATTTCGTTGCATTCAAAGATAAGCCAAGGAAAAAGACCAGCTCTGACCTCATTCCATTTGTATATTCTGTGACTGTTTAGCATGTGGGGAAAAAAGAAAATCACAGTAAGCATATTCTAAATAAAAATACTTTTTTTTTTTTTTCCCCTGGATGCCCTCTTGTGTTCTTGTGTTTGCCTGGGATGGTGTTGAATACTGCAGTGGTAGAGAAGCCACAGTTTCCTCGGGCAGCCTGGGCTTTATGGCAGCTACAGGCAAGTGCAGTTGCACTRCAAGTTTTTGTATGCAGCACTGCCAACTTCTGACTTACAATTCAATTAGATTCTTGACCTGCTCCTTATCTCTGCAGCAGAGRCTCCCAATTATTTTGGCAATGAGTAACCTAAGGACTACTCTGGCATATGCAAATCTTCACTATCTGATCTGAAGAAGGTTGTCAATCAATGCTCCAGAAAATAATGCTCCTGTCATCAGCTAGAACTTCTAAATAAATAGACATCTGAGAGAGTTTTACTCATGCAGCTTCTGTAATATGTAGCTTTACAAGTTTAATTGGAATTKGAATTTACTCCATATTTACTCTGACAAAAACAGTAATTGACAAAACAATAGCAGCAATCCTCCCAGCCARACTGGGTCTATTCTTCCCTAACTTCTTGCACTGGGTCAGTTTTCAATGGAGAATGGAATTTGCAAAGAACTAATAAAGCATCCCCTTAAGAATTTAAAGGACAAGGCTATAGAAAGATATGAGGGAGTCCTTACTATTTTTAATAAGGCATATAAGGGAGATATAAGGGAGTCCTTCCTATTTTTAAACTGTTTTCATTATGCCTTTCAAAATGATGTTAATGTCTTATTGATATGGTCATGAGTGGGCGAATTAGTGACATTTCTATCCATGTGAAAGGCAGAAAGARCTGTACTAAAGAATGAGCTACCAGGTCTGTGGTTCTCTGAATGTGCAGGAATGTCAGTCACAGCCACTTTAGCTCTACTCACTCCTGTCCTGCCGTGCAGGACACCCAGCTTCAGCCACTGCCATCTGTCACCTCAGAGAAATGAGTTTTAAAATTTGGTCCTATCCTCTGCCATTGATACCTGCCCCTGCCCTGTCTCTCTCCACTGAATATTCCCAGTGGTGCAGGACCTTAAGGGACAATTCCAGTACCACACAGAGTGGCTGAAGCACAGCCTTTGTTACAGCASGTGTCCTCCATGGCACAAAATCTTTTTCTTCTCCTACCCAACCATTTTCCACTTGAAGTCTGTTGCATCTTGAATACACTTCCMATTCTGGTTGACTTCTAAGAGACCTGAATGAACCCTGGATAGACATCCTAAACACAGCTGATTAGCCAGAATGGTGCACTTCTCCATGGCCACTGCCCAGCAGTACCAAAGATTATTTCTCCTGACGAATTTAGGTCCACAGAGAGTTCAGAAATACTCCTGTGGATATAACTCATGCTGTTCACTCACAGGCTGAAGGGGAAGTCTCCTTATACTCTGCAGCAGCACATGGCTCGCAGGTATTTACTATTCATGCCACCATGCAGAGTTAGATGTGGAAATTAATGGGGTTAAAAGAAGGTTGCCACATTGGTTCAAATTTTCAGGGGAAAAAAACCCCCAAAGTATGATTTTGCCTGCAATCAGCCTAAGGAAACATTTCCTAAGCTCTTGGATATGGGCTGCAGTTCTGCTTCATTATGAATTAGAGTCCAGTAAATCCCTAGTACCTGTAGCATAGTCAGAAGTATATATATAATTAAATAAAATAAGAAAAAAATCTGAAGAACTGATATCTCACTCTCACAGGACCATCCTTATCCAATAAGACCAGAATAAAAAAMCCCCAATCATTTTGTACTCTGCAGAGGGAAACACAGGCAGAACACCTAATGGATATTTAAGTGGTACAATCATTTGTWCTATCCTTCATTCAGTTTTCTAATCAAGAATGTATACCTATGTCAGCTCTTTCACCTTTTGCTGTAATTCTTTTCCTAGTTTTCTTGGGGAATTTTGTGCCAATTAGTCAGGATTAAAATCATCCACATGCAYTCATATTGCAGGAATATAAAATATGATACACCACAACCCTTTTCAGACACAGATAAACTTGACAGATATTCAGAGCATCTGACACAAAGGTAGTAGTACAAATAATTTAATAAAGGCCTTTCAAAAGCCCACAAAACCTTCCAGATTTAGTAATCCAGTTAGCCAACAGTGAGAACCTAAACATTTCTTCCACTTTTCTAGTGACACCAAAGTATTTACAGCCCTCACCAAGTTCTGTGAAGCTGTCCTCTATTAGCTTCCTAAGAAAATATTTGTATAAACAAACTTATGCATTCAAGGGGTGTGAGTGGAATGAAATGATTAAGCCATACTTTGGAGACTTACAGTGGTTAGAAACTAGCTGCATTTGCCCAGAGAAATCTTTGCCATTTAGTGCAAGTAACCCGCTCTAACAGCTTCATTTTTCCTCCTGAAAATGATTTTGGGAATCCCCAGGAGGGGTTCTGTCTCTAGCACCARTCTCTGATCTGCAGAAACATGTCCTGAGATGATAAACCAGAGACTCAGAAATTACCCCAACCTTGTTGTGYTAGGAGTAACCAAGAAATGTTTCTCCCCCCAACAAAACTGTGGCTCCAAACATCTTTTCCTATTTTTTTTCTCCCTCTGGTGCCAGAATTACCGCCCTTGCCCTTRGTTTCCCACTGCCAGCTAAACAGCCTATAAAATTGCTGCAAGGAGCCGAGGGCTGCTTTTCACACAGCCACAGACAGAGCATATTCTGCACAGAGCATCCGCGCCAGCCTCCAAGGGAGACAGGGGATCATGTAATCGCCGAGCTGCCGAGGAGTTCCTGCGAGCACGGACTACAGCGGAGCCGCGAGCAGGGAGGAGGCTCTGTGACCGRGGAGTGCATCACAAATCGAGAAGTAACTTCGGGCAGCGCGCTGCGGGGCCGGGCAGCAGCGGGGAAGGGAGCCGCGGGCACATGGTACATTCCTGCCTGGCTGCGCTCCCTGCCGCTCCCCCTGCCGTGCCGAGCCGAGCCGCGCCGCAGGCTGCAGGATGGGACGCGCTCGCCGCCCGGCCAGCCCGCGGCTGTCACCCGGCGCTGGCAGCCCGCAGCCCGAGCCAGCAGAGAGCCCTCTCTGCCGTTTAGGATGACTCGCTGGAATCTGCCGCTAACTCCTCTTTTGCTGATAGTGGACGGAGAACAACCAAAAAGCTACACTGGACTAGATCAAGGTAAGAGATTTAAGTGTCTTTTTTACCCTGCGGCCACCCGAGGCTGTGTCGGAAGCTGGCGCTGGCACTAATTCGGTGGGWGTCCGAGCCCCTGGCGTTACATGCCACCAGTGTGTCTTTCTGGTGTTAACCCTGCGTGCACCACCCAGCCACCCCGGGGGGATGGAAGMGGGTCAAAACACAGCCTAGTGACTGCATTTTCTCCCCTTAATGCAACTTTTGCGGCTGCACTACCACCTGCTCCCGTGGATACAAGAGGCTTCTCAATATTGCTGAATGATGAGGCTTTTGTGCTGTGCTGCTGGGAATGGAGTGTACCAGGCGTCTGTCATGGACTCCGTGTGGATTCATTCCCACAGCAGTTGTTTCATCACTTTAATGAGTTGAGATTCCACAGTCCACAGAAACGCTTCCCTGTCAYTGCCCCTCTCTCTGAGGGCTTCTCAGATAGATGTGATCCATTTTGAGGCTTTTCAAAAGTAGTGCTCACTGAAAGCACCAGAACAAGTCTGCTGGAGCACAGGCAGTGCTGCACTACATATTCTGTCTGCATTCCTCTCTGCTGTTTCTGCTGTGAATCAAAAATTCAGCCTTGCAGGAGGGTTTTTGCAAGGACAGTAAACGTCTCTGGCACAACAATTTAAAGTAAAGGGAGAAGCTGTTTCTCCCCGTTCTGAAATCCTGGCAAAATCTTCTTCCATTTTCCAAGGAGGTACAGTATTTCTAGCAGAGTTATCTAAGCAGGTTTCTGCTGGGACTGATTGACAGTTTTTAGTTGTGATTTTAATGGAAATCTTTCACTGAATGTCTACAGCTTCATTCCTGTCAATCCAATGCTTTTTAGCAAATGGCTTTCTTTGGAGGGTGACACCTTTAAAATTAGCCCAGGATCATATTTTTCTAGACCTATAAACAAGAGTATCAGACCAGCCAATGCACATTGCAGAATCCCAGAATCTCACCTTTGGATTTTAATGGTATAACTGCAGTGGAAGAGATTTGGTTTGGTTTACAGGTTTTCTGTGCTGTGCAAAGAGTCACAATTGCAACTGAATTTATCTCTGTTTCCTATACATCATTATGGTGTTTCTCTGCAATATCCTACATATTCTATTTGTTCAGACCTTCTGTGTACTGGCAATAGGTTTATTAAGAGTTGACTTTTAAACCCTTTTTTAAAAACTGCCCTGACATTACTGCCATGAAAAAGACTCKGCTCAAGGAAGATGACACATCCCACATTGATCCCACCCATGGAGGTGACCAAACAGGTACCAGCAATAAACAAAAAAAAACACCACCCAGCTTCCCAGCAGCCACCAAGACCCATAATCCGCTGACCCAGCATGAATACTTTTGGAATGAACTCAAACATGGTACCAATAAGCACTCCCCTTAGCTACTACCCTCTCCATGCACTCTTTGAAATAGATTAGGGGAAAAATGTTCTTCTTTCAGAGAATTTTCAGGAATTTMAAACAGAACTTCAGGAAGAGGTAGGACAACATCTTGATGTGTCAGCATGGATTCTACATCATTTTCCATCAGAACATGGTACAATTTTCCACTTGTAAAAGTGGAAAGCATTTACCAACATTACATTTTAAGATTATTTCTAGTCATTTAGAGAAGTGCAGAGACTTTGACACTTTTTTTTAAATTTACTTCTTTTTCCTAGCATTTAGATATGGTGCCTGACTGCAGGGATATCAGATTATTTCCAGGGAAAGTAATTCTAAAGTACAATTTAGACGACAGATCATTGTGATTCCATTAAAAGTTGATAATATTAATGTAACTTATTTTTAAATTAGCACCTATTTATTGTATTCCAGCTCTTAGTCACTTACTAGTGAAGCACATGTCATAGTCTCTGGGGTCTGAGCAGCTATTTTTGAGCCTGTCTGGCTAATGTCTGGAATACAAAATTACCCTGTTCGCAATTTGGCTTTTCTGTGTTATTTTCCTTTCTTCTGAGACATCAGTATATTATCAATTCTCATCTGGGTGGCTCCTTTCAGGTGGAATCTTAGTCCATTTAAATGCAGACAATTTACTGTGATAACAGTTTATTGTAACTTAGCAACAAGAGCTAAAAAAATCAAGTTACAGCCATAACACATGCAAACCTTGTATTGTGCTGCCCTGTACTCAGCAAATTAAACCCTTGAGATAAATGACATTCTAGACCAGTCAGTTTAATATCATTAGCTGGGCTGGCCAGTTGCTCTAATTACAGAAGTCAAAGAGTGCAGGAAGCAGCTGCAAAGTCAGCACATGTGCAAGGAGCTGTTTGTAAAGCAGAAACACATGCTTTAGCTTGAGTCTTTTTGTTGCAAGATGAATCATTAAGGAAACGTATGGCATTTAGTATCACTGACAGAAAAATGGTCTGGCTGGGGTCCAGGTGGCAAGATTGTRTGAGTGGCATGGGGTTATCACTGGTCCCTCTGTGAAGCTTCATTTCTGGCATAATATCTTCACCAAAATAAACAAACCCTTCCAATGCTATTTCTCTATGATCAGACTCTTGGGTCATTCATTACTGGTGAGCTGGGAGGACAGCACAAGGAGAATCAGCACAATGCTTGTAGGTACTGTCCTACCTATTTTACTCAAAATAGAGAATCCACTGTCAGTGAAACATGTTCAGGGAGCAACTAAGATGCAGAGCCTGGCACCCTGGAACTGGGTGAAAAGAAGAAACACCCCTAAGACAGRGACATACTCAACTGTGGAGCTCTGCTTGAGTCTAAAAGAATAAACCAGCTACAAACAGCTGAAAGTAGAGTCAGGCAGCTGCTCTGATGGGTGGCCAGGGATCCCCTCAGCTCTGAGTTTTACATCCCTCTTGGCATTTCACCTCCAGAGACTGAATTCAGGAGAGGCAGGAGTTTTGCTGGGATTAGTTAGGTGGATTCAGTCTTATCAATGATTTCATTTAGTAAAGAAAAATGTTCATCCAAGTTCTTCCCCTCAAAAAATCAGCTTGAATAGAAGGTTCTTCAGTTGTCTGGTACTGCTGTTTATTTCATTTGAACACAAAGCTCCACCCAAAATGAAGAGCTCTAAACAAATCAACAAGGTTTTACACATTAGGAATGAACAAGCTCTTGATAACAACCTCTAGAAAGGTATCAAATCCAYCCCAACTACTTGATAAAGCATATTCTGCACAGAGGCCTGCAAAAATRGATTAAGTTTCATCTCCTTTGAAACAACTTAGCCACTTTCATAGCTTTCTATCAATGCCACTGGAGCTCCAGCAGCTGTAGACCTATTCCCTGCACCCTGAACAGAGTTAAGGTTACCTCCTCCCCAYGGCACGGGACTTTGTTGTAAGGTAAGCCACCTATAAGTGACATTTCAAAACATTTTTTGTTTTTCTTTTGGTTGGGATTTTGGTTTTTTAAAGTTTTTATTTGACTAGGTTGGAAGAGACCTTAAAGATCATCGAGTCTAACCCRTGCCCTAACACCTCAACTAAAYCATGGYRCTGAGTGCCAYATCCAGTCTTTTCTTAAACACATCCAGGGATGGTGACTCCACCACCATAATTAACCAWGATTAAGATGGTATTTCAAGCCCTATTTTTAGAATAGGAAACACTTTGCACACCTGTTATATTGATTTCCACAACCTTCTTGTAATATGCTCTCATCAATTGAGATCAAATCTAATCTTAGTCTAAGACTGAGGATGTTTATAGGGGTTAAAGTAAGGCATATATATGATGCAAAACAGGCATCCAACTCTCATGTTTAGGCATTACCTTCTGAGGAGAGCATTTTTCTTTAAGTAAAGAAGTCTTAAAATTATAAGGTAATAGAATATTCTGAATTGGAAGGSACCCATCAGGGCCATGGAGTCCTGGCCTGGTACAGCAGCATCCCCAAGAGTCACACCACAGTGCCTGAGAGTTGTCCAAACACTTCTTGGACTCAGCCACTTGGAGCTGTGCCCACTGCTCTGGGGAGCCTGTTCCAGTGCCCAGCCACCCTCTGGGTGCAATACTCTTTCCTGGCATCTTTCAAACACTCTTAGTGTTTGAGTTAGTGATGAATTTACTTGGTGGATAAGAACTATTGCTTTCTTTACCTTCAATTCTTGCATTTGCCAACAAACTTTATCACACTCTTCTAGCATTTTCAGTCCAATAGAATTGAATCACCTGCACTGGTGAAGGGTACATCCAACTGAAGCATAAAGGAGCACTGTAACAAATGTGTACTGTTATCTCAGTATAGATGTATGGAAATCRTGTCAGAATCTAATATAAATACAAGGTAACATGTCCAATTTTAATCACAACTGACTTTGAACAGACTTCTTCAAAATAAAATCAGGAATTTCAGGTTTCTGTTTAATTATTTTGTTAGGACTAATATTTTTCCATTAAAATAAATATTATTTCTGTATTTATTTAATCCAGTGGTCTGCATTTTCTCTACAATTAAATACAGATGATGCAGATTCCAAGGCACTCTTTTAGTTATTTCTTCCTCAAACAAAATAAAAACAATATTGTGTTCATCACAAAGTAGCTTTTCCCATACTCAAGATTTATCAAATAATCTGGATTTTTGAAAACAGAAGTCTTTAAAATCTGAACCAACAAGAAAATAACTTTTTTCTTCTCTTTCATTTCATTAACATATGAAAAGTCTTTTCACTCAATATCAGCTTGCTTGTTTGTATTCCTTTGATTGTAATTCAAATCTCAAAAATTATGAGGAAACTAAGTATYCTAGGCATGTATTCTCTTTAGGTTTTGAGGCAGTTTCATTACTGAGTTGTTGGCTAGTTTAGGAATGTTGTGTTAAACAATCTGTGTGAATAAACTGATTGTCCAATGGGAAACACTTCTGAGAGCAAGGAGTACACTCTAGAGCCGTTCTCCTGGATGACACTTATGAAATTGATGTTAGACAATCTCAATACTGAATACTCAGCAAAGTCTGTGTGGCTTTTCCTTCCTRTTTCTCCTCGTGTCTTTCCCAACCTTTTCACATTAATGGTGTGTATTTCAGAAAAATGTTCTTAATCCTTGGGGCACCAGCAATGTTGGGTAACATCTAGTAAAACATGCATCATCCAGGTGATCTGTAGGTTATGCAGAGGACAATGGCAGGATCCACATGGTGAAGCAACCAGAGTAAAAGCCAAGTAAATTGTTCATTTATAAGGAAGCTTGGAGCCTGGAGCCACATGATACTCAAAATCATGTAGCAAATGATTTTTTGTGTTGTAAGGATACYGAAGGTTTATGGGCCAAGATCAAAGCATCAAGATGTACAAGAGCACGAAGTGTGTGGTGGTAACAGAAAATGAGATACATAACTCTCTGTTAAATACTTCTTTCCAACTTTTGCAATGAAAATACTCGAGTTTTTTCCTAAGTTTCAAACATTACAGATTCTGTCGTGAAACTCAAAACACTCAAAAATCCTATGAAGCTGTGTGCTGTATACACATATATGCATGTGTGACACCATAAAGTTTCAGATCCTAACGAATCCAAAACCCACTGTCAAAACAGAAATATAACCACAGCATTACTAATCACTTTTGAGGCAAGGTTCTASGAAAATAATGAATTTAAATAGGCATCCTCACATAAATAGAACATGGMATCTTTGAGCTGAGTAGCCTTTCTTCAGTTCCCAAACACCTACAAACTCTGCCTTCCTCACAACTTCACAGGCACCACTGTGTCATGTCTAATACACTAAATATATAATAAACAAGAAAATATCCCATTAAACTCCAGGACACAGTTCAGGTCATGAAACACATAGGTCCTGCCAGGCCAGGAAATGGTTCAGGTCATGAAACACATAGGTCCTGCCAGGCCAGGACATGGTTCAGGTCATGAAACCCATAGGTCCTGCCAGGCCAGGACATGGTTCAGGTCATGAAACCCATAGGTCCTGCCATGCCAGGACACGGTTCAGGTCATGAAACACATAGGTCCTGCCAGGCCAGGACATGGTTCAGGGGACGCCTGGGGACACCAGTGGGGTGTGTGCAGCAGAACAATGTCCTGCCCTGCCAGGAGCCACCTGGAACTGTGCATATCCCATCTACTGCTCTTGGAGAGCAAAACAGAACAGAACTGGGCCAGGACAGAACTAAAATAGACAACCTCCATGTTACCAGGACCTGCAGAAAGCACCTACTATGCTACAGCTGTTAACTTCTTTATAGCTGGTGACTGAGTTGAGAGGAAGGGACCAATACAGAAAGCCCTGCACTTCTAAGAAAGCTAAATATTGCTACAGCTAGTTTCTTCAGGAGGGAAATGAAAGAAAGAGTTAATTAGGCTTGCTGTCTGTGGTGAGAAATATTAACCTGACATTGGTGTTTATCCCATGTGAAACAGCTTTAATGATTTTATTTAAGCCTTTACATTTCTCTCATTGTTTTGCTCACTGTCCTCTGTTGCCACTAGTATTATTGCACTTTCAGTAGTAGTAATAAAACAATTACTGAGCCTCTCTGCTGCTTAATGGGTTTGAAACCTCAGGAGATGTAAATAACTAAGTTGGATTTTTGTCCTTGCAATGAAGTTTGATATTTGATGGGAAAAAAAAAAGAAAATAAAAACAAAACTAGCAGAAAGATCCATAAATATTAAAGTCAAATGGGACCATTGAATGAGTCTGGCTCCCAGCATACCACAGCAACCCCATTATTTCATCCAATTTTACCTGTGTCAAACCTAGTATCTTACATACCTAAGTCCATTATTATAAAAATAGTTTCAGATCTCAAAAATGATAATACAAGCTGCAAGTGCAGGACCTTACAGCTGCTGATCACAAYGGAGTGGGATCATTCCTGTCTCTTCACACCAGCTAATCTAAAGCCCCCTTCCTTGCATTCATCCTGTCTAAACGTGGCAATTTAATCTTAAAATGCATTTCTCGAAGAAATCTAAGAGAAACTTTAAAAAGAAAGGGAAACTAGTTAGAAGACCTGAGCTAGAATTCAACAGAAATGACAGGCACTTCTACCACTTGTTATCAAGAAAAACCCCAAAACTTATCATTTCAGAAGTCTCAGGAAAATTGCAGTCACATCACACTACTAATTTTGGGAGTTTCCAGCCTGAATAATGTTCTTTTTCCTCAGCATTGTTTCTTGGATAACCTAATGGGGAAAGAGGCATAACTGCTAGGCTTAACATTAATCAAAGGATTATCAGTGCTGCACCTCAAAAGGTACATGTAAATATTAACTCTGTGCAATCTCTTGAAAAGAGAATGTATAAAGTTATTGGAGCCAAATGCATACATAACATATAGGACTTAAAAAATGGAAGGATGGCTTTTACACAGTRGGAAAGAACAGGACAAAGAGAGACAACCCTGTGCAGCATTATAGCAGGATTTACAGAGGAAACTCCTCAGTTTCCTCAGCACTCACTACACCTGCCTGAAAAATCTCTTTGCAGGATTGCTTCTGCTCATGAATAAAATTACCCCATTCTCTGGGTCAAGAAAGGGAGCAATAGAGCACACATGAAAATGGAGGAAATAAATAAGGGAAGRGAAAGGGAAAAAGAAAAGAAACAGGTATTTTCTCCATCATTACTCTCAACACTTCTGACACTTACAGTGGATTTGGACACAAATCAATAAGGAATAAGGATTAAGATACAAATGAATACAAAAGAAAACAAGCACAAATTACAGAATCATTGAGGTTGGAAAGACCTGCAAGCTCACCAAGTCCAACCWTTGGCCTAACACGACCTTATCAAATAAATACGGCACTGAGTGCCACCTTCAGTCATTTTTTGAACACTTCCAGGGATAGTGGCTCTACCATCCCCCTGRGCAGCCCATTCCAGTGCCTGACCACCCTTTCAGTGAGTGAAGAAATTCTTTCTGATGTCCCGCTCGCCCTGGTGTAGCTTGAGAACCTTCCCCTTCACCCCGTCACTGGTTGTCTGGCMGAAGAGACTGACCCCCTGGCTCCAGCCTCCTTCCAGGCAGTTGTACACAGTGATGAAATCTCTCCTTTTCTCCAGGCTAAACACCCCCAGCTCCCTCAGSTGCTCCTCACAGGACTTGTGCTCCACACTGTTCASCAGCTCCCCTCCCCTTCTCTGGACACACTCCAGCACCTCAAYGCCCTTCTTGTAGTGAGGGGCCCAGAACTGGACACAAATGGAATGAAGCAAAGCTCCAAATACAACATTTAGGTGATGTAACAGATGCTCCCTCCCCAAAAGCCAGGGCTGTCTTACAGTCCATTAATGTGGGCAGGAACTGGAACACATGTCCTTAGATCTCAACCCTCTGCCAAGGCAGCCCCTTCAGCTGGCAGGCCTCGTGCAGTGGGAGCAGGGATAATGCCTGCTGGAGGTGAGCTGGGGCAGGGATGGGGGCTGATGCYGTGGGAGCCCAGATACCACAGCAAAACATGCTTGTCACTCTGACATTAGTTCATGGCAYGCTACAAAATCAATTCAACACCTTTCATCTCCTGTCAATCACATTCTGAAGCACTGCAGGACAAATGGATTTTCTCTGTGACAGTGGGATGGGGATCATGAATTCTGATCCTTCTGCTGGATAGCTCAGTACCCATGAATTGTCAAGGCAGCAGAAACCACAGAGCATTCTAGTCTCCCCCTGCCAGTGCACAGGGGGGTCCATCCAGAAGGAGCAGATTACAGCTCTGCACTGCAGTAGTACAGAACTGGAGTCTGCTGAAGAAAGAAATACTGCAGAGAAGAAATGTGGGTGCCAGGWTATCACTAGTACAAAAGTGGAAAGCTGTAGAACTAAGTGGGGATTTGATTTTCACCTGTTGTGACTCAGTGCCATGCTAAATCATTACAAMCTCTTTTCACTGAACATCTTAGATTGCCAGAGCCAAGCTTTCTATGCCAGTTAACCTGCTGGGGATGAAAACTTCTGTGATACTAGCTGAGCATTTCATGTAAGGAAGACCAGAAGAAAAATCAACAGAAATGCAACTCAATATGTATTATYTAATCTATCATCAACATACAGTCACTAAATAACAGCATTGTTTTTATCTTCAGATCTGTACTATTAATTTACAGTGATTAATATCCCATTTATATCACTTCTTGATATGTTTTGACAGCCAGAAAATCACTCTTCTGCCTGAACTTAGGAAACAATTTATTTTCTGAGGTGAAAATGTAAATACAAGGCACAGCAGAAATAGCCCAGTCATCCTTTGGTAAATAATAAAGTTATTGTTACATACACATACCCCTCATTAAGAAACCTACAATCATACATGTTTGTGCCTACTAAAYTGCTTAGAAAGTAGAGCCTAATGTTGATAAAATATTATTACTGTTATGACAGCACAAGTGGGAGGGACAGGCACAGAAGAAAAGAATTAACTAAACTTTTCCAAATCACAGATGGTGTGGGAATTGTCCCAGAAATCGGGTAGAAGTAGTAAAGAAATTAAGTTCAAGGTCTCCACTCTGGAATATAGACTKATGTCCTGTAAGTGGTGTCTTCTGTAGTGAGTCTTGTGTAATTCTGTGTTATTAAATTCAGTGCTTTCCTCACCCACCCCTCAGTTCTGATCACTGCCCAGCTCTGACTCCAAGCTGCCAGCTCTCACCTCTGTGAGTATAAATAACCAAATGTCTCCAATAGGCCAGGCAGCAGCTGACTCTAGGCTTTTAAAGGTCAATAATTTCTTCTTAAAAATCAATATATTTGTAACTGGTGTAAAAGCCTGCAGTCTAAAAATGTGCTTAAATGGACAATCCAACAGGGCTTTTTTCCAAGCCACATGAATTTCAACAATGCTCACACTTGTCAGTTTTCAGACTGTCAGAAGGCTTTTTATAAGGGATGGGGAATTCTGAAGATTAATTCTGCTCCTTTCCAGGAAACCACCACTTCATCATCCCCTATTCACAGTGTACCACAGACAATGGTTACCATTCTACTGTGATGACTCAGGTACACTGAAACAGGAAAAGTGTGGAAGCCATAACCAAACAATGGCATTTTGCTGTGTCAAAGGGAAGGGGGCACGGTGTGCTTAGCTTCCCTGAAAGGAGCACTTTCTTTTAGCTCACTCTGTTCTCCAGCCATCTCTGTAAGAGTCATCACTGCTTCAAAAAAAGAAGGGATTGTATCTAATCCAAGAGAAATGGTTCAAGCTAACACCTTCCCCCCACTTGTATAAGTGCTCGTGCAATAAATATCTAAGTGAGTGGAATCACTTGCTCTTCTAGAAACTATTTGTTTGGTAAGCTATGATACATTTAATTTATTATTTATAGACCTAAGCTTTCACATCATAATGAGCCATATCAAGCAGACTTGAATACTAGTGCTTGAAATATATTGGGAAATGTATTGAGTTGAAAAGAATTCAGATAATTTGATTTCCCTTTGTGCCCCATCTTATACTGCATCCACAACCAGCAATAAATCAGAATAYCTGCTACCTAAAGAAAGCCTTAAAAGAAAGGCTACAGCAGGGTACAGCTCATGCAAGGAACAAGAGCCTACAAGAAAATAGCTCTGAGTGTCACCTTTGGTCAAGATTTCTGGACTCCAAGACAAGCCTCATAATTCCCTTGTAAGAGGGGCTCAGAGAAAACAGGCTATGGAGTAACAGAGGACCCACAGGAGCTCAGTTTCCTAAAATTAGGTCAGCACTGGTCTAAAATTAGATTCAGTGTTCTGCTGACCGAACTGAAAAGAGGAGGAGTAATTTTTAATCACAAATTCTTGAGGGTAAGGATCTATCTCGCTGGAAGTCACCAAGTACAGGCCACAAACTTGCACAGTGGTTAGCTCCTTCCTCTCCCCAACACTGCTAAAACTCATTGGAAGCCTGAACACAACCAAAACTTATAAATTAACAACGAGGGACAAATTGTTTCAAGTCAAACATGCAGCACTATTTGGACAAATTATTACACTCCATAGTTACATGGCATTCAGTATAAGACTTATTTATCTACTATAATTGATTCCTCAATTAAATTGTCTAATGAAATTGCTTTTGTTGGGGGACATGAGGGGCTGTGAAACTAAAAAGAGAAAAAAGAACAACACACGAAACCATAGCGYACTTCAATTCAAATCACCCAAACATTACAAATAAATTGGTGGAGATTGTAATTATAAAAAAGTATGAAGTAGCAACCTTGGAACATACTGAACAATGATCTTGAACAATAACTTTCTGAAATCCATTCTAACCATCTCTTGTCTTAGAATGCAGCAGATCTGAGGTTCAGAAATTAAACTCTGGGGAGAAACAAATGCTGCATTCTAGTAATGAACAAACTGACCTTGTACTACAGAATCATCTGAGCAAAACATCTAGACTCAAGCAAGAAAGAAGGCAACATAAAAAACAATGCCCACTTCTACCTTACCAGTATTGCAGGACTATTTCAAACTATTTTATTTTAAACTTGTTTGACCTACAGTAATTGTCTGATCTGCAGCAAATTGCATCCCTACYCACTCCACTGTTCAGTCCCACTGAGGTCACATCCCCTGTGGATCCCTCTGCAGAGGTGCCTGGACAGACTCTGGGGGATCCTGCTGACTGCAGCCAGCAGATGCAGAAATCCAGAATGATGTCCAGAGCAGCACCTGTGGCACTAAAGTCCAGAAAAGCCATTTTGTGGATTGCCATAATGTGTGAGGATATTGGAAACTGCCAAAGTTGCAAAGCAGACTTTGACAGCTCTGGGACAGAATTTCCCTCTGTACCTGGGGAATAGGCTAACTAGTGAAGTGTAGGATTTTGTTGGTTTGCAGACATAGTTACTCCAGAAGCTCAGCATGAAATAATCTAACCTGAATGTATCAAAGACTTGAGCAAAAAAAAATTGCCCAATTTTTCCAGCATCACAGTATGGCAAAAGAAAGGCCTACTCAGTATAAAAGTCTAAAAATTTCCTTCTCTCAGACATCTAACATTGATACTAGTTCATGGTTAATAAATGACAGGTTAGGAAGTAAGATCCTGGGCTACTGGCATGGATCAACCTGGAATGGAAAATCTTAATACTTTTGTAAGCACTGTTCAGCTGGAACTGTAAATTGCAAGGAGTGTGCCTCCCTCACTGTGCAGAGCTTGTACAGCACATCAGAAGAAGKTTAATGAATGCCAGGGTGAGAAGCACTAATGAAATAGCAAACAGTGCTTTGAAGGGATCTGGCTTTTGGCAGCCAGAGAGACRCGTACCTTCTTTTCATATGATCACTGGCTGGGAACTGAATTCCCAGCCAGGTCTCCACTGAGGTGCTGAGTTTTGGGGGATCTCCTCTAGCCTGTGCTGCCATAGCTCTTGAGGCTTTACCATACAACTTCAGATCCAAATGAAAAATCACATTATTTCCCTTAGCATTCTCCAGGGGCAGTATAATGGGTACTTGCAATGCTGATGCCTTTAAGCTTTCACAGCAAACTTCCCTGTGCAGGCTTATCCCCTGCTGTGCTCCAAACAGCTTATGTGAAACCAGGAGCAAGCAGCTGCTTAGGGAAGGGACAGTCAGTGACAAGGGATGCCAAACCCATCCGTGCAAGGAAGCAGCGTGCAGGAACAGCACAACGTGTGTGTGCATTTATTGCAGGTGGGACAGCCTCAGTGAGCCATGAACTGCTGCAGTGCATGCTGCTTTAGCACAAACTGCTGGGCATCTCAAGTGCCAGTTGTGCTTCTTTTCTAAAACTTCTTGGGTGAAGAGCTTGGCAATCTGCATGGGGTGTTTTGTGGCTGATTAATTTTATTGATAGTGCTAGGTAAGAATCCTCTAACTCACTGAATCCAATAGCAATTTTAACCAAACTCTAGTTGCTGGCTGATTTGGAGACAGAGGGTGCCACTTTATTGGCTTCTATAGACTGCTTGCTCTCTCTATATAGAAGTAGTTTAGAGAAACCTGGCAAACCTGTTTCTTTCCAGAAGAATGGACCTACACAAGGGCTTGACTGCAAACCTCAAAGCTCCATACAATAAGCAATTTAAGTACAGTGCAGCTAATAGATTTATACTCCTTCTTTTGGTAACTTTTTAACATGAAAGCAACTACAAAAACAGACTTCAAATTTGAAAACAGTTTGCAAACTGAAACACAAAAAATGGCAAACACAAGAWTGACAAAAATATTACTTGTCATGAAAACTACTGACCGGATTTTGGAATATTACAAACAATCCTGTCCCATAAGCAGCCAGCTAATATTGCAAAATATGAGTGAACCTGTGCCTATCTCTTCAAGGAAATGTGGAACTGAATGAGGACTTGTAGGGAATTCTGTTTCAGCATCATGATCACAATRATACTGTGTGGGCTCCTGGGTCTGCTCTCTTTATTTAATCAACTTTTTTCTATAGACTTATTGTGTAAATCAACAAAAGCAGCTTCTGAGCCCCTGTTCACAGCATGAGAASAGCAACTACAGGAATCCAGCTCATCTCTGAAAGTCATTCTCTGGAGGGGAATTTCCTTTTGTTGTCTGATGCAGCATCTTTGTGCCCAGACTCATTTGAAGGTATCTATGCTTCAAATCTTACAAAAACTTTACAATTAATAAGTTCTCTTAATTCCAGYTTTAGATTCAGTATAATTTTCCCTATATGGTCTGTACAAGCCCACAGATTCATTCAAAATCAGGGTTTTATCCTTTTGAGTTTGCAAGAGTTTTGGGCATGTATCTTTGTGCTTTAGTGTTTGCTATTTTCCTACATGGCATATTATAGGTCAGAGACAAGGAATTGGCTTTTCTGAAGGGTTTTATTTTTTTTTCTTATTGGTTTTAAGTTACAYTGTCCACTGAGGACACACACATTATGGAGATGCTGAAGTAGGGAAAAAAAACTGTTTCAAACCAGGACAATGGAAATGGAGATTTTTGACAACACAACACATAAATGAAAAGTTATTTCTATAACTRTTTTTATTATCACTGGGTACTCAAATAGCATCCATGAAATAAAACTTAAAAACTCAGAAAACCCTACAAACAGCAAAGGACTTGCTTTGTTATCAGCCCTATAGGAAGAAATGGGAAAAACCCTTGTGCTCACTAAAACTGATAGATATAGGTCATTAACCACACTATACTACCTCTAACAAAATCACAATTTTCTGAATTCTTTGCCTTTCCCTAAACTAGAGCATATGATTCCATGGATATTGTACAGATCAYGACATAGCTTTAGACACATTGGCTGATCTTCCCTTACAACTCCCAGAGCAGAGGCAGCATGGAAATTCCCATGCAAACGCCCAGGTTGTGCCAGCCTGCAACATCCACCACAGATGKTTTTAGTAATTTGTACTACAATCCAGCAAAGGACTGCAGGCTCCAAGAGGCTCCAATCCAGCTCTCTCAAATGGATTCATACTGTCTTAGCTATAYTTTAGTTCAAAAGCACAGGTACAAAAATCAAGTCATCAGCTGAAGGTGTATTTGCTGCCTTTATCCAAGCCCCTGTTCCACGTGCGTTGCCTGTGATAAGCCAATTAGGCTCTTTTGAGACCTGATACCATCTGTTGGAGCCACTGGCAGCCCAGCAGGCAGTAGTGTCTCAGTCCCTCAGTGGGTTTCACATTTTCCACTCAGAACTCCCAATTGCCCTCCCCAGCCCCAGAATGAAACAGAAAAGAGAAAAGCTTTAGTCTCTCTCTAGTGTGAAATGAGGACTAAGAGACAAAGCACACATTTGTGTGTGTGTAAAGTCAGTTCAGTCAGTTCTTGCATTTCCACACTCACCACATTTCTGATTTTACCTCACAGAGATGAAGGTTTCTGTTGCCACAGCAACCATGTTAACAAATAGCAGCATAGCTTTTGCACAAATGATGTGATTGTCAGAAGTTGGAGATAGTCTAACAGGCTGTTTATTACATCCCCCCAAAATACACACTTTCTAGCTAAAACAAATATATCACTTTTTTTCCCATATTGTATATTTCTCATTTCACAACAGCAAAGGTTTTTGTTTGTATAGGATATACCTTTACCAAGAGCTTCTAAATTTGATATACCTTGTCTTTTGTGCCTTAGGAAGGCATCACATGATTGCAGCATTCTTTAGAAGGCATAAACTGATTTGCATTAATGCTTCTCTCAGTGAGGTAACTGGGGGGCTATAAATACAGCTCCTGTCTTCAGATTACTTAGCAATTTTGCTGCTCTGAAGGGGAGAAATAAAAGCAGAGGAAGGGATAATCTTCACCATCAGATGGAAAGGGGGAGAGATTGTTCTGTACATCATCCAAAAATTAATGATAAATCTGTTGCTTCCTTTAAAAAGCAAAGATTTAGAAAAGCTAAATTCTGCAGTCTTCAACACTTGAACAATTCCATTGCATGGGTTTAGAATAAATTACTAATATCCACTACAACAAATATTAACTTTGGCAGATTTTACTTCTAGAGAGAGCAAATTTTGGTTTTAGCTGACGTATAATAGGAATAACAGTTTGCACTCCTTTGGTCTCTTCCATCTTCATACTTWCCTTCAAAGCACTTCAAATATCAGATATAAATATCAAGTATTAATTGGAAATATGGCATTTTAAGGATGAATAAATTAAGATTCCACCTCAAGGGAACAGGAAAAGTCTGGGACGTAACAAACCACAGACCACGGTAAACAAGAAGAGTTGATTAGCTATTCTGAACACCTAAGCACTTGCTCAGCCTTTTATAAGCTGAAGAAGACAGAAAAAGTTCCTCAAACAATGTCATATTTAAAAATTTATGGGTCTGTTTAAATTCAACCACAGTGTATGTGTACAGACACTTRCTTAAAAACCAGCCACAAAATTTAGCTGGCTCAAGTATCATTTTCTGAATTCACATCTCATCTCCTCAGCCAAAGCAATGACTTAGCTCCTGCATTAAATTTACTTTCCACTTCACACAGCTATTATACCAGCTCAAAAAATGGCTTTCTTCCRAACTCTTGACTAACACCATGTCAAAAACTGTCAATAGGACTGCTCTCTCCTGACACCCAGCAGTGTTTTACACTCTAGTTACACATTTCCACTTCACTGTCCATTCCCACCTGAGGGAGATACAGTCCCAAGGTACAATTATRCAGCAGATAGAATAGGCAAATTAAATTAAGACCTGCTTTTACTTATTTTGTATCAAACAAGTACGGAGGGGAAGGGTCTACTTGTTACATACAATTTCTTTTCACCCCTACAATAAATCCTGTTTCTATTGGGCACCTTCCATCCATATCTGGTTGTTTTGGTAAAACAAACAAACTGTAGATAAACTTCTGTTCAGCTGTTTAAGTTCATTCTCCTCTTTTTTACCCACATGCTACAAATCCAAGATGAAATAGGTGTTTCTAGGAAGACAYATTTCTGAGAGTTTTCTCATTCCCTCCTGTATTAGCCTCTCAAGTCTCTGTAAAGGGTCAGATAGATCAGCTTCAACATTTTGAAAATTTTAGCWGCAAATGTTCCTTGCCAACAAATAGTAAAGGAGCCACCAGAGCAAATTTCCTTTTTTTATATCTTTGCAAKCTGTATCACCTTGCTAGGATAAGCAGATGCTTATTTCACCTGCCCTTAGAGCTGACTGAGCTCTTTATATGTTTTATGTGTCTCTGGTAGGCAGCCCCTTGGAGAGCCTGCCCGAGCCAATCACTCTCTGTGCTTATTTCCATTGGGATTTCTCTCCCAGTATATTCTAATTATGCCTAAAACATTTATAGAACAGCTCCCATTTGAAAAAAGAGCTCACAAGCCTAATCTGCCATGGAGCAGATTCACTTCACCTACACCAGGCACACAGAGCAGTTTGACAGCTTTCAATTCTACCACAATGTGCATTTTGAGGATTTCTGTGAACAAAGAAAAAATATACCAACCTAACATTTCAGAGAGAATTTAGATAGATATATATTAGGCTGTAACTGTAGAATATGGGGTGATATTCTGACTATAAGGACTAAAAACTACCAAGGATGTTAAAACTTTCAAATGGATGTTAAATGTCCATCAGCTTAAACTGTATTGATTCTACATCTTATTAACAGCAGCTTTCACAGCGTAGCATTTTTCACCTGTTTTGCTATAAGGTTTGGGGTTATTTTCTTTTCTTTGTTTATTTTTTMTTTTTCTTTGTTTATTTTTTTGTTTTCTTTGTTATTTTCTTTTCTTTGTTTAAAGAAATTGGAACTTCTCATTTAATTGAAAAAGGCTGAACGTCTTCCAGTCAAGAATGAATATTTTGATTTATAATGAAACATGCTCCACAATAATTAGTAGGCCAGAGTACACAAGTGAGACAGGCAAGTCTCTATTTCAAAACTCTAAAAAAACATCTCTTGAAACCACATTGCCTGCTTTCAGGAAAGTTCCCTTCCTAATTTGACAAGTGAGAGAGGTTTTCTGCCAGTGCCTCTGTGCTGCATGGTCCAGGTTTAGCTATGGTGTGCACTAGATGCAGCACTTTCCCTGGGTTTCCTAGGAGTTCCAGATGGTACACAGGCTGGATTGGAGGAGAGCTGGGATAACTTTGGAGGGATTTGGCTCTAGGTTTTCACCTTTATTTAYTTTAGACATATTGGAATTGCAAGGCAAGCGTCTGAAATAAAAGCTTACAAGGGCAGGGGGGCCAGACCTATTCAACATATGCAATAAAAAGGGTTTTCTGCAGCTGCTTTTTCTACCATCCATGACTGGTCACAGGCAGATAATCTCAAGCCAGAGTTGCAAGCAAGACCTAAATATTCAGGTTTTTGAAGCTCAAGCAGAATATCATACACTGAGTAGCTCAGAGACCYTGGCAATGGAACATCAAAACTAAACCACAAGAGGACTAAAAGTGTGGCTTGACAAAAAGTTATTCTTTAGAYGTACCATGTTCTTTCTACATTTCCATTACCACATCGTGTAATGCTATGTAGAACACCCAAACCTAGCCTAAGCATGCCAGCTTAGGCTAATAAATTAACTGTAGTGCCTTAATTACTTGACCATCCAAGTTCATTAATTCTTTTGAGAAGCATCTTGCAGAAATGTTAAATATAGGCATCTCTGCATGACACTAAATTATGTCCCAAAGATTTAGAGCAGCAGGAAGWTTTGGCAGATTTCAGATTTTAAGAAAAATGAAGAAAAAATAAGCTCTTTGACTTCTGTTACTAACTGCCTGCCCACTCAGATCACACTCTATATGAGAAGTCAGTTAGTATTGGTTTTTTATTTATTTGAGAATTGCTGTTATGGTAATTAAGTAAAAGTGCACATGTGGCCTGCTCAAGGAGTTTTTATTGTGCTTGAGAAAGAAGCCAGGCTAATATAGCCACGGAAATTGAACCACTCCATTAAAGCAGAGACAAGTACAGCATGGATAGTAGAAGTGCAAGCTGCCTCCACAGCTCTGACAGCCAAGTTACATCAATCACAGCCACGAGGGGGTGGATTTAAGCACAGCTCTGCACCTCTCCAGCCATACAAAMCGTGGCCTTGCTGAGTGCTCCTCAGGGAGTGCCAGCTGCCTGGTGAGGGCAGCTGCCCACCACCCATCAGGTACACCCSTCAGTCTACTGAACACGAGGAGCCAAGCAGATGACAGATAGTAACACATTTTTGTCATAATAACCAGAGGAAAAAAGATTCTTTATGCCACTACTAATCTTGTGAGCCCTTTTGTTTTGTTATTTTAGCAGACACCCATAAGAGACACACAKATTTTAGCTGGCACCCAGTTTCATACTTGATTGATATGTGGAAAGCAGAACTTTATTCAGCCATGTACAGTCCTAACCTTTGCTGCTATAGTTTTCTGCTGAGAATCTTTAAAAGCCATTACCCCAGTTCAATACTGTTACYGCCCAATTTTTGGTGTTCTCGTTCCTGTGCCAAGAAAAAGGAATCCCCATCAATGTTGCATGTCTTCCTGCTATCTCAACATGCACAGAATGCAAGACCTTTTGCAGAGGACAGCAATAAGATGACAACAGAGAGAAATTAGAAGATTCTTTGCCATTCTAGCTTGTTTTTCATACAACAGACACTCCTGGCTTTTGTAAACATTGACATTAAGGCCCTTCCTGAAAGCCATGAAACAGTGCAGTCATTTTGGTGGATTCAGAAGTGGAAGATGAAAGAAGGTACTGCAGTACCCCACTGGTCTCAATCTCTCTCACACAGGCAAAATTCTGCTGACAGTAAGACCCTGAAACACATCCTGATGCTCACCAGCAAGAAGCAGCCTGGGTAGTGGGGCTGGAGGGGCTTGATGGGGAACATGGAACAACATGGAACAGCTGCAGTGTTTGCATCACTCTCTCAACACCTGGGTTCAGGCCCCACCCTTGTGACCTTGGGCAAAATATGCCCAAGCTGGGCCTGACATGCACTGAAATTCTGCTCTTTAGGCTAAAATCAGTCACTACTGATAAGAATCAACGTGGCCAGATTGAGCCACTGGTCAGAGGGGAGGACAGTGCAGATAGAAGAGCAGCCTAGAAATTATTGCAAGACCTTTGTTCAAGGCTGCAATGTTTTGGGAGTTTTGTAATGTGTRCAAAGTGCCAGAAACTCCAGAGAAGTTTATAAAGAGTAAGCATGAGGCAGGAAAGCTGATAGTTTTAAGACTCCTGCTTACTAAAAGTAACAAACAGTAGAGAAGTCATTGCTCAAMATAGGAGAAGGTGTAACAGCTGTAACCTAGGGGTAGGTCAGAAAAGCTCTGGTTGCTTGGTTTTGGKTTTTTTTAATCTGGAGGAGAAAAAGCCAGTATTACATAAACAGTAATCCTTGACAAGGTTATCAAGAAGGTGGAGCCAGGCTCTTTACTGCAGTACTGCATRTGAGACAATGGATATAGTTTGGAAAAACAAACAAGAGTTTCAGGCAGGGTATAAAGAACATTTTTTGAAATGTAGGTGGCCAAGCAGTGGAATAGGCTGCCCAGAGAGGTTTTGCCATTGCCCTCCTTCCAAATTTTCAATACCAGATCAAATAAGCTCTGAACAACCTGGTTTGTTCTCACAGCTGACCCCGAGTTGAGCTGGAGTTTGAACTAGAGACCTTGTGAGGCTCCTTCCAGTGAGATTTATCCTGTGATCCTAGGATCTGCCAAAAATAACCCAGAGATAATTATAGAAAAGCAATCCATGCATAGGAAAGATCAATGAATAATTCAGCCAAGGGGAGAAGGCATGTATAAAAAGAGAGGAAAGCCTTGCACGTAACTCTTTCAGATGCATTTGGAGATATATTAACTTTGCTTTTGCAGTGTATAAAAGTTTCTRTTTGGAGAAGACATGCTACCATACTTGTGAAGAAAACAAAATTAAAGTACTTTCTCATCAAAATTGTCCCACTACAATAACCTCCTTACAAAGTAGAGTGTTTATGGTGAATATTATTTTTACCAAGATCATTTATACTTCATTCACAAGAGAGCAGCATTTATTTATATTATTTCAGGGAAAATTTACTAAACCAAATGGACAGTAGAAGTCTTCACCCTATGTCAGAAAGGRGTAAAATCGAGGAAAACTCTTCTCCTTTCCATTCCTTAAAGTTTAGTAGCTATTCTCCCATCCTTTCAATATTCACCATATTTCTTTTTTGCCTTTTATCTCTCTCAGTCAGTAAATTGCACATTGTTGTCCTGTGATTCATCCTGAATGCAAAACCTCCCTTTTAGTATGACATGTGGTGTTAATCACCATTCTCCTGTCTCTTGATGTCAAAGTTGGCAATTTCCTAGCATCTTCACTGGGCAGCCATGTGTACATCATTCCCATTTCTTTGCTGCATCCAAGCTTGGGTAGCAATGCAATTAAGCCCATGTATTTCAAGAGGGTTTTTTTTCTATTTTACATATTCAGAATCTGTCTCATGTTTAGACAGTGTTAGATTAAACTACTCTCAATCCCACTGGATATAAATCAACATATCTTTTAATACACGGGGTTTTGGTTTGTTTTTCTTCATCCATGCCAGTGTACTCCTCCAAGCTATTTATTTGGATGAGGGGAAGGCCAAGCACATTTTTCCACCCCTGCCAGTAAGCTGATTGCTCTTTGGCTCAAGCTGCTCAATACATTCCAGACTAGAGAAGGGAAGTTTCTTGTCCTCAGCATCTTGGCAGTGCTCTGATATGTTAAACAGATGCTTGTGTTTTACACCCAACTCATARCTACTTATCACTGGTGAACTTAAAGATCTTATACATTAGTTCTTCTTGACTCCCAGAGGTCAAGATGTGCATTAAAACACCTCATTTGTTTCTCTTCCGTGTTTGTGCTTTCTGTTAATTCTATTGGAAACCTTTGTTCAGCTCAATTTGCAGCATTAGGGTTTGCATGTGATGCTTGGGGCAGGTCCTTCTGAGCACCCAGGGTTTCTCAGACAATGCCACTGCCAAACTCCTTGTGTCAGTTCCCACCAGAAAGCAAACTCAAGGAGAGCTATGAAAACTGCAAACAAGYAACAGCAATATACAATGAACTCCTAAAGGTAATGCTCAGTCTCCCAAAAGTGTTTGGTTCTTGGACAACTGTCTATGAAATGAGCAGTTCAACATTCCCTTTTGAATACTACAGGTAATACATGTCAATCTCCCTGTGGCAGCAAGGGTAAATGGAAAAYCTGTTTTGAGTTCATAAATACTCTCTTAAAATAAACCCTAAATTCTAGAAGTGTGTGATGTTAGGAATTATCTTTTTGCCATCCATTCACTCATTCCCTAATAACACAACCAACTCACTGCACCCGCCACACCTACACCAAACATTTTAATCAATTTGCATACCACTCACTCAAAATTAATAAYAAGTAAAATAAATACCACCCCATACTAGAAGATTTCAGCCTAGAAAGCGATGAATTTACACAACACGGAACAATATGAACATGGAAAAGATTTGCATGAGCACTAATGCACAGCTACTGTAGTAAAGTATCCAGCATAACACACAATAGTGAGGATGTTTGCATTATCAGGGTTAGGTCACAATCCCAATTGCTACAAMGTTACCTCATATAGAGAAGGTAATAAGGGAAATTTAGATTGTGGATATTATTGATAATCAAGGAGCAGAGCAAAAAGATAATATGAAGGAGACTGAGGAGAAAAAGGAAGGCATTAATAAAAGATGGTATAGCACAGCCAGAAGAAACAGAACATAAGCATTATTTGAATAGCATAAAAATGCATACTTGGTAGTAAAAATTCACTAATTTCTAACAAAATAGCTCTAGTTAAAAAATAAGTATGATTCTGTAGAAAAAAAAAATTAACTTAGTAATAATGCTGTATAGTATTATCCCTAGTAATAAAAATTGTGATTTTAAAAAGAACCAAAATGAAGGAGTAGTCTCAGATAAATGTGGATTTTTTTACCATGCTTTTCACTTGGCACATTTGTTACCCCCTTCATCCTGGCCTTAGTCAACAAGTAGAAAAAAAATATTTGTAAAGAGAGATGCAAAAACCCTGTTACTGCTACATAAACAATTTGAGTTTGAGATCCCCTCCACCATTTTTATTGTTCAGCTATGAACCACATAACAGCCTATCATGTTCCTCTTGTGCTTACATTCAATCCAGAAGCCTTAACACCCATGCACACAAGATGTTCTAACACAAAATTTTCAAAGTGTTGATTTATTGAAGATGTATTAGCCTTGTGACTACTACTGGTTTTTTTGGACATGTAACTCTGCTATCCAATAGGCCTTTTGAAAAGCCACTGCCAGCTTTCATTACTGCTATTTTAATGTCTTTCCATAGAAGCATGATCTCCTAATTTATAGCTGTCCAATGAGTTAGGAAAATAAGTAAAAATCTTGTTCGTACACATTGATCGCTACATTTCAGTGTAGGCAGTGTGTTCCAACAAGACACACTGGACAAGGAATATATTCATTATGTTTTTTAGCAGCTTTCATTCATTTGACACCTCTTTTAAAATGTATCTGCATACTGTTAATCGTACATTGAGAAAAACACATTGAAAACAGACATTTACAGAGAAGCAGCAAACTAAATATTAAATCCAAAACCAAAGGGCCTTYATCAGATTTTGTATTCCAATGGCTTCAAACCTTCCTTTTGCTGTTCTAAAATATTATATATGATGTCAGAAAAGGCTATGTGAATCCAGGACTCTAAAACTTGCATTAGCACTTGAATTTAATCACAATTAAATTTAGCAAAGTGAATCATGCAATTCGTGCTATTCCAGAAATCTAAACTTATTCTATAGGATTTATACTTTTATTTAGTTCTCTAATTTACCTGCCTCTGCCTGCAACTAACCCATACCTCACTTTCACTTATCTCACTTTCAACATAGCCAGGGAAAATCACCTCAGCATTCAGAAGCAGAAAAGCAATTCCTGTATTCAAGGAAATTGAAATTTGGAAAGATAATGAATCAGGGATATATCCTGGTTATCAAAATCTCTGAATAATTTTACAACTGTAGGTCACAAATAGATCAGGCAGTGTCAGGTTGGACTGCAGTTTGATTACCTCTGGCTTTCCCCTTTGCCAGTTTTGTCTAAATTGGATACTTCCCCAGGTGAAGCCACACTTGTTTTTTAAGCACTCCTTGGTGCCTCTTTGCTGCCTGACCTATGTCAAGCCCTGTAATTCCCCACCAATACTTACATCACCTGGTAMCCCACCAGAAACAGCAATTTTGGGAATGCTGACCCATGAAGAACACCATATGGCTGCAGATGTTCCYGAGTGCCATGGTGTCTAACCCACCTTACACTGAGCCAGATGCCATGGTAATTAAAAGCTGGATACCAGCCAGAGGCTACTGTACAGCATACTTCCAAAATTCTTCAATATGTAGAGATACAGTAATTKTATCAATAATTAACTTCAGGAAAACAGATTTAATGAGAGTTACAGCAACAGAAACAAATACAATCTAGGATGTGCATTTGCAGACAGAACTATGGCTCATCCCCACACACACATTGTTGGTCCCATTCMTGTTTAGATATTCTCTAACCAACTATAGTGCAGTGAACTGAAGGTGCATTTATTTTCACTCACCTTTTAGTCAYTGAATTCCATCYTTTTTGCCAATAAGAAWGCTTAAAAATAATTTTCACCACCAGTATGAACATTTATGTTTAATTGCACAAACATTTGTGCTAAACAAACCTCAAAGGGCTATGTCCTTTACCAAAGAAATCTCATTAAAAAATTTTAATGCATATTCAAAGGAAAAACTTCCATTTCTCCCTTAGCTCAGGGAGCCAAGAAGATACATTATCCACAACTTTCAGTCAAACATTTTTATGACCATCAAATTAAATGAAAAATATTGTGATGTGGAAGATCCTGTACAGCAGCTCACAGACCTGACAAAAGTGCMATACACTAGCCAAACTTTCTTTTTTATTCTTACAAAAGTCAAGACATATCTTCTYTACATGCTCTAGAGAAAATACCCTTATTGATTATCAGTTCATCTCCTTCAAGATTAAAATTACTGAATGTTTCTTCATTACAGAACATTTTAATCTTCAACATCCTCAACAGAGATCTTAAAAACTATGTGCTTACAAAGAGACAATATATTTTTTCTCTCTGAAGACAAGAAACCTACAGCAAATCTGTAGAGTATATTTGCTTTTAACATTATCAGCTAACTGTGCCCATCCTTTGTCACAYATCAACATTGGAGCCAGGCTTTTAGTACCACTCTAGGTTATATGCTTGGACACAGCCAYAGCAAAAGAAACACAACCATAATCGTTAGACTAGTTTTGATTTTACTGCTTATTTCACATCTCTTCATTGCATAAACATCATAGCAAGRGGAACCTTCATATGAAATTACCACCAAGATTATCTCAGTAAGTAATTGAACTTTGATCTCTTTTAGTGATTTCTATAGAAACACAAAGKGACTCTTCAAAACTTAAAGTTATTTGTTTAAGGACACATAAGAGGAAAAGRGTAAGAAAGAAATGCATAGGACCTACAGGCAAGTATTTCTTGCAAGTTTTGGGAGGCCCACTTGTTCGAAGTACCTACCATAATTGGGAGCAGATGAAATGGCTGTCCATAAGCCTTTGTCTTAACCTGATTTAATCAGTGTGCATTCCTCTGAGCTCACAGACACTGTTTCATTCTTTGCAAAGTTTCTTTGTCTGGTCTGGGAATTTGGAGCCTGTCCAATCTGATTAGTTAATCAATAAAGGTATAGAGGACAAAAGTACTCTTCTACAAAAGAGTTTGCTATTCATTCAGCAGCTTCATTTATGTTACTAATCGGGACACCTTCATGCAGGTCTCCCTTAGGACTGATTTACTGTTTTTACTTCTGAGACCGTGAAAAAKAAATAAAAACAGGCATGCACCAGTAATATCAATTAGAAATAAACACAACATGTCCCACTATGGCCATCAGCTACTCAGAAAAGATATGGGCAAGGATAACTGAGTGTTGTACTGACAGTTTTCTAGAGAAGGAAACATCCCATTGGAGTCACCCACTGGTCCTCTGGAGCCAACACTGCCATTTCTCTGTGACTCAGGGCAAAGGCACAATCACAGAGGAGATAAGTGCAGTGTGATATGAGCTGCTCAGATACTGTGGGAACAGAAACCAGGTAACTGTCCTAGGCAGAGACATTTGCCTGGACAGAAAATAATATTTCCCTAACACAYAGTAGCATCTATTAAAAGGATTATTAACTAAATATAAAAATAATTAATATCCCTTTGGACTAAAAGACAGATTTAACAATTTAGTAAACGGCATAAGTCTGCCTAGAAAGAGCAAAATTACAAAGCATCAACTTTCCAATGTTAACACTGAAATTTGGCTATGCACAATTCACACTACAATCTGAAACTGCAGTCACAAAAGCAAAGAACAGCCTTTCAGCACTTTTTGGATCACAGTTCACATGTGCAGATGAGGTCGTGCCAGCCCTATGGTTCGTGGCAAGAGCATGACAGTAACCAAGACAACAGCACAAATGCTTCCTGCAAATTCCTCCTGTCAGAGTTAGAGAACATGGTGACCAGTGTATTCTCTGCTCCAGATAAAGCCCASTCATCTATCTTAACACAAGTTCTCATTAAGACTGAAGCTTGTCTCAGCTAATCAATTAATTCYTGCTTTATGACGCCCAGTTTTAGACAGCTGGTGCATAGTTAGGGGCTCAAACTGGGGAGCAAAGAATCCATGAGTTGTACCTCAACACTCAACAGAAGCAAATCTTAAATTCCTTRTGGGAAATTGCACAGGGTAGAAATATTTCTATGAGAATGGGATCCAATATACAAGCATATGCCCTACCACTGATGTTCTTCTGCTGCTTTACATTCTATTAACAGAGAACTTAAGCACACATCATTATTCCTCTTTACTTCTCTTAGATCTAATGCAATTAAATCTTCCAATTTGTGGATTAGCATAGCATTTGAAATTTGATGCCTTCTTTAAGAAAGGATGAACAACTCTTTCATATTAACCATTCTTGAACTCTAGCAACTCCAGCACAATCTTAATACACTTCTGAACTTTGAAATAGTTTTCATTACATTTCAGTGCACCTCTGCTGTTATTGCTTTCTAGGCAGTTGAATGCTTATTTGTACAAAACCTTCTGAGTTATGTTCATCATTATTTTCAGGTTCATGGCTGCTTTAGTTTCCCTGACAGCAACAGAATGAGCTCATTCTTCACATTCATTTGTTTTCCCACCAATAAATTTCTCAGGTCACGTAAGTTCATTCCAAAGAGGTGTCTTCTTTTGTAAAGTGCCATAACATGTCAGTCAGCCAGATGTGTGATGGTCTTCAGCTTCCYAATTCTCCTTGGGCTGTCTCAGGACCCACCTTCCCCTGGCACTGACCCACAGGCATAATCCAAAGTTTACTGATACCTTTTCTCCTCACAGCATCCTTTAGGTGTGCTGTACTTTCTGACCTGCAGTTCTTGGTACAGAAAATTACATTCAAGAAAACACGCTTCTGTCTATTCTGGTAACCAGCCATTATCAARTGCAAACTAATTCTTCCCTTTTGAAGACAGAGGTACCATCTGGAGTCACAATAAAAACAATTTTAATAAATTTTTWAAAAATATTTTTGCTGTTATCTCTTGCTTAATAAACTCCAAAGTCATAACAACTTCYTTTAAGCAGAAGGGCTGCAAAATCCAACCACCCAAAATTTCCCAYAGGTATGTGTACTAAAAAGACACCATAAATTTAGGACTCAATTCTTAGCAGGATTTCTGTATTTTATCAAGTCACTGTGATAGTGCAGACAGAGTGAACAAAATACCAAACTTCAGTTTCTTCTGTAAAATCAGTTCCCTTTCTATTGATTAAATTTTTCTATCAACAGCTAATTATTTCATAGTACAAAATCTCACAACTGAACTTTCAGGTTTTTTTCTGAGAATCCACATTTTCTTGTGGGCTAGGCTACATCTAAGCTACTTCAGTATTTTTTGGCCTATGTTTTTGAGAACTTTTCAGACTTCCTCAAAAATGTTTATGTTCTCACAGTAGGTTTTATGGAAGAAATCTTATTAACATTTTATAATATGATGAAGAGAGAAATTTGAGGCTAACTAAGAGGCATAGGGCATCCTCWGGGAAATGTTATTGTTGCCATTAAAACTGCAGAGCCAAATTTTTCTGCTCTTTTATTTAAAGATCAAATAAACTTTTAAATAAAAAGAAGTTGTGGGTATGGAGCATTACAAGCCTGCCAGCTATYAGATAATTGTACCTTGGCACTTTCCACTCTAATGGTGAATTTGGAGAGATGTAACTCAGTTGTGAACAACCACTGAAGTTGATTGGATATAAAGCAGAAATAGAGTGGAGTTGTTCCTATTTAGCCAAGAAAGCTGTTGCTCATTTTAATGTTGTAGTTTTCCCATACTCTTCTGCTGCATTTTGATTAAATAAAAAGGCCCAACAGGCAGACAAAATGAGGGAAGTTGTTGCACTTATAAAACCTATTCTAGGAATTTAAAAATAGTARGACCTTCTTAGCATGCTTCCAGCTTTCATAAGAATATAATCTACAGTTCCTTCTGCAATGACAATTAGCAAATCAAATACTCATTAGTGGTGGGAAAGTGTTTACAACAGGTCAAATCCATATCCTCATTCAKAGACATTAAAAAATTTATAAAAACTTAGAGAGAATTCAAAAACATTTTAACAATGTATACTTTGTTGCTACTTGTAACTATTTATCAAATTTATCAGAGAATCCTGGGTTTAAATGTGTGATTTTCAGCTTTTGCATAGATTTCATGCAGATTAAGAACCACATATCTCTACACGTCCAAGACTACAAAAATAGTCAAATGTTAGAAAGGATTYGAAGAAATTTAAGTTTTAGAAGTTAAATATATTGGGAATTGTCAAAGAAAACAAAATTTTCTAATAGGCATGGAACTTCTTAGACAATCAACTGTTTCCTCCTCTCTCTTTTCAACACACTCTTCCATAATGTATCCAAATTGTACCATTTCTAACTTATATCAGTTTAACAATCTCATGYTGTTGATTAAGTCTGCATGCACATTCTTTTATTATGATCTTTTAAAAGTTCTAATGTTGTCAGCCATTAAACTAAGCTAAATTAAATTTAAGTACATGGATAAAACAGCCTGCCTCCACTAATGTTTTTTAAGAATACTCAAACTATTAACATATTTGCAAAAATTTTAAATTAACAAGGGCATTAGTCATTAATAGAATCATCTTTMTTTTCTTTCATTAAAGGTGAAATCATTAGATACCTAACTGCCAGACTGAATTTCCTTCTGCTTATTCCTTAAACTGGCTCTCTAGTTACTGCAGAAAGGCTCCACTAATAATACTTAAAACTGTCAGCCTTATTTTAGATTTCATAATGGAAAGTTCTAACTTTTAGAYCCTGAAATGTAAAGATGCACCAAATATAAGATATTTTCTATGCACAGGTTCAAAATGTGATTTATAAACACCTGTGTAGAAAGATGGAGTATATGGACAGTTATAGATTAAAATGTTTTATATATTTTACATGCACCTAGTCTTCACTTGCCAAGTGGTGTACTAAGAAATGTGAGCATTAATATTTTACCCCAAAACACTGAACCATGTGGCACTAGCTGGATGCAGGCTTTCTCCAGATCAYGCACTGGCCATCACTGCCAGTAGTCATAACTACAGGTAACACAAATGGGTTTCTTGTCACTATAACTACTATAGATTCACTATTTATCCTTTACCTGAAGCACTGAACACATTCAGGGAGGGAAATAAGCAATCTCTGAAGGCAGCCAGCAGCCGGTGCAGCGTGTCACCCACAAGAGTTAATCAGCATTCCTTATCACATGTGTACACCCAACCACAACTCCAGCTGCAAAGTACAGCTGGGACCTTTAAGAGGTCCCACACATTAACTGTACAATGTTTTCTGAAGAGATCGATTGAGACAACCCGAGCTGCATTTGTCAGAGTAATGTCACAGGATCTGTGCCAGGGCCAAGTCCAGTGCCCCTCATTCCTCCTGGCACTGGATTCTGCTGGTTCCTTTCATTCCTTCCCTTGCACAMCCCAGATTGAAGAGATGCCCATGTGCAAAAAGCTCACAAGACTTTAAAGACCCTTAAACATGCTCCTTGCTATCCCCTACTTTTCAACAAAATGGAGAAACAGACATTTCACTGAGTGAAGAATTCCCGGCTAAAGCAGTGGTAAAGGGGAGATAAAGATGGTTTCTAAATTATACCATTGGTGCACAAAGAGTGACTCAGAATATTCTCTGYTTCTAAGACATCACATTCAGCAATACACCTATTGGAATTGTTTCAAAACCCCTTTGCTTTTGTCATATTTTCTCCCAGACAGCACAGGCACGTCTGGCATTTTGCATTCTGGAACAACTTCAGTTCACTCCAGTGATCCCCTACCAGTGCACCATTACACAGGTTAATTGCTGTGACAGAGATTTTGGCAACAGCAAGTAGAACTTTCAACAAGAATTTTCTAGTGAAATAATCTCATTTTACAACTGTCATGGTTTAACCCCAGCTAGCAGCCAAGCCCCACACAGAGATTGACTCATCCCCCCACCAGTGGGATCAGGGAGAGAACTGGAAAGGTAAAAGCCAGTGGATTGAGTTTAATASAGAAAACAAAAYCTGCACACACAAGCAAAGCAAAACAAGGAATTAATTCACTGCTCCCCAWGGGTAGGCAGGTGTTCAGCCMTCTCCAGGAGGGCAGGGCCCAATCACACAAAACAGGTGCTTGGGAAGACAAACACCAGTACTTCAAATGTTCCCTCCTTCCCCCTTCTTCCCCTCAGCTTTTTCTACAGAGCATGATGGCACATGGTCTGGAATGTCCCTTTGGTCACTTTGGGTCACCTGGCCTGATTGTGTCTCCTCCCAACCACCCAAGCACTCCCAACTTCCTCACCAGTSTGTCAGCAGGAAAAGSAGAAAAGGCCTTGGCTCTGTGCAAGCCCTGCTCAGCAACAACAGAAACATCTCCCTGTCATCATCACAAATCCAAAACACAGCCCCATGCCAGCCACTATGAAGAAAATTAACTCTACCCCAGCCAAAACCAGAAGAAGAACATAGCTTGAAGTCCTCAAAAGCCCATGAATCCATAATAATTATTTATTCAATATTTTAGCGACCATTTTGCAGTTCTATGTCATTTTTCCCTATGTAACAACATTATGAATCAATATGCCATTAGAGTGTCAAAAATAGTTTAAGGATCAATGAGCTATGAAACTCACATTGCTGCAAAATCTTTATTTTTCAGTGAACTGTAAAAGCTGGTCCTTTGCTTCACTTGTTTTATTTCTTATCCTTCTACCTTAGGCCTTCCTCTGATATGCCAGTCACTCATGGTCCACAACAGACAGGAGTCTCTATGACACGTATAGGAGATGAACTTGATAATCATTTGCTCTTCTCTGCTTGCCAGTTATTTACACCCCCACCCTGATTCTTCCCCCAGCTTTTTTAAAAACACCATTAGTTAATACTTGAAAAATCACTTMGTTTCCAAGCCCAGGCTTTATCAACACCCTGTACCTCAAAAAAGGAGGGAAAAGGGTCTTTAACACCAAGGACTTGTGTTATTTCAGACGTTTTTGCCAGGGCTGACAGAGCTACCTGTTCATTGCCACAGGCTCTGCCTTTCTAAAGAACACTGTGCACTGCTGCAAGAGATGAATAAGAGTTGTGGAGGAGAATATTGCCATGGAAATACTTACAAATGCCTTCATTTCTGAGTCACACTACCACAGGGAGTTTCTGGCTTGCTGGGAATGACTCAAGTGTTTACTGCCCAGCTGCAAATTATATCCCAATTATGTCTGGATTCTGAAAGTATCCCCTTTTCTCATAATTTTCTCTCAAGCTGAGCTCTACAGCTCCTCCTCATGAAGCTCCTGTGTTTATTGGTTTTGCTTTTCTGTTCTCTTCTCCAAAGACATCCAATGGATGTCACAGCTCCCAATATAGATTGCTAGACTAAAAGCCTTTGCCCAAACATCTTTTGATGCTAAAAGGTATCTAAACAAAGATCAATTTTTTCAGAAATGTTCCCTGTTCCTCAGCTCCAGCACAGACATTTATAATCAGACCTTCATGAGAAACTATCATCTACTTTCAATATATTGTCCAGCTGCAGGGCAAAGATATGCAGCTCCACTTCCATCATCCCCCCAATGCAAATTCATCCTTTGTTAGGACATAAGTTACTAGGTGGTATTTGAGAGTTAGTTRTGTTTCCATGCAGAAAGATTCTCCAAAACTAATGCAGACTTTTTGTATTTCCTTATATTAAATGCTGCCAATTTCCTGGTCTTTCTGAATGGCTCAGGCTCAGKGGGCACTAAGTATTAAATTTTAGTCTTATTATATGGATCTTCATTTTCGAGTCTGTGAAATCTAGAATTTCTAATGGTTGTTCAAAATGTAATATTCATCAAAATGCCTTTGAATACTTTAACCTTACCTACTAAGTGCTTCGACTAGCAAATGCAACAGAGGTCAGTATCTTGCTCTTTGCCTTCCCAAATGTTTTGTCTTTATCTGCATAGTTTCATGATTTTTTTAAAGTAAGGTGCAGATTCTTTTTACTTTGTAAGAGAGACAATTGGCAAATAACCTCTTATATAATCAAGGAATGATGACAATATAAAGGCCAATCATTTGCACTCATGTGCTGCTATACAGATTTGCAACTTAACTGTGGCTATCAAGAAATAATCAGAACTACACGATGAGTTGCCAAGCAGAGGCTACTCAGTCTGTCCCTTGGTCAAGCTCTAGTAAGTTACATAACTTACTGTAAATTCTTTAAGCAACARAAAAGTGTCAAGTCAAAGTACAGCCAACACCTTCCCAAAATTGTGTGGACAGCCTGCATCTCAATTTATCCCTGCACACTTCACTTCAACTCACATTCCCTGGGTGCTATCAAAGCAACTGTAATTGGAAGCACAATAGTTGTCATTAGGAAAGGCAGAACTGCATGTTATTGATCCAGCCATGCCGTTGTCCTCTCCCTCCACTGCCAGCCTGTCCCCTTCCCTCAGGATGCTCTTGGTGATAAAACACTTGTTCACTTAATTACTTTCATTAATGATGAACCTCAAGCTTCAAAACATGCAACAAAGACAAGACACTAATTAGGTATTGAATTGTCTTTATCAGATTAAGTWCAGTTAATCCATGATTGTTCCCATTTAATTATTTCATAGAGTGCATCTTTTCTTCTTAAAATTACTGAAACAGTCATCTTTTAGCCCCAGCATAGTCAGCTATTTTATTATGACATCCTTGGGAGACRTGTAGAAGATAAAATACTGAAATATTTTCAAGCCAATTCAGAAGGGCAACAAGAAATCTCAAGAAATCTGAATCTCCTCCTGATAAAAGGGAAAAATCAAAGGCATAAGGAAAAATGCTATGTTTTTAAATTTAGTAATGTATTATCTGTYTTATAAAATTATTTAGCACCTGCTGATTTATTTTCTAACCTCTGTAGCACCATGTAAGCCTTAACTATACTGCACAACTGTGAAAACCTGATGTGCAGATTTCACTGATATGAAGCTGCTGTCTCCCTTCTTTCCCTTCTCGTGCAGAGTTGCAAAAGTTATCTGTGGCACATCTCCTCCTCATAGCACTTTCAATACAGCCAAAATGCTCATTCTATCAGAGCAAAGGTACTCAGGTTCCAGAAAAACAAATCATTCTAAATAGCAGCATAGCCTTGTAAGAATGGATAAAATGTCTTCTATGAAGAGTAAAAACATTCCTGCTCAGTCCCTGTGTTCAGAAATATGTTTCCTCTAATAGTTACCTGCTCATGGAATTCCCACTGCTTCACAGATAACGCTTTACCCTGAAGGGTAATTCACTGCAGAGCTGCTCCCAGTAGAAAGCACAGGTCAGGCCAGGCCAGGCCAGCTTACCCATTTTTCAAATCTATATTGTCCTCCAGATGCATCCTTTACRCCTTGCACAGTTCAGATAACCTTGTGTGCCCAGTTCAGATAACCATAAAATGCACACCCCTAAAAACGGTGACAAAATCAGTACTCTGGCAAGCCTAGAGCTCTCCCACTTCAACACTTGGAATTTAAATAAAATTGTGATGATAATGAGGTCAGAAGCACCACAGAGTACCCAGAGGAAAGCTGGACTGAGGTCTCTAGATCAGGTCTAAGCAGTGTGTGGAGGAGCCKCCTGAACAATCTGGCTATTCCTTGAAGGAGTGTCAGTAAGGATGTGGTTTTGTTCCCACATCTGCTTGGTGCTCTCCATCACTTGAGGTTTTTTGTCTAATAGCAGCAGAGGAGTTATGACCTGACTATGAGGAAGGAATTAGTWTAATGGCTCTTTACCATACACAGATTTATGAATTAGCTGCAAGTCTGTCACCTCTTTTACCACTATTTCCCATCAAGTACACAGCATCAGCCCTTACAAAACACCAGTTTTATAAGACTCTACACAAGTGATATACAATTAATCATCTTGTGCTTATATTAAGGAACTGGAGTGGTTCATAATGCTACATAAATATGTGTAATCAAAATATTAAAAGGAAAAATGTAATCCCCCTTTAAAACCAACAGATCTATGTTTCTGATAGAATAGTCTCTACAGGAGTAGGAAATAAGTCCCTTCATATAAGAATAGGGTCCTAAATTACAATGGAAAGAGTTAATAAGGAAAAACTTTGTCATGTCTGACTACAAAAGACTTTCCACAATTAAAGATGAAAACACAAGGAAGGTATCAACGAGGAAGACTCTAAAGTTCTTGGAATGACAGCAGTGTTTAAAAATCACCATTACCTTTTTTCTCTGGTAAAAGAGCAGCCCAAGTAACTGGGATTTCTGACAGGAAGAAGTTAACCCCAGTCACAACACTTGTGACCAGCAGTGTCTCTGTGAGTGCTCTCAGTTCAACACCACCCAGAGGACACAAACCACTAGTAAAAACAAAGTTAGTTTCACTTGAATTTCTTAATTTTCCTTGGATTAACAACAAATACATGACCAACTACCAGCATCAGCTCACTTCAGACCTTTGCATGTCTGCACTTTATCCCACTGAATTACATAGATGGAAAGCTCCCCAATGTGATAGAAGCAAAAAGACTTCCCTAGAGAAAAAAAARAGGTTAATCAGTCGAAAATGCAGCATGGTTCCTATCATAGACTCATTTAAATGTGGTATGTGCAGTGCAGTGAAATGAGGCAGACAGAACTTCAATTCCTTACATTGTAATTTTCTTCTTATTAAATGTTTTAGCTGTTCTATAATGGAAATAGTTCTCTTTTCAGGGGCTGCCCTACTTAAGGCATAATATGCATATGTGGCTCTCTTGAAAACCAATACCACTTCCTTTACCTAAATTTGTTCCTATAAACCAACACATCATGCAGTGGCTGAAATTTTTTATGAGTTAGAGTCTTTTGGGGTTTATTTATACAATATCCTTCCACCTATCCTGTTTTATAGTCATATTGACAATAATTAATGCATCTTTTTGGCCTGACAGTAGTGCTTCATTAGCATTCATAAAATGCAGCAAAAAAATCACCTCTCATCCACAAACATTTTAGAAAGCTTAATGGATATTTTAATGGAAACAAAAAGATAAGGTTTGTCAGTAAGTAGCAGACATGTTAGAGGGTATGCCTTAAAAAGGCTGCCTACAACAGTCTGAATAAAGCTCCAGAGAGTTAAAAAACCAAACAAAACCAGCTCMATACAAAAAAACATCCCTCTAAGAATTTGCTCATAATAAATATAGGCAGCAAATCAAAAACTGAAAAAAAGGATACAAATTAATTTTGTGTCTCACGACCAAAGCTGCAGGGAACAGTTTACCAGAAATTCAAAGTCTGGTGAATCAGCCCCTAAAGGCTCACTTGGAAAAGCTTGAAAACTGACTGGCATTTTCCCATCAGGCAAGGGATGAAAAGCAAACCTGAGAGCTGCCAATATTTATCTCTCTGCATTTGGAGACTGTGTGTTTTATCTGTGGAGGAAACCAGCTGGGGAGGGGAGAGGTAGAAAGGCTTTATGAAACCAGAACAAACACTTTACAGTTCCATGTTTTTTTCCCTCACAGAGATTTCCCTGCTGACATTAATTAAAATTTCTTTAAGGTTATGCACTTGGAGAGTTTGGGAATTTTTTTTTTCTGAAATAGATTATTAACCACATGACAGGTTTTGTTCTGTGCAATGCATTAAATGCTACAGGACCAGCACCAGCTCCATCACCTTCAGAGCGTGCYCCTGCAAAGGAGAGGCTCTAACACACCAGCACGTCCTGCTGGAATCAGTTAAAACAACASTAGCACAGATATTTTCCATGTTTCTTTGCCCCCACAGAGCAGCATCACAGGAATAGTACTTGCATAAATACCCATGTACCTCCCACTCCCACCGAGTCAGTCCTGCAGGCTGCTCTCCACTGCCCCTCCACRCTGACCCTACACCATCCAGGCCTCCTTTTCCAGATTCTGTGCACGACATATTTCTGCTTATACAACRGAATTGATACTGATTTAAAAGATGTGTACTCTCACCATAGATGGCAAAGTTGGCTATCTGCCTRCTTGCTGGGGTCTCTGGTTAGGAAAGCTGGATGGCTTTGGGTGTGTGCTAAAAACCAGCAGTTTAGATTRGTAGCTGGAGCGTTTTGAACAGATCACAAGCCCAGGGATGTTTGGAATAAATATTAAAGAAAAAAAAAAACAACAACAAAAACTCCAAGAAACCAATGTGATGTTTCCAAGTTTGCCAAGACTTCAGAACTTGGCAGCAAATCTTGTGAGAAAACATTAATATTGCCACTGTATATATAATTTTTGCTTAGTAAAAAGAGATCCATGAAGTAAATCCTTGTTCTGCTGCAACTTGCTTAAAAAGTGTCACCATCACACACCACCACCACATGTAATACAATAATTAAGGTTCTCTGTATTACTGTCTAAAATATGCTTTAATCAAACCAACACAGGTGACAGACAAGTGTTACTCCSTCCTAATTTACAACATGTCAACTGAAAAGACAATTTTCTGCTTATTGTTAATTGTGTCTGAACAGAGCTCACCAGAAGCTGTCTCAAGACAGAGGCCTTTGCTTTGAAGGCAGATGTTTCCATTGCTAATTAATTAAATATCAACACACACACCTTGGAAGGGGCTGACTGAACCCTCCAGCAGCTGGCTGCTGAATGGCATGATGAGGTTTTGACAGACCAAATCATAATCCATTGTAGCTCAAGGAGCTAAATCTCAATTTCCCAGATATGTTTTTAAGCAAAACTCCTTTTTTCTTGATGTTTTTATAAATAATTCCTAGATTTCTCAAATAAAAGGTATCAGCTATAAACTCTGTAATTTTACTTGCATTTAATCCTCAACATTTCAGATATGCAAAAAGTATCACTAAAGTATTGTCTTTCAGTATCTTTTAAAGTCCTAACTGAGAGTACAACCCCAAGATTTAGTAGGAAGATTTTTAGGCTGAACAATGGGTAAGAGGAACTTGGAATTGAGAGAGGAGAAGGAAAAAAACATCCACAATTTACTTGACTTCCAATGTTGTGTCAATGATCTGTGAATTAACTGCATAGCTTTACCTTTGGGATCTTTTATTTCAGCTAAGGAGCTAACAAAACAAGAAAACAAACAAAAAACCCTTAAAAAAACTATTGTCATCCAAGACAGCTACCAAATTATGTCACATTCTAAGTGGAAACACCATCAATTTTGCCTTAGAAAAATTTCACCGTTAACTTTTCTACATTACTTCACCCTACACAATCTAGTCCCATTGACATGCCACAAAGTACTCAGGAATTAACTTCTGGGTATTAACCTCTACAGTGGGGAAAAAATTGTCAAAATATTGTCAGAAAGGGAAATTAATATCTTTTTTGATGGCGTACATGCAACTTCAGTAGCAACAACTTGCTTCTATCTGCCAACACAGAGTGCAGAACTTAGCTGAAGTAATAAGCAAAAGCCCACTAAGCTTCTCATTGAGATGAGTTCACTATTGTAATCRCAACACAAATGGGCTAAAAGCTGGGAGTAAACTATTTTGTGATATCTGAATATACTGTAAGGAAGTCTGGGTTTACTTGTTTGTAGGCATTTAGTGGAGAAACTGCTTCAGAATTTGATGCAGAAGGAATCCATTCCAGAGAGAAGTCAACTAGTATACACTTGTAAAAAGAATAGAAGAAAAAGATGAAAACAAACAAATTTTTAAAAGGGGCCTAAAAGAAATTCTAATATTTTGGTTTGTACAGATGGATACTGAGATGATTAAATAAATCTATATTTTTAAAAAGCCTTAAATTCAGAAATGTTCCCACAGCACTTGTCTTTGACCAGCTGTTCTCCACGTTTCACAATAGCATGGTTTATAATTCACATTGAAAAGGCATTTAATTATGAGAAGTGTTCTGTGGGTTTGCTACACATTTGTCAGTGAAAAGAGCTGTTGAGTAAATTAAACAATCTCCTGGTTGTAATCAATCATGAACATGGGTTACACAAACTGTCAGTCACAGAAAGCAATTATTGAGACCCCCACATGATTGAAGTTGATTAGACACAAATGTTTTCAGTGCATTCAATGGGAGTTTTGAATACTCAGCAACTCAAAGGGTCAAGCCTCAGCTTTATGTGGAACTGGCTTTTCCATGYACATGACACCAGCAGAAGAGCTGCACTGCAATTAGTGCAATCACTACAGACAAAGSCATATAACTAAGATTAAGCAACACACTGGTTTTGTATCTTTTTTTTGTCAGTAATCTGCACCTGTTTGTTTTATTCTTATTTCTTAAGAAGAGCTCTCAGTGGAAGAAAATATCTCTTTAGTGAAGGCCACAGTCAAACCTGACTCCATGTGCCAGACCCTTAGATAAGCTTATCTTCAGTACAGTCTGAAGGAAATGAGAAGAAGGACCTTGCTCCTGTCTGTTCACATTCCTACTGTATCACTACTTGTTTTGTGGAAATTAGCTCCTGATTAGATGGCTGGAGAAACAATACCTAGCTATGGGATGTGATTTGCATTCACATCATCAGGATTTAACTTCTCCTCCAGGTCTTGACCGGTAAAAAACTCAGCAGTGTGATAGTCTAATAAAATTCAACAAACCAACCCAATCAACTGTTCATAAAAATTTCCCTTTTTTTCCTGAAAAGCCTTTCCCTATTCCCTCCTGGAGTGAGTAGATTACACTGGCATTTCTAGGGTATTTTTTCAAGTAAGATCATCGTTCTTACAACTTAGCTAGGCCTGATTTTTTTAAATGCTAATTGCAGTGTAAGACTCAYAGAACTGACCTGTAATGGTAGCGGCATGGTTTTGAAGCATGAAGTTACATCCTCAGTCTCTGACACACTTAACCCAACAACACATGCTTGAAAGACTTCTTCATCTAACCATAGGATTGGTTTCTCAGGGAAGACATATCTGGTACTGTGTAACTTAAATTAARAGGTGCATAAATACCTCTTCTTTAAGTATTGCTTTTGCCAAAGGGCTTCTTTATTTATCCTTATTTTTTAAACAGCTGCTAGCAGTGGCAATAGAGGAAAACCTCAGCATACTTGGTTCAAGAAATAGAGTTTTCAAACCTGCTGGTTTCACAAACTGCAAAAGTTTATTGGAACAGAAAGAGCATCCTAGCATAAGTAAAWTAGGGAACACTAATCCAATAATTCTCCTCTTTGAAATACTAAACCAAAAGAAAACCTCAAACCAACCCCTCATACAAAGACCCCAAATCTACAATGGTCACCACAGCCCAGCACTGCCTTCGCTGGTTCTGGGGTTTATGTCCGGCTCCTCTCCAGTAGTAAAAAGTTAAGTCTTGTTAATGCAGAAAAATAACACTATCATTGATCAAACTGATCTGTTTCCTCCTGATCTGTGAAACTGATATTCTCACTACTTTTATTTTCAGTCTTAACCCCACACTTGCTTGAACCCTTGATAGCTGCTCTGCTCCCTTCTTTTGCCCTTATCCCAGACACCTTTCTGCACAGCATATACAAAAAAAAAAAAAAAACGAAAAAAACTTAAGTGAGGTAATGTTAGTTATTGATTAATATTTCATACTCGTGGGTAATTAGTCTCATGACTCTCTATAGTGACAGCAAATTGCACTATTGCTTTGTATTAAATGTCAGTTTTGGAAATGGTTTTATTTACAGGTTACTGTTAAATGAGTTTGTTGTTCCTCATGTTCCTGCAGCACATTTGAAAGTTAATTATAAGATGAAACTAAAGCTAGTGAAACAATAATTCAGTGCTGTTGAACAAGGACAGGCCATTTGAGAAAAGGCATTTTCCAGCAAATTGTGATCCATTAACATAATAGGAACCACAAAGCCAAGGCAGCATTTGTCACCACAGATAAATCATATATTTACATTGGGAGATAATTCAAGTATGATGAAGACAAACCTCAGCTAGGTTTAGKAAATGTGTGAGATTTGTGAAATAATACACATTCACCTAATATTASCTTTTAACATAAATCACACAAACACCAGAGAACGATTTCCTCCAATATATCCCACCTGCAAAACTGCATCCTTATGTCCAGATTGTAATGATGCAAAATAGGCTGCTTCAGGATGAAAGTATAAAATATTAAGGTGCTAAATGAAATATTCCAGGGACCTGGCAGTCTTGAGATTGTAAGTATTTTTCTGAGATTTAAGACATGGACTAAATTCCAAGCTTTTCTCTGTCTCTTTTCCAATGTTACCTTTAGAAARAATATAAAACTATTTTCTGCTTAGATTATTGAAATTTTCTCTTGAGGGATTGTCTCTTCCTACTGTATTAAATCTCCCAAGTATAGAAGATAAAAACTGAAATCAAGACAACTCAAGATAGCAATGTAATTAATGTACATCCTCAATGTCTATCAGTCTTGGGGTAGATGCAGAGTATCTCATTACTTAGACAAAAGCTGGAAAAAAGTTTTCTACTCAGGAGAGGAGACAGATCCCCCTCTAGGTGTTCAAGTGGCATGCACTAGGAGGGTTTTTCAGTTCTTTTTGCTCCTACTTTCAGAAAATGATATGCTGATGATGATTCCAAGGTAGATTGGAATTATCCTGGAGTGGACATTGCCCTCTGAAGACAGCAATGAGGAATCAGGTTGGTGGCAGCAGCCCAAGGATTCCACAAGAGTCTTTGCGGACCCTGAACTGGAAAGAGCATGTCAAAGGCTGAGCAGATAAATCAGTCTCACTTCCCCCTTATTTAACTAAAATTAAAAAAGTATTTGCATTTATAAATATGCTTGCATGCATGCTTACTTATGAGGGCATAGTTTAGAAGTTTGTTCACCAAGTTGGATTAACGTGCTAGGATGTTACAGTGGATAGACAGAACAAAACCATGTTGCACTTGGTTTAGCCAAAAAACACATTTAACACTACTGCCAAAACAAAATCATGAAGGTACATGAAGAAATGTGGAATCTGGTGTGTTTTCAGAAATGAAACTTCCAAAGGAAATTTGCTGACCTACTGTAAAACTTTAATATTGATTCAGGCTTCAAAACCAGAAAAACTGTGGAGCGTGGTTCCTTTTTGGGTGCCTCTTACCTCAAGACTGATGGCAAGAATTGGGCCAAAAAAAGCTACTGCCAGCACTTCTTGAGCATGATGTGTGCATAAAACATTCACAGTGTCTTCTTTGCAAGATTAATGTGTCAGGAAAGGGCAGAGGCAGTTAATTTGCTAACCTCTTCATGCCTGCAGTTCAAGAGATTCAGCAATCCAGGTCACTCACCCTGCATGCTTGGCTTTCAGCAAGAGCTTGCTGGTTTTGCACTGTGAAGGGATTAATATACCATAGCTGTGGCAGTGACATGACACAAGCCACTTAGCTTTATTCTTACCAGCTGCATACAATGGTGTATTCTTCACAGCTAGGTGATTCCTCCCTTCTGACRCTTTATAGGCATTTATTTCATAGGGTAACATTTGTTGTTGTGCATCTATCATGGGAAATGAAGTTCACTAAAAATAAATCTTCCCAGCATTCTTCTAAATACAGCTGGAGGAGCAAAGAGAGGGGAAACAAACTCCTAGAACTAACAGATCAGAACTTTTAGCAAAATTAATTTATGGCAAGAAGTTGCTGTCTACACCAAAATCCACTTTTTAAAATCACTGCATACTACAGTGGTGCATGTTGATTATCTGTTTTGAAAGAGCAACATGTCTCAAAGATCTTCTAGCCATTATTCACTGCTTATTCTGACATGCAAGCACATGGTTTAGTAATAGGATTATATTTATATCAATCCTATTACATGATAGGATTACTGTTCCTGATCCCAGGAATGCTTTTCAGCCCTAACAGGAATTTTAGATCATGCAGCTTTAAGGACCAGCAGTTTCTGTCAGCGAGCATCTTAGCTTTAAAATATTTGCAGGTATAAGTCAGTACTGAAAAAGGCAGCAGAAATGGATATAGCTTACACATATGATGATTGTACTAATTTCGTTAATTCTGCTAATGTAATTTGTGTCTTTTATACTGTTGCTCTGTTCTAATGAGTCAATTCAGGAATAAAAGCAGCATTTGGTGGGCTATGTTTCAAGAATAATGGACAGGGCACTTGAGAGACAAAGCCTACAGTATCTTTTCCAAGACCCTTCAATTGTGATAAAGAAAAATTTGCCCCTTCTTCCTATATTTCAGTCTCCATCTTGCCAACTTAGAGTTTATATTGTCTCCATCTTGGAGGAGTTATCTTTTATCATGTCAAAATATGGTCTTTTTATGGCATTTAAAGAGATTTATTTCTCAGAGTTATCTGTCATGTCACTTTACAGAGTGAAGAGCGGTAAGAAAGGCCTTCACTGTTTCAGACTGTACTTAAACAGATAATAAACATTCACTTTCATTAAATTCTAAAACCTCAGTGCTATCAGGACTGTGTTGTCAAGACAGAACAGGTATAACATTCCTAATGTCTTACTGTTGCTTGGTCTGGCCCATCTCAAAGGCACCACTTTACTATAAGCATCCTATCAATCTTTTTGGAGAATTAATTTTTACAGTGCTAGGGTAGCATTCAGGCATCTGTTTACCTTCYACAGACAAGGATTAAGGGGACAGTTCAGCGTGATTGCCAGGGTGGCTTTGCTTTTACAAACTAGTATTTCATTGCATTTACAGTTCAGAGAATCTACTCTGATGGCAAGAACAGGAAGGGATGTAGGCTGGTGATAAACCTCAGTGTTAGCCCATTCTGAGTCAGTATCAAAAATAGCTCTGAATTGAGGACAAAACTCTCGTTATGTGTCATGAAAAGACTCACAATTAATTACAAGCACTCGTACTGACATCATGCCCATCCTTCCCTCCATGGCTCAGAGAGGAAGGTGCTACCAACCCTTTTCTCTTTAACACCAACTCAACTCAGGCACTGAAAAAGACCTAACATACTCTGGCAGACTCAGTCCTAACATAAAGAGGCATCAAGCACAATCTTCTACCTCAAAACAAGAGGCCTCCCTTGCAATCTGCAACATATTCAGTTGCACTTTGCAGGAATTTCAATCTCCAGTAAGAAGAAAACCTGTAGTGTTTCAAAGCAATGTCCATCAAGCGAGCTGAAAGATTTATGGACAAGTATCTCTTTAAACATCAGAAATTAAGTCTTGTGGAGACTGTGATTCAAATTTTTATGTGTTTAGTCTTTGATTTGGAGTTTCATGAGATTCTTTACTTAGCAATGTCAGAGAAAATTATAATACAAAAATAAGTGTTATGCAGCTGCCTTTCAGGTAGGCATTATGAAAATATTGTAATGCTAGTCACTTGACATTCCTAGTTTTGCCCTAGTGGAGATGTGGAAAGGACACAAAAAGAAATTCAAAAAGCAGTGGATATTTTTCTTCATTTAGGTGGATTTTTTTGTTTGTGGTTTTTTTAAGAGACGAACAAGAGTTTGTTTTATTTTATATGCAGAGATAAATGGTTCATACATCAAAAGTGTGGAAGATCCTCACAAGAAGAGCTAGATTGAAAGTCTAGTGAAATACAAGGAAGATGAATCCAGAAAAGGATCAGTTGCTTATGAAAGCACCTAATGAGAAAAAAAAAAATGGGACCACATTTTCCCTGAGAGCAGTGTTCTGGCTCTCCAGTTCAATTGAATTAATTTAGTCAACTTTTTCCTTAAATATTTAATCACAAAGTTCAGAATCCGGACTCTTTTAAACTCAGAATCATTTCTTTAAAAATAATCACATTGCTGATTAGATGTGGACAAAATTTGCAGTCACTGAAAAATTTGCACATCTGATACTTAAAACATTTTGCTTAGGGAGAAAAAAACAACAAAAAATTGGAGAAGGAAGAGATCTAATTGCCTGTCCAGCAGTCTCAGCTTGTGTCTGCATCCAAGAATCACAGAGAGTTGGATGCATCATGTACATTGCAAGGTAGCAACCATAACTTCAGAATTTAACAGCAGAGGATCAGGTCAACACACTTTGGGGGTAAAACTGCTCACAGTGCAGAGCAGTGAGCAGCCATGATGACTTGTCAGATGTGATCCTGCTTGCTGCAACACATTCCCCATATCAGCACTTACTATTAATCAAAGGTTGTAGGAAGCTGCCTGCAACAGCATTCTGCAACCATGATCAATTAACCAGTAGTTCTAAAGGGGAAACAAGTCACTTTTTCAGAGCCAAGGATCTCTAGATTAAAAACTTGTAAGTATAAATGTAGGACTGCAGCATGTCAGCTTCTCAGCTGATTTAGTCCATCTTGAGTGGCAGAGGAGCATGTCAGGCAAATTAAATGTTCTCTCACTTCACTTTCAGAAGTATGGTAGAAAAGCAGCASTACATGGTGCTGAATTACCTCTCAAGAGTAAAACGATAATGCCTGGCTTTCTGCAAAGTGAGAAGATAGAACCCAAACATTAGCTAGTAGCAAATGTCTGTAATTCAGACCAAGCATTTAACTAAATTGCTTATCAGGAAAAAAAATCTTAGGCAGATAAAAATGACAATTCTCTCTCCCTGACATCTGTATAAAAACCCAAGAAGCATTTGACCTCCATATATTGCTGAATAGCCACACCCTACTGCAAAAAATTATTAACTGGGATTTAAGTAACACACATACATATTCTAAAAGCCATTCTTATTGATGAAGGAAAAAAAGCATGACACATACTTCTAACAATTAGACATTCTAGTTCCACAAGCCAATCACATTAGCTTCATGTTACCATTAGTGTGGGCTTGAGGGTCAYGATGGGAACGTTGAGGACAGGACAAAGTTGCAGGAGCAGAGCTTTTGGGGGATGGTTTTCACAGAGACTGCTAAGCATGGGCTCTTCCAAGCTCGGCCCAAGCAGCCAAGGGAGTTAGTATAGCTCCTAATAAATAATTAAAACAGAGATGCAACAATACATGCAAACCTGAACACAATAACACCTATCGTGACACTGCCTGAAAAAAACCCCAAATCCATATTCTGAATTCCCACCTTCCATCCCATATGCCCCCAGCTGGTTGCCAGGCAACCAAAAAAMTATCGCTGTGCCTGTGAATTAAGCATGGGTAAAGAAAACACAAATGTGCAAAAGAAATGCTTCTTTCCCTGAATGGCTGCCAGGACTTAGGTGGCCCGAGCTCCACTTGGGTCCAGGTGGTCCTGGGCAGGTGACAGCAGTGGCARTGCAGCAGCCTGCAGCCCTGAGTCCCCACCAGCCCTGCTGCAAATGCTCCACAAGGAGCTCCTGAGAAGACAACACGGATCAGGCAGCTCAGTTCAGCAATGAGGCCAAGCTATCAYCATGATTAAGGGGGTGTGGCAGAGCTTTTCAGAGGAAAAGAGCAACCACAGGAAGTCAGATACAATCTGGCTGCTTTCACTCCAGCAACCAGCACTTTCTTGCAATTTCTCTGCTCTGGAAAGGATAAATCTAGTGAAAATGAGTGCTGGTGAACTTGGAACACTAAGTCAGGATCTGTGTTATGCCCAGCACATGGGTGCCACACACACGTATGCAGATCCCATATTTTCACCAAAGGAAATTCTCCGCTGTGGAAGAAACTCTGCCTGCCAATCCATTAAGAGATGACAGTTCAGAACTGAATTTCAGCATGCAGGTAGAAGAGACACCACAGCAGCAGCAAGCTGAAAATGTGGCTCCTGATAGAGACACATAGGGGAGAAAASGGCACTGAGAGCAGGATACCAGTTTGTCATCACTGTCATGATGGGGGGGGGGACACAGAGGCAGAGAAAACTTCTTGTCTTTTCTGTAACAGGACAAACTCTGCAGCCAAGTAATTCCAAGATATCCATCACGTAAATGTAACACCTTGGAATAGCAAGGTTTCCCACAAAAGAGTAAAAACATKATTTGGAAGAGACTGCTGGTGGACATAAAATCCAACCTCCTGGTGAACTTGGGGCTGTCGATTACATCAGCCACAGCTCTGAGGCTTGCATGCTTCCAGGGATGAGAGTCCAGAGCCCCAGCAGGCAGCCCCTTCTTGTGCTGAACCATCCATCCAAGGAAGAAACACATCTCCTGTCAAAGCCCTGCAGGAAGGGGACTGCTGGCCCCATGCTGGGGTTGAACCAGACTTATAAAGATGACAGCCCTGGTGCCCAATTGCTTGTCACCAGAGACACTGATTTTCCTTTATTTGATATAATGCTGTTATTATATAATCCTTTATAACTAGTGAATTAAAAGGGTTGACTTACAAAAAATCTCTTACTTGACAGCAATACTGCTAGAAACTGACACTATTTGTTATGATTGAGGTACTTAAGAATATCACTGAAATTGGCCTAATTTCCAGTCAGACTGAAGAGAGCTTAATTTTCATCTTAGTCACCTTTTCCTACAAATATGTTGAGTCTGAAGATGAATTCTGATGATATAGAAYTCAAATATGCATTTCTGTTAGTAAGATGAAAATGAATTTGCATTTTGAAACAAGCCAGGCAAAATGAGTTCTTTATAAATCATGCTTTTAGGCACATGAAAGTGAAAACCTGTGGGTTTAATCTGTGAAATTCTGCACACTTGGACATGCATCTCACATAGTAAAATAACCCTGCAGAGCAGCAATTTTGATTTGAAAACATTCATCCACTGTTCTTGACACATAGGTGAARAAGGGAGAGAGAGGAATGAAAAAGTTACCACTCAATGGTCAATGCTTCAAGGACAGCACTTGTTTCATTCCTGAGCATGAGAGAAACAGAATAAAGAAATAAAGTACTACAYAGATTTCCCTGCATTGATCTTCATTGATCTTCACCTTCAGACTTGCATTCTTTTCATCTGTGTGTGACTCCATTCCGYGAGGCATCAGCTCAATATTTTCATGGACTCATTCCCTGAGAGCTACAAAATTATTACAGTCCTGTATAAATCACCCATAAGCAGCACAGGTCTCACAGTCTGTGAGGAATTGCAYTCCTACCTTTCAAATATAAGACCAGCAGTCCTCTACAGATACCTTCAACTAAAAGTCAACTCCATGAAGATCTAACCAATCATCCATGTTATAGCCTTGTCCACCCAAAAAAAATAATAAAATAAGGAAACGGTAGCAATTTCTTTATTATAACAATGTTTAAGCTTCATATGTGTTAATTACATGTAGATCTCAGCAAATTCATGGGTTTGGGGCCTGCTTCTGGGGTGTTGGGAGTTCTTTCCCCTTAAAAGAAATCATGGCACTATAGGAGAATAAAGTGCAGATTTCCCCAGGAGGTTAGAATCTAGAATCACATCATGAGTACAGAAGATTATGTGCAAAGATAATTACTTCCCGTAGAAAAAAGCCCTTGCATTATTTCCTTAAAATGTGRGGTGGTGAGCCCTTAACACCTATTAGATGCACTTCAGTTCTGCCAGAAACCTAATACCTGCAACTGCTTTGCTTAACCACTAATTATCCTGACAAAAGRCACTGTTGCCCAGCCTTGCTACTCCATATTCCAGTGATTTGTCACACCAGATGCTAATATCCAACATACACTTCCCATATTGATGTCTCTACCTGACACCTATAACAACCACATGGAAAATGTCCTCTTTCCCATATTTCCTGACAGCATTACTTGCCAACTCCTCTCTTTTCACAGACTTTCCACTGGAGTTATTGAAAACACGTGGCATTACCACCAGCCTCAAATCCATTTCAAGGGATTGGTTTAACAAAGGCTGAACTGTGTCCAAAGAAGAGCAATTAAATGTGAAGGGTCTAGAGAACAAAACTTGTGAGGAGCAGCTGAAGGAAGTAGGGGTGGGGGGTTAGTCTGGAGGAAAGGAGGCTCAGGAGGATCTCCTGGCTCTCTACAACTCCCTGCAAGGAGGTGGTGGTGAGGGCAGGGGGTCGTTGCTCTCTTCTCCCAAGGAAAAGCTACTGGACAGCAGCTGCATGAGAGGAGGTTTAGGTTGTATACTAGGGAAAATTTCTTCTTGGAAAGATCTATCCATAAYTGGACCAGGCTGCCCAGGGAAGTGGTTGGGTCACCAAGTGTAGCTGTGACCCTCAGGGACACAGCTTAGGGGTGGACTTGGCTGTGCTGGGTTAACAGCTGGCTCCATGACYTCAAAGGTCTTTTCCAAGCTAAAGAACTCTGTGACATCAACACCACATTCATCCTCAAATCAGAGGACACATTCCAGCTGAGGACATTGGCACCTCAAGCCCACCAGTCTTCAGTCTAGTCAGCTTCCAAAACAGGCAGCAGCTTCTGCTTCCAGACCTGAATAAATGACTAAAATAAAAGGGCTCTTGTACACTCATGAGATWTAAGGAATACTTGTTAATTTCCTAACCACCTCCCAAATAATTTTCACAAAKAAATGCTTCTCCCACAACTGCAACATCTCTCAGCATGCATCACAAATAGCCTGTACTGGGTTTTGGGCCTTCSCCTGGAGCAAGCCTGCAGTCAGTTTTCACCCTGTTCTGCAAGAATCCCYTCCTCAACTCTGCCATCAGTCTGTTCTACTGCCAACAGCACCTTTAGTGTTTTCAAGGTAATCTATACAAGAGAAAAGTAATTTTCCATGCACACTGACTGACATTTAGCTCTCACCACACAGGCAAGAAAATCATCAAGGCAAAACACATGTCTGGTGTAGAACAGATAAAATAAAGCACATCAAGAGAAGAATAAATTGTATGCCAAAATGTTGAGAGAGACAGACATGTTTTTTCTTTCTAAGACATCTGCAAAGGAAACCTGGTGTCAACTGAATCAAACTGCCTAGATTAGGACATAATAAGGAAATGAACTTATACATAGCACAGAGCTCTCCATGTACCAGAATTGTCCATGTGCTAAACCAGCCTAGAAAGCCTCTTTTGCTTTTTTTGCTGCCACACAGAGCTAGAAGTCCGAAAGGAATAATAGAAGAGACCTCTCCCCCAGAGACTGCTTTGCAGATTGATTTGCATTTAGTATTTACCTAATAAAAGAGGTGTGCCAGTTGGTAACATGAGCAAGGGTTTATGTATAAGAAATAACTTCCAGAAGGGCATTGTGCATTTTGGGACTGTGTTGATTGCTCTGACAGGAAAGACCTTTCCTCAGAACTACAGGGGCGTGTTTCAATACATCTTGATAACTTTTGTTTGTCWTCTTCCAGAAATTTGTTGGCAAATTCATAATTTAAAAGTTTACTATTTTACTTATGAAGAAATAACAAACTATTTCCCCGACATAACACAAAGGAAAACACAATACAGAGGAAATAGGATAAGAAGAGTACCCCCTTCCATAGGGAATTGCAAACCCATATCAGTAKTGCCTGCATCATAGAAACAGATTGCCAAATGAATCACTTGAGAGCTAGTGAGAGTCAGGAGCAAGGGCCGCTTCTCCTTGGCAAGTGTGAGACAGCCTCTCCTTCAAAGAGCAAGCAGTGGGTAGAGAAAAAGTGTATGAGCCCAAGAAAACCATTATGTGCTAYAAATCTTCTTTGAAATTAAAGCAAACATCTGTCTTCTTAAATGAGTCTACCTTGAAAAGAGTGAATCAAAACTAACCTAGAGTTTATAAGGCCTTTTAAAACCTACAGAGCAGTAACATTTTAAATCCCACTAATCTGGTATTTATACTGGTATAAATAGCTTCCACATCCCTGTTCATGCACAGGCATGATTCATTTTATTTCTTGTACTCCCCTTCCTTCTTCCTCTCCCTACAGGCATCTACACTCTATTTCTAAGTGTAAGTGTAAAGGMATGAGAAAAAAGGCTGAGAATATTTAGAACTAAAATACTAGTTATGCAACAGAAAATGCAACAAAAAGTGGAAAAATCCCAGGATAAGAATAAAACTGTAGGCTTTGACCTAGGTTAGAATTCAATCCTGCAGCAGTATTGCAAAGGCTGAGGACTATAAARCTGTAATACTTTATTTGCAGCATTGGCAAGAGCTGCTTCCAATATACATGTTCTATTCAATTTCTTAAAGCATGAGTTCTGCAAAGCACTTGAACATACAATTAACATTAAGTGAATGCTTAAGTCTCACTGATTTTAAAGCAGTTTAGACACTGAGGATTTGCAGAATCAGAATCAGAGGTGTCAGAGCCTGACTGTCAGCTGCCTGCACTGTTTCAAGTGAGGTACTACACACTTCAGATGGACATCTGCATTTCAGAGAGAGAGAGAGAGAGAGGGAGGAGAAAGAGAGGGAGGAGAAAAGAGAGGGAGAAAAGAGAGAGAGAAAAAAAAGAGAAAGAGAGAACAATTAACTGGATTTCTACTAGTGTTACAACTGAATAGATTTATTACAGGCAAGAGAGAATAAGGGACAAATAACACCCTTGCAAATTTGGTAGGGAAATCACTCCAATTACAGAACTTAGAGAAAGGGTGAAAAAGAACCAGAATACACGGGGGAAATATTTTTCAAGTCTCTTACACCAGGACAAACTGTACCTGAAATAAACCTCTAAGAGTTGCCAATCTTGCCAAACATTTGTTCCYGGGATCTCATTAGCTTTCCAGACACACTGTCAGTACCCTTGCCGAGAGCACTATCAGTGGAGGCTGCAATGCCAAGCCAAGGTTCTGGGTTAAGTGGCTGTTAAAGGGGAGTTATTAATAGAGCACTCATTCTGTATATTATCACTGCCATATCAATTACATCACTTGGATGTCACAAAAAGCAGGGCAAGCTGAGATATCCTAACCTGAACCAAGTCCAGAATCTGCCCCTACTTTTATCACTTCAGAGAGATCCTGCTGAATACTGAGCTTCCCCAGCTGTGCCACACATTTGAAACATCTTTGCAGAGAGGATCAATTTACATCCCAAAAGCAAAAATGTGCTGCCTTTAATACTTGGGGTTTCTGCATGGCATTACAGCTGTCAGCATTACTGCAGCACAGAAAACGAGGAAAGGCTTCCTCGCTGCTGAAGAAATGCTGCACAGTTAATCCGTGATGAAGGGAAAGCCCCCGGGCAGCCGGGGGAATGGCTGCGTCCTGGAAGAGCCCGGGGAGCAAGGACAATGTCCCCTTGCAAAGCCCAGGAGGGAGGAAGGGAGGGATGGTGGCGCAGCAGGGAGAGCGGGACAGCTCTGGCTTCAGGCGCTCGGGGGATGGATGGCCATTTTCCAACAGAGGCCGCTGCAGCCTGTGCTACAGCTGGGAAAGCAGAGGGGGACAGSCAGGACCTGGCGATGTCTGCTTGGTGCTCACCACAGTGTGCTCCCTGGGTTCTCTGAAGCAAGCATGCCTCGCTRGGCAGGGACTCCAAGAGGAAATTCAAGGTTTCCGAGTCTCTGCAGAGGAGTGCCTCAAAGCAGCTACTCCCTGCATGACAGCCTCGCACTGTCCTCTGCCATCTACATGTGGCAATATTCACTAAATATGCCCTGTGTGCTACATTTATCCYCTTTTTTTCTTTTAGATATATTTGCTCTTTAACTTTTCAGGCAGTGTGGATTTTTACTGGTGTGTAAAGCTCTTATATGTYCATCATCATCCAGAAAGGTAATTTTAAATCCTGCTGTATTAGTAGTCATTCCCAGGTGTGTAATCATGACTCACTGTGAACATTCAGAAACATTTTTGATGAYTGCTGCAAAAAGTAAATCCACTACAAATGCAGCTAATATGTTCACAGCCAAATACACATCACTAATAGAAAAACAAGAGACAATTTTGTAAAATGCAGATGATGAGTGAGCAGCATAGCCACATACATTCACTCTTTTCAGTCACATTGAAGCTTATTTTGTCACAGCAAGTGGCACATCCTTCTCATTTAGTCAAAGCTATAGCTGTATTTTGTGATCCAATGTTTGTGTAGAGCAGAGTTCTTCTCTTTTCAGCATAGCAGAAACCTCTGTGGGGCTGATACTGACTTAACTGAGGTGGTCCCCAATGGAAATGCAATAAAACTAGATTTTAACTGAAAATGCAGGAAAGGACTTCTACATAAGAGCCTTCTTAATCAGTGAAGACATTCCCTAAATACAATGGGTGGAAATCCTCGCTTCCCTTGCTCCCCAGTATCTGAGCACAGATGTGGCTGCTCGGCCGAGCGAGCGCAGCCGAGGCCCCGTTTCCTCTGCACRTGTTCCTTCCTCCAGAGGACAATGRCAGCCATATCAGCAGGCCAGGTTACACTGGCGGGGCACGCAGAAAACCCATTCCCTCCAGCAGAGATGGGAAGAACATCCCAAAAGAGCCTGAGCCCAGCTGCAGCCAGGCTTCCACAGAGYTGGTTTGGGTGTGTGCCAGCACTGCCACAGGGGCTCAGAGAAAAACACCTACATGGAGGTCTCTTCACATATTTTACAGCAAACAGCACTGATTCGAGAGAAAGCCAGTAAGGATGTGCTCTTTTCTGGGTTCCCTCCTACTGTTTCCACCATGCAAAGGAATTATTTTGGTGCAGAATATTGCAGGTTATCTCACTACAGTGTTCTGGGGCTTGGGATGAGSTGGGGAGTATCTTTTGATTAATATTACCCACCTCACTAAACACTCTTAATTTCGAGCAAGAAATGAGATTAAAGTGCACTCTACACAGAAATTTTCTCCAAGATTTTTTTGACTTTTTATTCAACAATTTACACCTAATTAAAACTACTTTGAATGGTAACGGTGATACTAAATAATAATGAGATTAAAGCGCATCAAAACAACACAGTCAACATTCTAAAACTGCACCTTATATGCCCTTACAATAAAATTCCAAAACACAGTCCAAGTGTATTAAAACATTGTTAAATCTATCTTTTGCACTTGAAAATATCACTTGCTAATAACACTTGGTAAATGGGACATGGACACTGGATTGCGAATCTTATTCATCCGTCAGTATGTGCAAACTCTAAGATATGAACCTGGAATCATCAATGGTGATAGAACATTTTTCCTTAACCTAATTGCAGAGAATTCCTAGGGAGAACTATCCATAACTTTGACACTCCCACTCTTGCCTTGTAGGACAAAGCTAGAAATGAAATTAGAGAAAGAATGGAATAAACTGGGAAAAAGCAAACCTATTTGTCAAGTCTTTGATACACACACACAGAATGTGCAATAGAAATACTTCTACACTTGTGTGTTTCATGAAACCATGCATATTGAGATGCCTTTCTAAAGCTTCATTGATAGGTCATCAATAGTTTAATTAATGGGACAGTTAAATCATGCCCAGAAGGATTCCATATGCTTGCCTGATCATAGCCTTTTTTTCACCTACTCACAGAATGGTATATTATACCTGGGCCTGCAATCTCAAAAGACTGGCGTTGGTCTATGTCAACTATTTCAACTAAAAAAAACATTTTAGAGAACAATTGGAGTTGTTTAGAGTTGGATTGGGTAGTAATTTCTAATATAGGTGATGGGGTAGCATCTGAAGAATAGCAGAGAGAGGCCAGGATCTGAAGGAGAATTTCTGAAGGCACACCAGCTTCCCCCTGCATTCTGTTCCTTTCATTTTTTGTTATTCTAATTATTTTGTTACTAAAGGACAAACTTTGAAATTCTAAAAGAGAGAAACCCTATCTTTCAACAATTTATCAATATATATTGAAAGCTAAGACTGTACTGTTATCTGGGTCATTTTGTTAGAAATATTTGAAAACACCCATTTTTTTTCCCTGATTGAGGTTAAAAAGGCAAGTTTTTCAGGAAATGAAGTTACATGCTGACTGTTCTTGGCGCTATAACTCTGTCAATGTTTCCAAGGGGTTAAGCTTGAAAATGAGTGCTTATGAAACTAAATGTATGTCTTGCACATGAAAACATTAATTATGATTTCTCAAATGAATACAGAAAAAGCCACACATCTTTTAAAGAACCATATGCTTCTGCTTTTAAAATGAAAACAAATTAAAATATCCACAGGAGCTTTTATAGTGATTAAAATCTGCCAACCAACAGAGCTAAGTAAGTTAATTAGCACCAAAGAAGCCTCAAGTGATCTGCAGTTTTAGTCACAATCCTTTTGTCTAAAATTTAGATGACTAAAGTTACTTTGTACGTGGAAAAGATTTATGTAGCATGGTACAAAAGACAAAGAGCAAACATGGAATGATTTTCACCTAATTTCTTTTCTACCATATTTCCTGTGCCTGGCTGGAGCGCAGAGCTATCAGATAGTAGCAACCATTTTACAATCATCACTTTAGCAAATGCAAATGCCCACGAGGTTACTATTTAATCAAAGTCAAAAGGAAACATCTGATGGACTTTAATTCCCAATCACAGCCAAATTTTTAATGAACACAAAAAAGTGCCCTTTTTGGTACCTTTTGGGCCTCAAACTGTTTGAAGCTCTTCATGCAGTTTAAAACTATATTCTAAAATAGTTAATGTTACAATTTTTCCCCCAAAAATTAGCAAGCTTTACTGAAAATAAATCCCTGACATTTGCCAGGTGCTCACTGACAGTGACCAAGAGCATAAGCACAACATCCATTGCATCCTGTCATAATATCACCAACAAGGAAAATAATTTTTATTTTACTACTGCAAATAGGTCTGCAAAAATACTGGAAACAATTTTCTATGAATACTAGTAGACTTTTTAAATTAATCTCCATTGTATGTATGAGCATCTGTGTTTATTTTCCCTGAATAGTCTATTTACTGGCAGAATTTCTAGATGAATAAAGTTACTGGCAGCACAATTCACATAAACAGAATTCACTTCTTGTAAGCATTCAGACCAAACCAAATTGAGCAAGGAGCTTTTTCAGCAAAGTAACAAAAATAATAAATGTAAAGGAATAAACCTTATTGGAAGTTAGTGAAACATCTCTTATGTGAAAAGAGGATCCAGGACCATGCATCTGGGACAGAACATTCAGCCTTTCCTATACCAAATATTCACAACTGCTTCAATTCATCAATTGTTAACAATCTGATGAAATTATTCAATAAATTCTCTGTGAAATACATTTGGGAAAAATTCCATCCCTCAGTGATAGTTTGAAGACAYGGAAAAAAGGAGAAGAAATTAGTCAAATAATTACTAGCACATTACAAATARAGAATGAATTTAGACAAGCACTTTAAATGACCAGTGGGCACAAATAAACATTAATGACAGTGGTAGAAATGCAGTTTCTGTGCATTCTACAGGTGCAGAGAACCAAATGATTTCTTTACACGCAGATCTTGATTTCTTTATGTAATTCAGGAAAAAAAAAAGTACTTTCATGTACCCCTTCCACCCCCCAAAGAAACAGGGGTGAAAGTGCCCCTGCAGCCCAGTGCCGTCAGAGCTGTCCATGAGCAGAAGCAGGCAAGGATGGAGCCATCAGGGCTCCTGCCAGGCATGCTCAAGGTGTCTCACTCAATACCAGGTTCTGCAGGCTGATATTCTCATCTCACACAAKAATCAAAATACTCTGGGAAACTATCATGTAAAGTTTCAACAATTTTTGCCATTTTTCCTGCCTCCAAAATTCATCAACAACCTCCTTCAACACCCTGACACACACCCCCTTTTGCTTAACAAAATGGTATTTTACCATCACACCCCAATTGGTAGAACAAGCTGTTTTTTCACTCACATTACTATAACACCACGAGGGAAGAACATATTTCTAATTTTACCAGTATCATTAAACTCCTTTTGCAGGGTTGCCTTTGCATTTATACAACTTCTGCTTTATTGCAAGTCAAGTGTTTTCTGAGCAGTGTAACACCTCATAGTCCAGAAGATCACAGATAAGAGCAAGATTCATGATTATCAAACCCAGTCAGGACAACTTCAACCTCACAATTATGTCACTAAATCTGTGGGGGAAAGTGACAACCTTACTGCTTGACTAAGTCCTAGGCATTGCTGATGGCACATTTGTTTTTAGCCAGAAAGTCTCAACAGCCCTTTGTGAGAATGGCTTCATCTCCATTAAATGTGATCTAAAGTTGGGGAGCTCTAAACCACTTCCACAATCTTTAGTGTTCTGCAAACTGGGTGAGTCTTRCACTCTTCATGGGCTACTATGAATRTYRTTTGCTGAAAAAAACCTGAGGCATTTAGTTATGGAAGCACAGAGCATGGAAGAAAGGGTGTAGAAAATGCAGAGTCTTTTTTTACTAGACCAAGCCTGAGATGTTGGCTCAGAGAGAGGCACCTCCCTGTGAGAATGTGCCAAGTCCTCTAACCCCTGAGAATTAGGGATTTTAGTGTGGTTATCCACAAAAGGAAATGATAATGCATTTGGAAAACCTGACTGTAATGGGAGTTTCCTTCATCTCCGTGAGATTAGGGTAAAGTAAACAGTCTGCTACTGTACTAGAAGTCATTAGTGTGTTTGCAACTGACAGAATTCAAGTTGGTGCAATAAAGAAAAATCTCTATTGATGGATGGTTGTCTCATTTAATTTTTTCCCCCAGCATATAGTTTGTGCACAGAAATTATTAATTTATTTTAAATTAGACCATCTGATATTTCTTGGAAAAACAGACAAGTTTTGTGAAGCAATAACTTTAAGTACCAGCTGCATTTAATTATACTTTTAGTTTTACTTGATTTTGTCAAACCACTGATTTGATGAAGAGTAGGRAGAAACACAGGGATATAGCATTTGCAACCTACATTTGATGCTTTTTTGAACAGGGTAGAGCARGGCAGACAAAGCTTCCTCAAGCACAGCAAAACTTTGTAAAGACAAAGCTATAAGTTTATGCATTACTCGTAAATTCAAAAGAAAATATTCATGGGCAACTATTTGATTACCATTCTAGAAAATGCTGCTGTACTTTCAGATCTCAAAATAAYCCTTCACAACCACCTGTGAATCACACACATATAAACTCTTTTCCTSTATTGCCTTCAGCCATCAACATGAGCTAACCAGCAACAACATTGCTATTAGATTCTAAATTAACAGGCATTGATGGAATTTTTCTGCTAATAACTGAGACTTTTGCTGACATTGGATGCTACAGATAAAAGAAAGGGGTCCTGATGCATCCTCTACCATAATGAGTGTTACGCTTTTTTTTAATTTTCCCTCATAAATATGCATCACTTTTCTAATTAAGTAGAAGATCATACCTTTGTGCTGCAATATGTCTGCGCTGCAAGGGTTTAATCTTAAGCAGACACAATCCTGTGTACCAAACTCTAAATGTATAGAAAATATAAAACAAGTTGCAGATATATTTAGTTAACAATGGAGTAAGGTCCATCTCCAAGAATATGTAGTAATAAGAGGATAGAAAACTAGAGTTGCTATCAAGAGAGTAACATCATTAAAGTTTACTGAAATGAATAACTTTTTTTCTGAACTGTCACTGTAAATTATCAAAAAACAATGTTGTCTACAAGTTGCATTCATGGATGCCACAAAATTTCACTACTTTATTCAGAAAATAGGAAAGCAATGTMTTTGTTCAATTCCCTCTTCTGTTCTGGTCCAAATTCAAGAGCTGACACCCAGTAAAGACCTATGCAATGAAAGCAGAAGCATAACTGTGATAGAATATTTGCTCCCCTAAGTAGCCTCTTTGGGYAGATATTTCTGGAATTTAGTAACAGAATCAAAATGGATTCTGGGCAAACRCAGAAGGCAAATTCTAATAAGGGAACTGACTATCTCTTAAAAAAAAATCTCTTCTCTGAACACCTCTTCAATTTTACACAATCATAATCATTCTCATGGACAAATAAGGCCTATGTCTCACCATTAACAGTCTATTGACTGATGTAAAGATTCAGTTGTTGTTCAGTGGATGTAATCTCTGCTTGGAAGTGAATGCTTTAGCTAGGAAGTCAGAAATACAGCTGTGGAAATGGCATTTTGAGTGGCAGAGAAGAAAACAAAACAGCAGAATCAATCAGGAATAGTAGCAGGGAGATCTGCACTATCCAGCCTGGGGCTTTCCATCATTAGCTTCTCACACTGGAGGGTGGCACATTTCAAACACAGCATGCATACRGAATTAGAGAGACACCAGAGAGTCAGAAGCTCTTGCATGAGACTTGGTCTATACCTTAAAAGAAAATACACACTGAAGGAAAGGCAACATAATCTGAGACAACTCAGCGTGCTCCAAAATAATTGGTTTTTTCAGTAATATATTTATGAAACAAAGATAATAGATTATGAGGAAAAGAATGGAATAATTAAAAATAATGGACTGAAAATGTAGATGAGTGCACTAGAATTGAAAATGAACTTCCTAACTTTTCCTCAGTAGCAAAGCACCTAACCTGCTGCATTAACTGACACCTCTAATGGTGTCACCATGTCACCAAAAACACGTCCCAAAGTTATCATCACTTCAGCAGATCTAAGAACTCTAAACCAAGAACTTCAAAGAACTTCCCATGCTGCTTTGGATCTCACTATCATACAAAAGCATTGAAGCATGTTTATATCTGGGAATTTGAATTTGTCTGTCTTCCCAYCAACCAGAACCTATTTGGAGAGGTTCTGACCATGACTCATTTCTCAAATGTACATAATGGGTCAGTTTGAACTAAAAGCTGAGGCATCCTGTTCCTGATTACAAAAATAAAGGGGCCAATTTAAGTCTCTTTTTTTTTTTCCTTAAAGTGATTGCTGTACAAGTGAAAGATGTCAAAATGAGGGCTCCATAAGATAAACTTCACCATTAATCACAGGGTGGAAACAGTTCAGCACAAAAGTCAGCAGAGCAGGCTACAGAAGCAGCTGTGGCAGGTCAGCTGCTCCTGTTCAGCCACTGCATCTGAGCCAGCAGTAATTCCCCAAGCAATTGCTTTCCTTGCTTTGTCTTCTCAGCTGATGCTCCAGCACATGCAAACAGTGCTGGGGTTTCATTGTTGGTTGTTTTGCTTTTTTTCCCAAAGGTGGAAAGAATTTCACTAATGCAAATAYATGGCATTCATAGCCCCAGAATGATAAGCCATTGCATGTAGCTTAATCAGATAACAACCCATAATATTTGCTCGATTTTGTGTTCAAATCCTTATTGCACACCTATTTTCAGCTCTTGAACTGATTTCAAGGCAGTGTTTCTAGGGTAGTGTGCCAAACCAGCTTGCAGTCAGTAATAGATTCATAAACTAAACTTTAACAATGCTCATGTTATTCAAAATGGGTTATGATGGAAAGAGGAGTTTGCTGAATTATTCACCTTTCATGGATTTCTCTGTAACAAATTAGCATTGAAATTTCAACCTACTTTTTAGCATCCCAAATGACAGAAGTTTGGAGAGCTGCTGAAGGACTCAGAGCTCAGAAAGAAGTCTTGTGATCTGCTAACAGACAGGAAATCTACAACTAAATGGGATGCAAAACAGCAATAATTCTGCTGAAGAAAATATATGAAGCAAAATGTTAAATCACAATCCATAGCAAATTTGTCTAAATGATGAGCAGTTCCAGACCAATAGCCTTAGGCTTCAAAATTCTTTCTGCTCAAAAAATGAAGAGACAAACAAAAATGGAAAGAAAGAAAAGCTGCAAAAATGGAAARAAATATACAATTAAAAACATCTAAGTGTTAATGCCTTTTAATGCCTCCTAGGAACAGAATGTCTAGAAAACTAGATAGATAATATTAATGAAGAATCGTGATWGAGGAGCTATAAAAAAAGCTATAAAATAAGCAATAGAATTTCTCTGTCTGGACTCAATAGTTACCCTAAACAAAAAATCTTTTATCCTTGAATTGGGAAATACATGCAAATCTTTGGCCAGATCTGCAGGTAACAGCAAAAGTGTTAATTTCTTAATATTAGAATACAGAAACAGAGAAACCTAAAGCAACTTTCTTGGTGAGATACCCAAAATRCAAGATATTGGATGATGTTATTTAGATTTCAAGAAACACAGCACCTTGTCTGTGTTTTAAACCCAAATCAGGGGCAGATGGGATACAAGAGCTGCTTATTCATGATGTGGGAGCTGCCAAGGCCAGGGAGAGAGGCAGGCAGAGCTCCCCAGAGAGACCAGGGCAGCTCCTAACAGTGCAGAGAGCTGGAACCTCAGACACACACAGGGTGAGCAGGGCTTGCAGGGAAGGGCATTCAGAACTGCAACACAGCCTGCAAAGGGGCTTAGCCTGCAGAGGGAGCAGAGGTTTGCAATATTCCCCMAGAACACACCAGTAATAACAAAAACTTAGCTGGTCTGGAACTTCACTGGTCTGCTCAAATGATGCCCCAACAACACTGTCTATTCATCTGCTTTCCCTCACCATCTAAGGGCACCTTGCTCCCTTGGGCACAGAAAGGGTGAGTTTTAGCCAGACTTCCTCTCTGTTRCATGTAAAGGGATCCCTGCCAGCGTTAGCCCCAACTCCTCTTTCATATTCTCCCATCCCCCTTTCCAAATCATGCCACCGTGCCTTGTCTACTCACTTTTCATTTTTACCAAATAACAGCTGCATTTCAAGGGTGCTTCACAAATATATTCTTGGCCTGTAAAGCCCTTTGAACAAAATTCCCTGTATAGATGTACAATATGCCACAATTATTGTCAAGGCAACACAGGTTCAGAGAAACACAGCAGTTGCTAGGAAACACCACAGCAAAGAGCAATGGGGAGTTGTTTACTGACACRTGTTTGAAACATTAATTATTGTTATTTGGGGGTTTGAATCTCAAACAATACCTATCTATTTCTAGTTAATAATTCTAACATGAATTCTGCTACTGAAAGAATCCACATGTATCCCAGCATCACTGAATTAAATTCCCGTAAGCTCTAAGACCATAAACAGGCTAAAAATCCAGGACTTGTGTAGAATCTGTTGATGGTTTTGAAACATTTTTAGGAAACAGGACTCTACCATCCTCATCAGAGATCACCACCATCCCAGAAAACCAATTAAGCTGCAAGAATTTATTTCCATTTTTCATGGGCTCCAGCAGAATTTTTATCAAGTCATTGGAGACAGATGTCTAAAAACAACACAAAAAAACTTTTCATTTACTTTCAGGCAGGGGAATTATTATAGTTGTTTGAACAAAGCACATAGAGGAAATCAACATTCCTGAAACTTTTGCAAGCAATAAGCAGCACAAAAAATAAGCCATACAGTATTATGTAAGCTAGTCAGGTTAACAAAAAAATAATGTCAGAGCAAACACTCTCATTCTCTGAATTCATTGCAAAATGGAAAGAACTTCCTCAGCATAACTGAGACAAACAGTAAATGAGATTTAAGTGACAACAACAGAAAAAAAAAAGAGGGAAAACCAAATTTTTATAAGTGCAATTATTCAGTCATACATTATAGGCAACAACAGGAAAAAGCATGTTAGAAAAACTTTGCTAAGGTTGCCAAGACAAACAATAGGAAGGTGGGACATTATACAAAACAAAACCCTACAGCCTTTCCATCTAATTTTTTTAATACACATATACCATGATAGTATCTGCATGGAATAAAGACTGAGGAAACCCATTTTTCCAAGAGAGCATTCAACAACTTAAGACGTTGCATTTCTTCATTAATTTCATTCTCCAAAAAGGTAGTAACCCAAAATKTCACAAAATAGTCATGCTCACAAAGGAAAGCTATCCTAGACTTAAATGAATCAAAAAAACCCAGAGAAAAAAGGTGCTACAGTAACTAGAAATAGTAATAATATAMATGTGAAAGAAACAGAAGTTGTAAAAGCTATTAAGCTATAAAAGTAACATTAAAATGGAAAGTCTCAATTTATCAATGCTTGACACTGCAAATGTAATAATATGGATAATGCAGCCTTCACACTTGGAACAAACAGAAAAATCCCCAGAAATTTTAACATGTCACACTATACTGAAATCAGAGGCAACTGCAGTGAACTAGTTTGTTAAAAATTTTGATAACTTACTCACATTGTAAAACTCCATAGAAACAAATCAATTTCAACAACCTCTAATTCAATACAAAATAATAATCAGAAAAAGAAAATCCACAGGAGGCATTTCAGTAAGATGAAATGTCTTTCTCCAAAGTTCATTTTTAGACTGCAATTTATATTGAAGAAAGCAAAGCAAACACCCAAGTGTGAATAAACCTTTTTGATTGAGAACAGAGCATTTTGTCTGACAAARGCAGCTGTAGCTGCTGTCATTCTTTCTAGGGGATAAAAATATCACTTAGCTGGACTCAGAGATGGCCCCAAATAGGTTGGGATGGTGTAGGGCTCATTTGGAATTTCACAAGCCCAACAAACATGTATTTTCCCMATTCCAGAGCCTCAGGGCTTCCTAGGCTCACTGAGCACAGGGTGTGAACCCAGGAACCTCTACTTCCACCTGGAAAATCCACCAGAAATAGAARGTTAACCCTCTTCTAACCCCAATATAGAGGCCTGCTACAAAGTACACTGACACCACTCTAGGAAACAGCCACTTGAATGTACTAACACAAGACCCTGTATTTCTGCTACTGAATTTATTATCAGAAATAGCTGAAATTAAAACTAAACAATGTACAAATACATCCATAACAATCATCACAAGCTGAGAAATTGTCCATCAGTAAGTACACAAAGAACCAATTTTAAAACCCCTTCTTGCCAAGGTTTGAGTTTTTGATGTCATCATGAGTAGAATTACATTAAGAGAATTGTCAGGAACCCAATTATAATTCCAATCCATGAGCACTTTCAACAGCAAATTAAAATGAAAAATACAAACTTCCCATCATCCATTTTTTATAGGCTTGATTCTTCCTCATTATTTTGTGATTATCTGTGTATAGAAATTGTACACTGAAAATGTTGCTTTTAGTATGACTGATCATAAAAGAGGGTACAAATAATAGGATCCTAAATAGCAGTAGAAAGAGTCATTACATCTGTTGGGGACAGATAAGCATTCATGAACAGACTTGTAAAGTGCAGATGAGTTGCAAGGAGCATGATCTGTCAATCACCCTGGTGGTTTGGGAGACAAGTCTGCTGAATCATCCAAATAACTAATTTTACAAAGTAAGTGCTCTTAATCCAGCAGTGCTCTATTGGAGTTCAYAGGGTAAAGCCAGGATAATTTTAATGCCCCACAAGGTTCTATAAAGGAAAAATAAAAAATAGAGACCTATGAAATTTACTTCTCCCACTTATAGTCATTACCCAGACAATAAACTGGCACATCAGCTAAGAGCAACTGTGTCCTACTGTGAACCAATTCAAATTTCCACACCAGAGCACAAGCCAAACTTGGAGAAATAAATGAGTGATTTTGGTCTGCTCTTGAAAGAGCTTTTGCTCTTGAAAGAGCTTTTGCTCAACTAAAGTTGTCTGCTCAAGGCAAGACCATGGAAAGGCATCTAGTCAAGAATGCAGCTGAAAGCAGAGGGTAAAGCTTAGCAAAGTACCTGCCTTTTGGAACTCTTCCCCAAATAARTGTGCACACTTACTAAAAAATTTGAACACCTGAAAATTTTGATCATTACTTGCCTTCTTAGTGAAAGAATATAAAGCAAGGGGATTGTAGAGTTTACAATGTGCCAAGGCAGTTACAGTTTTTAGGGATCAACTTTCTCCTTTTGCCTCAAAAGTGATTTGTAACAACTCTAGTAGCCTTGACTTGAATCTTAAAAAAACCCTTGGAAATATGGTACGTTTTCATCAGAGACTGAAAATGGGACATTGACGTAATTTATGAGTGTATGGTGGGCAGTAGGTGGGAAATAAAACACCAATAGAAAACTAATAAAAATCAAATACAGAAGTAAATGAACTCATGAGCTATGCATTAGAGAATGTTGTGCTCCAGAAATTAAGCTCTCATGCTATTCAAAGACCACTTACTGATACCTAACAGTACAAAAGCAGAARTATTTTTTCCCTTTTGTGTATTTATCTTTATATCACCCAGCAAAAGCAAATATACCAAGAKAGATGGTACAACAGCTGTCAGTTTAGTGACAGCTGCTTCAAAAATATGAATCCTTCAGTGTCCAGTATTATCTCCCTAGCAACTTTCTTACAGCTATAATTTACTGATAGGAGCTATATGGAAGCAATATATCATCATGTCTCCAYCAGTGGTGTAGCTTTAAAAATATTTCCTTCCTGAGATCATCTAGAGGATTTCAGCTTCCCCCAAACATTTCACAGCAGGCAGAGCTGTAAAATGTGTACTATATATCACCTGCAATTTGATCATTTGATCATCTGTGTCAGCCAGCATCAACTCTACTCCAGTTCTCACTCCTGCAATGCAGCTCCTGCCTGTGGGGGCCAGGATTGATGGAGATGCCCCAGGAATTCATTGCATAATGACTGCCMTACAAGTCACAGAGCTGATAAGAAAGTCAGTGAAACCCATGGCTGCTGACAGATCACCTGTGGGCTCCTTGCAAGCTCAACATCATTGCAAGCTTACCAGAGCTCAGCATTTCTCAAATCAGATAAAAATATCTTAACCAAATGTAACAATGTCAATAGGAAGGCTAGATCATAAATGCAATCTTCACCAACAGAAATATGTGCTTTTTATTTATGAATATTATGTTTGAGCTCTTAACTACTACAGTTCTTGAACTGGAATCATCATTGGAATTGTGATGGACCACTTGAGTCAGAATTCTGATTTTGCCAGGAGCTGCAGTCATTGCCATGCAGGCTTACAGAAATTGTTTCCAACCACTCAGCTAATTGTTTGGTGCCAAATATGGTTCATACAGATGAACAATAGTGTGCAGATTTAAAGAAATATTGCTTATCTTGGCTCTCATAAGGATTCATAGAGCTGCCCACCATTCAGATTATGCATTTGGTACTCTATATTAGTGCTCTGTTGAAACAAAAAGGCAAGCACAGAAAATCTGAGCTGGCTACCTGAAACCAGACTAGAATTCTAGCAAAGCAAAAAAATAAAACAAGTGCACAGAAGGGAAGACTATATGGTTATGTGAGGTTCCTTCTATCATGAGTAGCCAATAATCATTCATTCCTTCTGCCCTCTGGCCCTCTGTACTTGCCCAGTGCATAGCACCATTATAGGAAATCTAACTGCAGATTTCTGAAAAAATCCAGATACTGAGCCCTACAGTCACATACTGCATTGGGCTAATACTGAATTCAAATCTCAAAATTAGAAAAAAATGTCAGAGATTAGCTTCAATGGTTACACTTCCTGCATTATATTTCATGGCAATCCTCTCTCTTGGAGTGTTTTTCCTCTGTCTCACTGCAGCACTAACTTAGGCTCCTCGAGGCTAAAGCATGCTAACTCACAAAGGTAAAAAAACCCAACAAACAAATGGTATCTGCAGAGGGATTTGCTGAACAGAAGATGCAGGAAAAGAGGATTTGTTATTTCTATTTTGTAAATGCACTAATTCTGAGAGCAAGTGACATTGAAGCATCAACYTCTTSCAGGTCTGACAAGTCCACAACAAAGARCATCTACCACACTCTGTTCTGCTAGCAAGTGATTCTCACTCTTTTCTTCATTAAGGCTCTTCAAATAAAATAATCTCTGGCTTCTTAAACTCACATTAGCCAGGATGAACATAATGTCTGTCACCAATCTTGGCTTTCAGGCTTTATTAGTCACACATTTAATCTGCTGTCCAAGGTTTCAGCTAGTGACTTTGTTCTATTATTTTATGTGTCAGACATGATATGCAGCTATGAAGAATGATTACTGTACCTATTTTTCAGGAGGTTCTTTATTTTATACACAACTAAATTCTCAGTTCAACATCTGAACAAGGTGTATGTTTGCAGGATGAACTAACAGCTCAGGAAGGAGCATTATGGACTGCTACACAAATAAATGCATGCTCCAAGTCATCTGTTTACCTATTCAAATTACTGAGGCATTTCAGGTCAATGCAGTATAACCATACCCTAAAACATTTTGAGAAGACTAACAGTCATTCATCTTGGCAAAATAACCAACTTCTCAGCAAAACCCTAACAAAGATAAATATAAAATCTGTCTTAACTAGACCAAGCCACAGCCCTAAGATGTGCAAACACCACATACATTTGTAAASCTCTGCTTCACTCACGCAGTGAGCAATTCCTTGTACATTTGGTATCTTGAGCTGCTGCTCAGGGGCAGGAAGGGCAGGAAATGTTTGCAGAACAGCTGTGGGGGAACAATCAGAGGAAGAAGTGGCGTGCGGGTGTCAGCCCTGCGGGACATCCCTGTTGTGTCACACCTTCCTTGGGGTCCAAAGGACATGGGAGGAGGCAGAGGAGGATTCTGGATGCAAGGACAGCTTGCACATTCCTTCCAAGATCACTGTGCCTTACAGACTTGGGCAAATGAGCAGCGGGTCTCCACCCTGGCCTTTGCCTGAGCCCACTCTGAGCCTGCCTGTAAAAGGTTTCAGATGTGAGCAGAGCAGTTTTGGCTCCTAGGGAAGAAGGAGGAAAAGCAGCCAGTGGATTGAACCAACTTGTTTGATGGCTTGTATTGGCCTAAGCCTTCTGTCAGCTCAGGGAAAAAAGTTTCCTGCAGTGTGTACTGCTGTTGCCTCCAAGTCTATTTATCCTCAGGGTCAGAAACAGGCACTTTTCCATGCAGATGACCAGAACAGATACATGGGACATCATGAGCAATGCAAATTTTAGATGACAAGAAGCATTGCTGGCACAATAAGCAGAGAGGGATCAGAACCTGCACAGCACTATCTTAGCCACCAACAAGCAATATTATCAAGCAGGTRTTTTCATCTGTGGCCTTCAGGATGTTTTATAATATTTTTAACCATCATAACTCCTAGGTGACAGATGCTTAAACAATCTTAGAAAAGTTACCTGGCGTTTTGCAGATAGTTGCCATGCCTTTAGCATTGCTTTCATATGCATTTTGGAGGCACTCATTAAATAAATATTGGGGTGAGATGAAGCTAAGTAAGCTTTTTAATGACATCCTCACACATTTCTCTTATGATAGCAATATTCAAGCAAAAAGGCAGCTCTCCACTTATTTCAGCAGCTAATGATTTCTTAGACCCTAAAATTGTTCTTGATAGAAATACAAATGATAGTGCAAAGACAGGAAATGTTTTAGACATAAGTGCAGACAGCCACAGAAATCACTGAAGAGTAAAAATTGATTCCATTTGCTAAGAAAAAGCAAACACTTTGAGAAGATTAGACTGGGTTATTCCATTAGAAGGCTGATGAAGTTTAAAGCTCTGCAGTGGCATTCAGATTAGGCCTATGAAGAGCTCGTTCTGACAGAAACATGCTGACTAAGAAAAATCCCCTTCTATATTTAAAAATTGTAGCAGATGGTGCTAGCAGTAGGATGCTGCATCAAGTTGCTATGACTGTGGGCACTGTCATCTATCACYGAAAGTCTCAAAATGCCATCACTCAACTGCAGGTCTCAACCTCAACTCTGTAAAATGCTGCAAGTACTAACATGATTTATTTGGTACCAGCRCCCCTGGGTCAGGCTTCTCTGGAAAAGTTTCAAAACTTACATTCCTATGGCTTAGGAGGACTTGGGATGGTTTTAACATAGTCAGGATATTGGAGATCTGTACCCTGAATTSAAAACAAGGTATTCAAATGCCTTCAGTAAAAATGTTGCCCCAGTTCCAGCATAAAGCCCAGAGCTTTTGAAAACCTTGTGTATTTGTACACAGAATAACACAGGGATATTCAGGCCTGCTAGGATGCCAGAGGGGGTGAGCTGGAACCTGGCACAGAGGGGACAGCTCAGGTCAGTCAAAAGTGGTGACTGAGAGGTGGCATCTTCAGCCTTCCTGGAAGCCACCAGCTGTGTGGGCTCAGGGACCTTTCCCTGCATAGGAGGCTGCCAAAAAACTCATCCTCCAGCTGAAGAACGTGCTGCCCCATCTCTCCTCCTCCTCCTCCGCGCAGAGGAGGCACAGGGGAGCAGCCGCGCTCTCCTCCCGCTGCACTCCCACTGCTGGAGCAGCCCTGCTCCATCCCCTGCCTGCATGGCCAGGGGAGCAGCCTCTCCTCTCCTGAGGGTCTCTACATGCTCACAGCCAAAAATCAACCATCACCAACCACCCCATCAGCAATGGGGGCCCCCACTGCCCCTGGCAGCGTGTGCAATCAGCTGAACAGGACAGGCAGAGATGTGGAGAAACTCCCTCGCAGCCCTCTGAAAAACCCACAGTATTTTTTATGAGTTATTAAGCACACAGCCCTGCTGAGCGATGATTTTGGAATTATAAAGGTATTCTCTACAGGAATTTTTTATTCTTTTTCTCCCTTGCCATGGCAACCAGGGTATGGCAGTACTTGAGAGGAAGACAGCGCCTCACAGTACACAATGTTTGCAGCACTGCTTCTTTATACCGAGTCAAGCCTTTTTAAAGCTCTCTTGGAAAAATTGGTTGAATAAAACAAAAGCTATGCAGCAAGATATTTTCCTGCCTGTTTTAATAAAAGGATGTGGATATAGTCTGCACTTCATAGAATTGGGAGTCCAGAATTCTAACCAATGGCAAGGGCTGCAAAAAGGGACATTGTTTTTTTATAGTTAGAAGGCATATCTTAAAAGAACTGACAAAAATACCAGGGGTGGGGGGGGAAAAGCAAAAGCAATTTGTCTTTTAAAGACTGATCTGTAAGGATTTGTAGAAACGCTTTTTTTTTCTTTTCATTGTCAGTTCTCAAAATTCAGGATACTGCTTCTGAATATCTTACATGCATGTCAGTAGCTGATGCCTTTTGTTAGTTGTAAAAGACAGCAGAGAAATAGAGAGGAAAATTAACATAACTGAAATAATACATGTTTATAGAGGGAAGGAATTGATAGCTGAAGAACTCCTTTATCCCAAGACAGTAGCATTTATCCCAATCACAATGTAGCAGCATCTTTTCTCATTCCTAAAATAGTTAGAATTATTACTGTGCCACTAGGAATTTGATATGCCTGTTGGGATCATGACACAATCAGTAGACAAGCAATAGTAATGATGAATTTCTTCAATTAAACAACAATTCTTTAAAASAGTTGTCAGAAATCAGACTGACTTCCATATAAAAACAGCTCTTCATTAGCAAGAACTGTCTTGCCTTCCTCTTGTTATCCTTGCTGAGGCAACCAGAATTGTTTCCCTAACACTTATKCGAACACAGATAAATTACTTGCCTTGGGTAACATCTGACGACAGCAATTTCAGCCAGTTAGCTAGAGCAACAAAATTATTTATGTATGCTGGCTTTTTCATCCATTTAGTTTGGTGTGCAATATCCAAAAGTTATTACAATAATACTCTATTGGATAATACATACACAATTGAAATCTGGTGGCAGGTGGGAAGTCCCACTCTTTTTCAAAGTATTGAAKATTTCTAGGACACTGAATTTATGAAATGAATTACAACATTCCAAACTCAGATTCTGCCCTTCTTCACCAAATGAGCTTTGGAAAGTGTTCAAAGGCATCTCATAATTGTCTTATTGTCCATCATAGAAGAAATGCAATCTTGCAATCCAACCCCAGTATCTTAATTTCAATATTCTAAAAACCATTTATTATTGCCTACAGCTCAAGTAAGTTAATTTACTTTTTTTTTTCCTTTTCTTTTTTTTTAATATGCTTTATTAGTGGTCTATTATGCACAATAGGAAGGAGGCTTATTTCTCCTGAAGAACAGAATTTCCATGGCAATACACGTCACACACAGCAACAATCTCTTATCTTTTCCCAACACATATGACTGCTGGAGCTTAGTTTAATGTTATATAATAAAACAGTACAAAGAACACAATCTCAGTGGAGCCTTTAGTGCTTCCCTCAGGTATCTTAGATATTCTTGGTTTTATAAGAGCCTTTAGGTCATAATGTTCCTTAAGCAACTAGAAGCTCTAATTAGAAGCAGGTGCGTGCAGTTTTGGCTCTCATTCCCCAAGACAAACTCACCTGGATAGACTCTTAATGAAGTAACAGAGTGGATGACACAGCTACAAGACCAGATGTTTGCTCTTGCTTCTTTTGCAAAAAATTATGATGYAAAAATTTTACTGTTGTGAAACCATTAAAATGACTGGATTTGACTTTTTGCTTTTTTTGAGGCAGTGGGGGGTTGGTGTTGGTTGTCATTTTGAGTGGGATTTTTAAAATGCAAAGTGGTTGCAAAGTAAAGACACATAGTAGGACACATAGTAGCACTATTTGCTGGTACTTTTATAAATGTTAYTACATCAGTACATTTAATGTCAATAAACTCATCTTGAATCTGACATAGCAAGCAGACTTGCTGATCTGTCTCCAAAACATGCAAATGTCCAAGTCAATTAAACCTATTGCATCTGAGCATCCAAAGTTTACACTGAAATAATAATTCTGGTCAAACTCCACAGATRTGGATGAGAAGATGGTGTAGATGGTTCACATGTCAATGTTACTCTTAAAAATTGAAGATAAATAGGAATGGAATATTTACATAATGATTAGTCTCTGTTCTAGTGAGGTGTGCTCAAAATTTTTACCAATGCAAACCTTTCAGCYTTAATACCAGCACAGCAGCCATAGTTGGTAATATTTGTTCTAATTCCCCTGCCCACAAGGCAAAATTACCAATTGCTAGGGAAGGGTTGAAGTTTGTTCATTGTGCTATTGCTGTTAAACCCAGAGCCAGTTTTCACTGTACCAGAAAGACAGCATGACTGACATAAAAATGAAGATATTTTGACATGCAAACTGATTATTTTATTTCTAACCCTCACTGATAATTATCCAACTTTCAATCTGATCCAGCTAAGTGGGAACACAAAAGCCTATTATAAACTCAAGCATATGGCACTGATCAAAGGAATTCAACTTTCTTTTCCAGGCTAAAATTATTTTCTTTAGTAAAACCAAAAGCCAGTATTGATCTGCTGCTTTCCTCTTCATGTTTCACTTCAGCAAGATAACAGGAACTCAACTGCATTGTCAACAATGGACATTATCTTCAAGAGGAGTGACTTCAGTCCTGCTACTCATTTAATAACAATACCATTTCTTTAGTAGGAAGAAGGCTGGATGATTGCTTATGTGCAAGCAACAATTAAATCTGAGAAAAAGACAGCTTTTGTAAYAATAATCTGGAAAGGCATTATATCATTCCCTGAAAAATGAGTAGTTAATGGATAGAGCGCATCAAGAAAGGGCTGGCATTGACAAGACTAGAATTTAAATTGTATAAAGTGAAACTAAAATTCCAATTCACTCTAAATAACATCTCCTACAAAAGAAACATCTGGTGCAAAGGAAAATTCAGTGATCTGGCATTGCAGTACTGCATTAAATATCAATAGTGGTGTTGAAATGACCATGCTTGCCTACGCAAGAACATCACGTGTTGGGATCATTGTACATGGCACCACACTGAAAAGTGGCTCAGCCTTGCTRCTGAATTGTCATTTCAAGCTTTGCAGTGACATTCAGGAGCAGTCATGGCTCTCAGTGGAGCCTTGCTGAGAAAATACAGTAACTTTAGTGAGTGAGGAAGGGGAGGAGGGGATATGGATTCAGTCTGAATCAGGCAGCAATAACCACTTTATGCACACCACTCTGCACACAGTGATCAGCAGTACTGAAGAGATTTCTCAACTTCCTTGCATAAATACATGTCTATACATTAAATACTTCATGCTGCTGCCACATCAGTGGCAACTGTTATCTTTTAATATATTCATAGATCTTCAGTCTTTTGATCTGGARAATATTCTGACTGCCACACTACGTAGTAAGAACTAGAAACTTTTCTCATCCCTCTCTCCACTCTGGATTTCAGAGTGTAACACACTATTTTCCTGTCCTTTCTTAAAAGAAGCTTCTTTGCAGTGGTATTTGTCAACAGCCCAACAGTAGYAGCCCATGAAGAAAGGTTCCAAGTGCTTTTTGCATTTCCCTCCTCTCCTATGTTTGCTTGGTCCCTCACAGAATGCAGAGCTAAGAGGAGAAATATACATTGCTTGCAGCACACTGCAGCTCCAAAGAAAGACTCATCTATTACTTCTCCAAAAAAAATTAAAATTGCCTTTTCAGAACATCACACAGGCAAATGTGTCCCCCTCTACTCCTAYACAACTGCATCTGAAATAATTTCCTGCTATTGGTCAATAAAAACCTCCAATCMAGATATCAGAAACTAAAGGAAATAGAAAGGCTAAGCTCACAATCTTACTTACAAATTACAATGCTTTAGCATAACAGCAACCTACTCTTCAAGCTGTTCAGAGAGCTGTTTCCATAGCAGATTTCGTGCAGCATTTGGTTTAGTGTTAGAAGTCTCAATGTTAAATTGCTGGAAGAGGAACACTGCATCAGTAAGGACAGTTATCATGCATTTCTATTTTTTTTTTTTTTTGTAGACAATGCCAAACAAAATAAACCATTAAACAAACTGCATCAGTGGGGAAGATAAAGACATCACACAGGCTGATGGTGCATGCCAAAAACTCTCCTCCCCTGAAAAATGTGAGGAATTTGCATTGATAGCTCCAAGAGTTTACATATGGCTCAGTGATATTTTTCATTCCATCGTGATCAAAAATTGTTGGGTGGCGGGGAAGAGGAAAGAAGGGAAAAKACAAATAGCTAAATATAAAAACTGAACTAATAAATATTAAAGAGGTAATTTTTTTGATAACTTATTCATGCAAACACATACATGAATCAAAGAAAAAACAAAATATATACAAATAGTTTGTGTCTTCTATTCATGTACTGTGGGTCATGGTTCCCAAATTGCTTATTTTTCTTCTCATTTAATTAGACTGAGGAAACTGAAGAAACTGCTACTGAGCAAAAATCCCTATCTTCCTGCGTGAAAAGGGGATAAAATATAAAATCATAATTAAATGAGTATGCTGAAGAGAAGATTATTAAGGCTGCAAAACCATTGCAGCAATAATTGTACATACAAGTAAAGCATTCCAAAGCTAGGGAAGGTCATGATTAGAGAGGCCTAGAAAATCTTGCCTTCACCCTCTGCAGTGTTTTGATCCAGCCTTAAAGTGAYGTAAATGACACCATGCTCTCTGCAYRGTCACAACAGGCAGTGCTCAGTGAACCAGACAGCAACAGAAACTTGGGTTTGGTCTCTGYTCAGGGTAAACTACCACAGGCTGGCCAAAGGCATAATGACAAATCCCATACTAACCAAAAACTGCTTTAGGACAGCTCTGTCTGCCAAATCTTCCCCTCACTGCCAAGTGCTTCACCCAGAGTTTTTACTACACCTCTGATGGAGGAGGAGCTACTCTCTCCTCTCCTCAGCTCTCGAGTTTCTTACTCAGCACCAAACTTTGGAGGGCAACTTTGAGATCCAGTGTAGAAAATCTCTTAAGCCCACTTCCATTAGACCAGCAGCAGCCACCAAAAACACCTCCCACACAAAAAGCATGTTTCTAGCTGAAGCCATCTTGTTCCAAAGCCAGGCAGCTTCCTCCTTAGCCTTTTACWGAGCCTTTGGAGAATCAGAGACATTGGAGCAAATCTGAACTTGCATGACACAAAAAAAGCCTCTGATTCTCTCAAAATCCTCCTGTCTCAGTCTTTTTGTTCAAAACTGGCCTTTCTCTCACTAGGCTGGAGTCAAAAGGTTTCTCTTAATTTCCCCATAGGTTTTGACCAGCTTTTATTCTCTCCTATTCTGAAAGTTTTGGTGATATTCATCTATTTTCTACACTGCTTCTAATGCAGTGAGAATCAAGGGAAAAAAAGAAGACATTGGGCCATTCAGTAAGCTTCTGAAGGCATTATTTAAAAYTCCTTCTTTTGCCAAATATTTCAATCAAATGGTTTTGACTTGTTTTTTTTAATAGAAATAACTTCTCCCTATGACCAAATGGGAAAAAAAAACCTTACAAGCACTCCTATATGAAAGAAACTAAATTTGAGCTGCATAAGACTTCTTTAAAGATKAATATCCCAGCCTTTTGACAAAACTAAACTGTGTGGCCCCAAACATGGAAATAACTGCTGAGAGATTAAGCAGAATGCAACAGCTCACTCACAAGCTAGGATCAGTTATGGGGAAGATAGAGGCGTTCTTACTCAGCACACTTTTTTCCAGTGTTTTGTTACAGAAACTGTTGAATTATTTTTATAAAAAGAAAAACAACAAGAGATATCTTTATAAAAAAGAGAAAGAATCCTTGAGAAACACAARACTCCCCCTTATGACATCTATCCTTGTTTTTCAATGACAACAAAAATGTGCCTTAGCTTCCTTAAGAGTTCAAAAGAACTGCAAAAAGTAACTTGCCTATGTAGTCCTGTATTTTTAAAGTAAAAAAAGGTCATACTTTCATGTGAATAGTACAAAAAAAAATTTTAAACAGGTTTTTATCCAAATYTGTATTTCTCATTGAGAAAATATGTGGGCAGGACTCTGTTAAAAACTTAGTCTGATGCTTTTTTAATAATGAGGTAGGGCTGCCATATTTTTMGCCAGATGACTAGTTCAAATAGTTATGATTTAGTGTTGCATTGTAACCAGGCCATTTAGCTGACATGGCTACTTGAATTAGGTAGCATTGTTTCCCCCTTTTYAGTACGCATTATAGCAGTTTAATTTTGATGTGTGTGTCCTGAACCCAGTTCAACAACATCAGCAGGCTGTTTTCCTAAACCAGGTKTGCTCAGATCTTGGAGGAACTCCTGCAAATGTAGACTTCTCTCCTGGGGATGGTTGGACACACTAAGAGGCATATTTCTCTGGGATGCACTGACTAGAAAGAGAATAAAACCAGACCAGCTAGCACAGCAAAAGTACCTGTAATGTGAGGGGGAAAACCAAGCATTTAAAATAAGCAGTTAAGACACAAACTCAGAGTCTGAGCCCTCAGACTGGAAGGATTCTTTGGAGGTCTCAGTCCAGGCAAACAACGCTTCTATTGCTCTTGAAGGCAGCACCTTTTACATCTTTCCTTGTTACAATCACAGAATGTTTCTTACGAAACATTATGATATTGGGAGCTAAGGGATGATATGTTTACGTAGCTGAAGTTGTGGAAGGATAGGGATTTCTCTGGTGTAAAACGATCCAAGAGATTTTATTCCTTAGGCAGGAAATACCCTTAACTCTAATCTAAGACAAGTCATTGTTCACTAATGGAGACATGCTGAAGAGGACAAACCAAAAGAGTATAACACAAATATCACTGAGCCTGATRTGCTAGGCCATGTAACTTCTGGGCAACATGGTATTTCAAGGAAAAGAAAACAACAAGATTACACCCATTTTAGGACCAATTTTAACAGTGATTTACGCAGCAAATTTAATCAAGTGGTTGGTTGCTAATGGAATACATTCACCTCAGCAGTAGCTTATAAACCTCCAAACATTTTGAAAACCTACTAGCCCCCTTTACCCTGCAATTCCAATGAAGCAGAAGTTGTGTACATTAGAAATTAAGAAATGAAAGAGAACATAAAGAAGGACATCTGCTTGGACTTTTGCTACTAATARGGCAATTTCCTAAAGAAAGCAAAAAGTCAGACATACTTGAGCAGYGACTGAGATACATACGAGGTACTTTGTTGAACAAATGTGGCTGAGCTTAAATGGATCAACTTTGTAAACCATGACAGAACTCAGTTTCWAGGTCAATATAATCCTTGCTTCCTCTGCCAAATCCCGTGATAAGAATGATGGTTTTGGAATTCTGGCCTTTCAAACTGTGTTGAAGCAGCCATGGACACACTTTATAACACTAAGACTTTGTTGTTTTTATACTTGGCCTAGAAGCAAGTGCTGTGCACATGGAAAAACGTCATTCCTCAGCCATAAGTGGCTCTTCACAGCAACCTGGYTGACCTCATATTCACTTGTATCTTTGCCTTGAACACCAACAGAGAGAGTTGCAGTTGTTTTACCACACAGCTTAAAATTGACCACTTCAGCMTTAGTTCTTAAAAGTGGTTTCCGATGGAAGACTAGCATGTACCGCTAGATGCATCTTCAAGGTCTGAATTTTCCCAAGGATAATTGGGGTGTGRAGAGCACCACAAAGGTAAAGCCACTGGATTAAAGGAGAGAATACTGCTTTTTTTTTTAATTGTGGAGGAGGAGAACTTGTCAGCCTACACTGCAGCATTGCTGAAAACTACCAGAGTGCTGATATGAATCATAGTTGAGTCAATTATGTAACACTGCAGAAAAAATAAAGGCGATCCTGGTGGGTAATGACAGGAATACTACATGCAAGATTGGAGAGGCAATCAACCCTTTCCTGTCAATGCATTCAAAGGGGATACTGGGCTCAAGCTGCAGTTCTTCACAGCAGAAAGGACACAGACCACACACAGTGCCCAGCAGAGAGAAGCAGAAATTAAAATCCTTTTGTTTGGGAAATGCACATAGAGACTTAAGGAACACCAAATTTTATTTTCCAATAAGGAAWATATTTCTATAAAAAGGACAACATGAGTTGTTCTGAATGGCCATGTGTATGTTGAGGGTTAGGAAGGGAGGGGGAAAGGAGGTTGCAAAGAAAATATCTCTTTTTGCAGCAAGAAGAATTAATATTRTCATATTGTTGAAGTGTTGAGATGTTCTTGAATTGATGTAGTCTTGGTCTGAGAAAACAATGCTAACTTTGCAGAATACAGAGGTGGACTCACCAGTGGACATTAGAAAACAGAAAAGGGATACAGCAGAGGAAGAGGCTCCTTACAGAAAATACACACTGGTTACATGACAATGGTAGACAAATTTCTTAGAAAAGTTCTTTCTTGATATTTGTTTAAAAAAAAAAAAAAAAAACAAAATAAAAAAAAAACCCCAAAAAAAACCCCAAAAAAACCAAAACCCACAGCAACAACAAAAAAAGGCACCAGAAAACATTGCAGGCAAATTTGATGTTCCTTGGTATAGGGTGCTAAACTAATTAATATGCTGAGAAGAAAGAAGCCTTCCTTCCTATTATTCTATTATTAGATGCAGTGAGAAAAATCGTTTTTGAGAGTAAATTATAGGATCTACAGCAGAGCTTTAACTGAGATTACTAGRAAGAGAGTAATGAGGCTCAATTTCTAACAAAACTTGCTATAAGATAGACACCTTAATGGAGCTTTAGGTTGGTTTATTTTCTTCTGAAACATGATTTAAATGTTTTTCAGTGATAAGACATTAAAGCAGCAACTATAGTCAACATAGTGCCTTTTCATATGACCTAAGCTTTACTCCTTACCTTGAACAAAAATGATCAGCTAAAGATTTTAAACTAAAAYGGAGCAAATTTATTAGCTTAGTCTGGGCTTGAAGGAAAATTTAGGGTGCTTCCAAATTCCCAATAATTTCTTAGTATAGAAATATTGAAAAATGTCAAAGACATGTCAATTAAGTTTTTTTCCAGCAGTCTTTCCCAAGGACTCCCTTATGCTGTGCAGCATTTCAGAGGCACTGCAATCAAACCCCATTACAATTATTACAGTAACACATTGCCTGGAAGCCATGGCCTTGTCACCTCACCAAAGTGCTGGACAGTATCTCAGTGGCCCTTGACGGCTTCTTGCCTAACATTTTTAGGAGCTTGGACAACTGGAGAAGCAGAGCACTTGCCTGTGGCTATTAATGCATGTTGCTTGTTTCACTTTCCAAATGAACTGGTCACACCTCTGGTACTTCACAAGGTCTCTGCAGTGTGAACCTGGAAGTGGTGCCACCCTTCATTTCCTGTGCAGGAGCCCTAGGTGGGAAATTAGCCATCACTGCCTCTCATATCTTCCTGAGATGGTTCTTTATCATTCCAGGGAATGAATGGATGGCATCCCTTTTATTTATTTTTCTGAAAAACACTTTTGCAATGATTTGATGAAGCTCTGAGAGGAATAAGTATCCCAGGAAATAATGCTACTGTTTTATTTACCTGAGGTTACCTATTATGTGCAGTCTTGTGCAACTATCAGCAACTTATCACAGATGAGTTGCTCAGCATTCTTCTGTGGGTGTTTGAAATAGTKTTCTAATACACTCTGACACAAAAAGTTATAACAACTGCACACAACACTGTCAGTTCTCTCACCATATCTTTTAGAACATGAAGTCTCAAGCACTGTGTGTTATTGTACATATTATACTCTGCAGCAGCTATTTTTAATCAGAGCACAGCAGAAAGTTTCTGTGAGCATGTTTTCAAGCTTTAATATAGTTACTTGGAGAAAGAGTATTAGATTTGACATGTTTTACACCTCTCCATGTTGGTTTTCTTTTCAAAAGAACAAACTACATGAGAGAYCACAAGAGAAGCCTGAAATATAGGCACAGGGGGGGTTTATGTCTATATTTAGCTGCTGTTTGTGCTTTTGAGACTCATGATTTCCACAATATCTCTGATTTCCAATTACAGCTGTGTGTGCAACTTGCACAGTCCTTSCTATGCTTTATCACAGCCATATGGTTCTGAGTTCAATGAATTAATCTATAAGGTTTCCAGTCAAATCATTTGTGTTGGGAATAACAGGGAAGATTCAGTTATAGATTTTTAAGAATCTCCCACATGGCATTAATTCACATAACCTTTATTTACCACAGAGTGCCCTGTGTGTAGATGTGAAACGCTTTGTGGGGAAAAAGCATTTACTAGTCCACAGCAAATTYGTGTCATTAGAGAGGCATTTATAATGGGATTTGACTTAATGGAGATGGAGGCCTACAGACACCACGTTAATGCTTTACAGCAGTCAGCTTGTAGCAAGCTTTTAGCACAACATAATGATTCACCAGGCTAAAATTATACACTGAGCAGTGCTTGGTTGAACCAGCACATTATGTTTTCAGTACATACTCRCACAACTTGGCAAAACACAGCTCCTTCAAATTGCAAACATGATTTATACTAATTGGCACTATCTTCAAATTGTGCTCACACTAAAAGTTCTGAAAGAGAAAAGGGTTAAACTATCTATACACCATCACTGGGCAACTAGTTCTATGGCTCCCTTCAAAGAGCTTAGTATTAAAACCCTTGATACTGTTGTTTATGGGAAATTCATAATGAATAAAAGCAAAGTATAATGTTGTTTTCAGCAAGAGACTGCTTACAGAATAGGTTCTTATCAGCCATGCACGAAATCCTTTTACATGACCTTGTGGAATGTGTTTGTGGAGCACTGAACACCAAAAATTRTCATAAGATTTTTGGCAGAGTTTACTCTGCATTAGCTAGAAACTTTCATTAAATGCAGTACATAAAATTATCAGAAGGGTACTGTGACGTATAAGATGTTCTTACGTTTTTCTTTTTCATCTATGGGCTTTCCCAGAGCTGAAAAGAGCAGCTCTTTATATGTATTTCAAGGAATTTTAATATATATGAGGAGCAAGAAAGTGATGGCTGCTGTGGAAAAGCCTTCTGTTTATCCAAATGATAGACATGTCACAGGCATYCTGAGGCCAAGCTGCCCTTTACACACGCTGCCCTCCTGCTGATCTGAACCTTTCAAAAGGTATCCTACTGGATATACAAGTCCTCCTTCATCTTTCTGCTAAGACCATGAGCAAAAGTCYACTCCTCCTACTGCAATGGGGACACCTCTGCACCTGCAGATGACTGAATCCAGTACTCTTCAACCCAGGCTGCTCAGACAGAAAAGGTGGATGGCAACGTGTGTCAGGTGACAAAATCTGCTCAACACAGCATGTAAAACCAGATCTCTCACCAATTGTATGAGTGKAACTGGGAATAGCTAGGAAAAACTAGCTACTAAATGGAACATTAGGAAAGAATTAGAAATACCAATATTCATTAGCCACATTCCCATATTACAGTCCTACTGAACCAAAAGTTACATTCAGATGAACACATGCAGGTACAGTACTGAAGGCAAGTTAGAGATTGGGATATATCATTAAATCCCAGCACTGTTTTAATCACAAGCAGTGACAGATGATGGCCAAAAAAATAAAATCTGAGRAAAACCTTCAAATATGTTTGGTTATCAGACACATATCAAACTGAAAATTTTTATGGAATACCAAACCCTTTGGCAGGCCTTACAGTATTGACTTTGTCAAAAAGCATTTTTATGCAAGATGCYTCATTGCTAGCATGTTCATTAATAAAACTTCTAGAACACTCCTTTGCTCACTGAAGACAAAAAAACTTTATCTAGAAACAAAAGACAACTGGAAGAGATTGCTTCTAGATTTCTGGAAATTTGTAAATAGGAAGAAAACCAGCAATAAAACCACAGCAGCTCTCTTGCAGCCTGCAGATGAGCTTCTGCTCACAACCACTGTGCAGCTTTTCAGTACAACTTAATTGAGCATCCAAGCAGTGAATTGAAGTGACAACCAACCTCTGAATTTAAGTGACAAGAACAAAGGAAGATTTTCMATTTCGGAAACCAAATCTCAGACCCGAATGCCTGGGGGAGTCACTGAGGCTGCAGTTTCACAGCAAACCAATCCTGTCTGATTGCCATCCCCTCCAGAGCAGCTTCTGCGCCCACTCGCTCCTGGCCACGTATTTCAAGCTTCCTTTCACATTGATTCCCACCATTGATCACACTTTTTACAAAGCTATTTCAACACACCAAGTCAGTGGGAAGCTCATCAAACTACCAAAAGCAAATAGTTCTCTGACAACATTCTGAGATAACAACAAATGCTGAATAGATGACAATAATGCCTGAAATTGCTCCTGCCCACCCCCAGCAGCAGCAACCAGAGGAAAGAGGCAGAAATTGCACTTACTGTTGGGAGCAGATCTAACTGGAGCCTTCTTAGGTGTCAAGGCAGGTTCAGAGTGAAGGTTTGTCCTTTAGCATTGTCCCAAGTGTGAACTGTAAGAAAAAGCCAACCTGTTTTTTAGCAATTTTACCTCCTGAATCAGCAACCAAGAGCAAGTCAATGCACATTTAGCAACATCTACGTTTGCTATTTGCCACAAAATATCAAAACACACAGCCTAGCAATATATTTTAAAGAACCAAAGTATTCTCACATCAGAAAGAACTTTTTCTTTGTATATTACAAGAAAAAAAAGCATGTGTTTCTTAGCTTTACTACAGAAATACAGGAACTAACAGCAAACTGAGTTTCTTCTCTATATGCCTAATGCAAGGAGTATCAGTTTTGCTTTGGAAGACAGGGAAAGGACACTCAAGGACAACCACCATGCCAGAAGCAAACCCCATATTTTTGGAAGAGGAGTTTCTCAAGTCAGCCAGCAACAGTTTAAAAACTAATTTTAAAAAGGCATTTTTGAATACAAATATGATTAGCCCTGTTCTTTACTCCTGTAGCTCAAACTGTAGATGCAGATTTTCTCCCCTGTACCATTTGAAGAATTCAATGATTCTTTGTATTGCTATTTGTGGCAGAGAAGATTTCCAATATTCRGTTTCATGTCAATGTGACAGAAATCTTACAGAGACAGCTAACAGCACCACAGTATGGCAGTACTCAAAAGGCAAATAAGATCAGCTTCAAAGGCACTTATCTCTCCKAGCTCTGTAATTTTTATACTCTCTGGCCTGCAGCAAGGCTGAACTTCTTCCCACAGATCAGCTGTGACCAAAGACAGGGCTGCAGCCTGTCCTCCCTCACACCAAAGGGGGAAAAGCAAAACTGCTGAGTKACCAAAGAAAATACTATTCTGCACATGTTAAACACAAAATCAAAGTAAACATAAAACCAAACAAACACAATAAAAAAACCAAAAAGGCACAAAATCCAAACCCAGCCCAAGGAACTCAAAGCCATCTTGATGAGCTCATCAATTTTACCYTTAAAGAGCTACAAGCACTGATAAAGGCTTAGAGTTGATTTAAAACTGAAAACTCAATTTTCAAATAMAGTTTTCTGAAACAGAATATAAAGGCAATTTCCAGCAAGAATAACATTCAAATGAATGGAGGCAAAAGAGATGGCAAGACTGTCCAAATTTTTAAATCATCTTTCCTTTTAAAAGATTATTTTAAAAATTCAAAAAAAAAAAAAAGGAGACATTTAGCTATGTAGTTACAGCAAATTTTATTACACAATGAAATACATCTAGGGCTGAAGGTATGAAAAGCTCTGTTCAGAATTGATTAGSTGTGAGTTAAAGCAATGCTCCAAAAGGTCACAGAATATGAATTTGMTCTCTAAAAGGCAAAGCTTGTTTTTAATAGCAAGCAGAGAATTTCTCTCTTTACACACAAYATTTTAAGTAGTAGCTCTGCAAGTTCAGCAAGTTTCTGTAGGCTACCCTACCTTGAGCATTTCTCAAAGGACCTTCCCAGAATGAGAATAGCACACAGTGATATTTTTACTATTATTTCCAGAGCAGCATGAATAATAACATATTTTTTTCTCCCAACACTGCAAAATAAATTCATAGCCTATTGAGCTTCCTTGTGATTCTCTGCCCTCCAGAAATTGGCGTAATGTTATAAAATCTCTGCTCTCAAGTCATCWGAGATGTTCTTACTGGTTCTGTTTGTTGGCCTTGCACAGGTAAATGCTTCAGCTGAGGTTGTCTGTGAGTAAAGCACAGGAGCAGCCCCGTTTATTCTAGGCTGAGAGCACTTAGATGATCTTTAGCCCACAACATCTCCCAAAAGATCCGACTGATTTTCCCCTGATATCAACAGAAATCCCCCTTCCAACTTCGAAAGGAGATCAAATCCAGGAAAAGCAAATCCAAACCCAAGAGACAGAAGCTCAGAATAACTCCCTAACATTTCTGTTATATCTTTCACTTTTATGCTTTGTTGTATGCAGCTCTGGAAACAAGAGGCCTGGTCTCCTTGGCTGGCAGAGAATCCCTAAAGATACAAGTTCTATAATAGAACTTTTACTTCTYTTGATCTGGGTCAAGCTCTTTTATAGCAAGCTTGTGAGGTGTCAGGAAGAAAGCTGATAGCAACTGTCTAAAAAAGCAATTCTAAAACAGAGTTGACATTAAATGACACAAATTAATTCTTACTACAAATTTAACCGACACAATTTGCTTCTAGAGAATATCTTGATGTTTTTAGTAGCACTAAGGCAGTCAGAGGGTCAGTTATCCTAATCTGTCRTCCTTAAAAAAATGAACACTGGCATTTTTGAGGGTTAACAAGTGCAGGTGAGCATTACAAGAGGGAACACAGGAGGACCCACCAGTTCATGGAACAGGATATGGTGAATGATTGTAAAAAGACTCAKAGGATTTTACTCTTTTAAGTTCTGTCAGTAGAATTTGCGATAACAGTCACATGAGATGTAGCAGATTTCCTGGAAACACATTCCTGTGACTCCTTGTATGTTTATTGCTAAGCTTGGAAATCATCTCTCCARTGTGAATGAAACAACAASAAATGTTAAGTGGTTATATGCATTCTTTATAAATAATGACTGGAGAAAGGAGACAGAACACAGAAATGTGGGCTTTGATGSAAATGATGCAAATATGGAAAAGGACTAAACCCCTGGATTGTGACATTTTGAGTTACAGCCCTATTTTACTCTACTTTTCATGGATGTTTAGGCCTCAGAAACACAAATAGATTAGCATCAGTTTTTGTTGTTAGYCACTTCTGCCAAAGTCACTTGGACCTTTTGAGCAATGGCTGTTCAGGTGAGCAATTGCAGACATGATTCTTCCAGGAGCTGGTGACCAGGCTGAAGGGTTTACATGGAGCAGGGCAGCTCAGCATGGTGGGGCAAAGCCAGCACAAGCTGCCCTGGTAACCAACTGCTTCATACCCAGGATTTGTTGTTGCTGGAGTTTGTGTGCAAAAGTCACAGCAAATTCAGCATAATACTGTCCATGGTGTAAATCTGGAATTCAGTTAGCTGTAAACATTTGATGTTCAGCTAATGTTTGTTCAGCTAATTAATCCTCTAATGGCTGCAGTATTCAGATGAGAAGCTCATGAGAATAGAAATGTAATTAGTTTTMCAATATTCCATTTGTGCCAATTCCACAAGACTGTTTTGCAACCAGCAAAGAGCATAGAAGGGGAGGATCCTAGATGGCTGGGAAAAGATGAGCAGAGCATTTTCCTTGGTACAAGCAGGAGGGATTCACTGTATTACATCCAGGGATGCCAACTGCAATGCTCAGGAGGACACAGGAAAAAAAACTGCTTGTTTATAAACTCTTAGAGCACAATAAAGCAATGAGAAAGAGCCAATACAAGTTTGCTGAGGGCACATCATGTCAAAGCAGTCAAACTCTCTTCTGACACAGGATAAGTGGCCTCACAATGAGGATACAGCAGTAGGAGTGACACATCTAAAGTGTCCTCAGTCATTTGGTTTGTCACATTCTCCAATGGACTCTGGGACAGCTTCCCCTGCAGGGAAACGGCCTGAGCAGGACCACAATCAGCCAAAGAATCRTAATGAGCCACAGCTATCAGTGACTGCTCCTGTGTCAGCCAGCTGTCTCCAGTGGGGCTGTGTGGTGTCTCCACTGCACTCTGCCCAGTCTATTCTGTAGTTTAACATCATCAAAAATTTTATAAATTACGCCTGAGAATTGTAAGAATATAACTAAAGCAGGAGGAGATGTACTTGGTAAGACAGCATTTAAATTCAATCYGGCAGCTCCTGGCAAACTAGAATTTGAAAACAACAGAACAAAGTTCAAGGCAGACAGGTGCAAGGTGAGCCCAGAGAACTGCTAACAAATCCACTGACACAAAGAGAGGAGCTCAGTAAGCAGGAGGTGCAGCAGAGCCAACAACGTAACTCAGTGTGATTGCTGAAACAAGATTTTAAGAGATGAAAGGAATTCTGTMTGCAAGCAGTAGTGGTAACTAACCCACTCTTTTTAATGCTAGTGTCTCTCAGCTGGAATACAGTACCCAAATTTGAGCTTCAAACTAGAAAAACCCACGGAGCGTCCAGAGAACAGCAAGAGAGATGAAAAATTCCAGAAAATATCCCACAAAGAGACTGYATTGGTTTGCAACACTCACAAACAAATCTTTTATTTAAACTTTTCAAGGGCCTCTTCAAATCCATGTTCCATGAATACTGTGTTCCTTATCTTGAGTGGATTTCAAGTGATACCTCAGGTCACTTCYAGGCCCCTTTTCTATTATGCTTTTTCTGAAATATCTCCAACAAGCCAAACCAAACTCCAGCACTGCTTTCATTGTATAAAATAGATGTAAAAGAAGAAAGGCTTAGATTTGCAAAACTGAATTACATAATCTCTGTAATTCAAAAGTAAAAAAATGAAAAACCTACTTACTCTATAACTAAACTAAAATTAAAGCTTGTAACAATCTTCTCAAGAGGAGCATACCAAGTCAAAGAATTTAAGAAAACAGCCACTTCTAGTGTYCCTATATGCTACAGAAATCAGAGAAATTAAAGAAGATGATAAAGGAATGCTACTTTTAATTCAGATTTAACATCCAGGAATTAGGGGAAAACTCCTTTTACATTTGCAGAAAAACATGAAATTAATAATGATACCTGCCTTCCAAATGAACCAAGATGCATAGTATCACATAATTATAAYGAAGGACTKAAGAAGATTCAGAAAAAAAMCATTTAAAAATATTTTGACACTCTGGCACTAACTTCAGCAGAAGGAATTGCATTAGGCTTGTTAAATGCCAGCTAAATCAGCTTTCCACAGGAGACCAYGTGCTTACATTAACTATCTGTAAGAAACTGAAACTCACTTTCATAGTGCTATGATTAATCACGAACAAGCACTACAATACTAATTTAAATGAAATCTCTTTTCAGTTCAGTGAGAGCTAAGAGATGCTTGAAGTGACTTTGCTTGTACAAACTATACATTACTGTAAAACTGTGTGAAAAAGAGTTTTCCCCCATGTATCTTCAAAGGAGTGATGAAATGTCAAAGAGAGCCAATATTGCTGTGGGTTTCTTTGGAGGTTTTGTACCAATAAATGAACTGAGTGGGTCACAGCACTGGATGCTGTGAGGGCTGCATGGTTTGCCTGGCTTTGCCATTAACTCAGAACAGCATCAGACAAAAATCACTGGACAGGTACCCAATCCTTTCTTTGAAAAACAAAGTTACTGGCACTCCTTATCTTTCTGAATCCTTCCTTATCCATGAAGGAAAAGTGCTATTTTTAGGTGCCCTATTTTAARCAATTCAACATCCCCTAGCCAACAAACTTAACTGCTCAAAAATAATCAAATAAAGTGCAGTTCCCCCAGGAAAGATGAATTTAGTGCTGTTTGTAGCACTGTTACAGTCCTGAGACAAAAGAWGCCTCACAAATAGAAAGCATTGATTTCAGGAACAAAACATTTGCACGAAGCCTTTGCTTTAGCACATCAGAGCAAAAGGGAACCCCTGCAAACGAAAGGATTGGTAAAGGCCCTGGTGACGCCACCCAAGGGTGCAGGACCAAGGGTCTCTCAGCCAGTTGGGCACTGGCAGCTGCCACCTGCAATGTGCAAAGCAGAGGCCCTGGGAGGAGATGGCACCTGGGAGGAGATGGCACCTGGCCTGCACCATCTGTCCCTCTGTGCCCCCAGCAGCAGAGCTCTGCCAGTGCTCTCAGACTGGCCCTGCACCATCCTCTATGGCACTGAGCCCCATCTTCAGCTGGTGTGGAGATTTTAACAGAATTAAGAATTGTTTCAGCTGAAAATCTCATACATTGTCACTATCTTGAACCTCAAAGTTAAAATAATAAAATGTGACTATTGATGATTCTGCAGTTTCTTGTTGAAATTTGTCATTTGGATATGCTTTAGGCCTGATGCACTCYAGGAACTACAGCACTAGCCAGAACTACATTATACACTTGGTACACCAGCTCATGCATTAATAAATCAGTTGGACAGTGCATTTTTGGTGGACAGATCATTGCAACCATGAAAATCAGCTGATTAGGTTTAATTTCAGCTAACGACTGAAACTGAGTTTTTGAAGCAGTGTGAGCAGTTCCACTCCAAATATTCTGTGATTCTRTAGAGAACACACACCTCTGTCATAAACCAACACATGGACTGATGAAAAGAAATGCCTAAAATAACCTAATGGGAGAGAAATGTTTTTTCCCACCTTTAGTGCTGATCAGTTCAGTATGTGTTTACTCATGTCACACTTAYGCTCTCTTGAAGCACAGATGAGTGTGTGACAGAGGGGATATCACACTCTGCTAAACAAGCTCAATGACACCTCCCAGGGTGCCTGGTCACCTCTGAACTTCCCCATGTCTGTCAGACTGAGGCTGATTCCCTTGAGCTCAGCTATCAAASAGAAGGATGGAAGAGCAGGAAGGGCATGTCTGCATGGAGGCAGCACACAGGGCTGCAGAGAGCACCCCCAGCCATGGCCTGCTGAGCCTTTTCCTTGTGTTGCTGCCCTTGGGAAAACCATTCCTGGGTACCCATGYGCTCATCATGCTTGAATTGCACCTACCATGTAACCAGAAACAGGGAAAAAATGTCCCAAAAGAAAAGGGGAAAAAAAAGGGCAAAAAATCCACCCCGAAACAAAATTAAAAAACAACCCAATCAAGCATCCAAAAAACCCAAGAAGATATCACCTTGCATAGTGGGAAAAGCTAAATGCAAGGAACTACAAGTAGGTGCTSGTGACAGATGCATAAAGCAATTGCTAAAACAGAGAAGGAACTTGGAAGCACTGGTCTTAGTAACTTTCAGCACTTAATAGTGATTTTCTTTTATTTTTTTCCTGTGTCTCTCTGTGATGATGACTGTCTCATTCCTGGAATTACCAAAAGTGTCTTTCTTGGTTGAGTTTTTCTCATCACAGCAAGGGTGTAGTGCTAATGAGTTTTTCTAAGAAAGAGAAACATACACTRGCAGTTTTTCAAACTGTAAACTTCTTTCTGTTGGGAGGAAATCTCAGCACCAAATCAATCTATCCTGTCTCACTGGTTATCAGAAAAGGAGGGTAGAAAGATGCAGAGTTACTTGAAGGAAAGATCACTGTTGGTTCTGGTTTTTCTTTAGATAACTYTTCTAAATTATTTCATTCAATTTGYCAATAAAATCCCTAAAATGTCTATAGTGGTTTCTGACAGTATCTTTTACACTGTAGACAAGATAGGAAAAAAACCTTTCATGAAACTAATTTAAAAGCAAGCCATTGATTTAAACAATAGAATGAGTAGGAATTGGTAACTTTTCAAAACCTTGAATCAGCCACATCTTATCAATGAGGCCACAGCATGTGACAGAGTTCTCCTAAGCTGCAGGCTATGATCAGCACAGCATTATCTTCCAGTACTTATCCCACTCTTTTATCCAGCCTGATCTAGGAYGTAAGATGGTGGAACACAGAATTTCTAATTCTCTCTAGTTTTTTGCTTTATGTGATGTTTTGCTACCAAAATGATAGAGCACAGCCTAATATACTCATGGTTTGAAATAAATAGATAGATAAAAGCATCACAATGCAGTGTGGGAGACTAAAACAACCCAAAGAAGGAGACAGCAAAGAAAACTTCTTCCAGGAACAAACTGTAAGAGGCAGGGAATACTTCTACCTGAGTTACACACATAAAATATGGTCAAACAAATTCTSAATAAAGGAAGGATATCCCAAAAAATCAGCCCTTTGGTATTTTGATGCTACATGCCCTGCTTTTTCTTATGCCGCCTCATGCTGATTTATGAGAATGGTGCTCTCTCCTGTGCATGGCACATTTTTTCCCCCCAGTCTCATTTGTCACAGCAAGCTTCATATATTCTTTCAAGTCAATCTTCCATAGAGTAGCCCTTTGTATCTACCAGGAAAACAACGTGTCACTGAGACACCAACATCGTGATTCAGGCTAGAAGCAGAGGTCACTGCCTGCTGGCCCTCAGCCCAGATCCTCAAGAGCCCACTCTTATTTTGTAGCCTGTATTACCATAAAAGCAACATTTTATTAGCAGAGGATTTCAAACTCTTAATGTATGTCCTGCTTTTTATGGCTTCATARTGTGTGCAAAATTCAAGTTTTTCTTCACTTCCTTTTCACTTCAAACCAATGAAACACATCCTGGCTGCAACACCAGCACCTCTTCTTCCCAGAAGTATTCTGGCACCCTCTTTGATATTGTCTTTTTTCTTGGAATAAGGCCTGCTTCTCAAACCTGTTCACATTCTTSCACACTATCACTTTCAAACATCTTTTACAACAATTTTCATATAGTGACTGCATAAACCATTTTGAGATCAAAGAGTTTTGTCTGTAAACAACAAAAATGCTAAAAATTTTTGTGGGAAATTTCTGGTGCTTTCCAATCTGGATTTTTTCTTTAGTTGCTGGGTATTTCCTCTCAGAATTAGGGACAGTTGCTTTTTCCACAGCTTCTGCTTTGGTCACATGAGGTGGCAGCCTGAGGCATCACACTCCTGGGAGGATCCTCATTCTATTCTGGGACACCAGAAAAGACAAGGCTGTGGCCACAGAGAGCACAAATTCACACACTGAACTTTCACTGAGCAGTGAAGCTATAGAGAATTACCTGAATATAAATAAAGCAAAACACAGTCCCAAACATGATGAAACTACCGACTCTTCTCCTTTATATGCAGCTTTTCAGTTTTTATTAGGAGATAAATAATGGTTCATCATTAATGCAAACACCAAGTGATTCATCAAATGACAATTTTTTTTAGAAGAAATTAATGGTCCTTTGTGATGTGACCACACATATTCGTGTTAAAAAATATGATTAAAAGTGGATAAAGGGCCCAGGAATGGAGATAGGCCAAGGAAAACTCGGCTTAAAACTTGCAAATGTTGAGCTCATGCCAAGTAATCTACTTAACCAAGGAAAACCCCAGTAAACAGCCTGCTTCCTGAAAAGTGTACAGCAGTTGTACAGTCAGAAGTCCTCCTTCTGACTTGCAAATTGAAACACTTTTCAACAAAACACAACAACAAAAAAAGGAGCAGACTTAGTGCAAGTAATTTGAGCTTGTTATTCAGCATCACCAAGAGTTCTACATAATGAAACAGTAAGACATTGGATAGCCCTGCCAAATAGTTGCCAATTTCTAATACTGAAATAAAAGTGCTCATGGTTGGAGGTGATTGGTCATGGAAGGAGATGATGAAGGAATAGACAAATATATTTTCCATCTTCTACTTCCACGCTTCAGAAAAACAAGAAGAATCAAAGCCAGTACAGCCATGGATCAAACCAGGAAGAAGGGAGATAAAATACATCTCACAAAGGAATCTGCAGCAGAACCAGCACATGAACTTGGTCCCAGATTGTGTCTTCAGACACTCCCAAGACTCATAGATTGTAATTAGATTTATAATACAGCTAAATATGTAACGTAATACAGCTGAACTGTCAGGAGATCACACATGCCATACTGTCCCATAATTATTATGGGTAGCAAAACATTGCATTTCCTCRTAAAGGACCAACATTGTGCCACAATCTGTTACACTGAAGAACAGGGGCTTGTAGTCTTTGCAGCCCTGCCAACATGGGCAAAAATCAGGCGACCAAAGCCTTTACTGCCACCCTGCAAAGTTTCCACAAATGGCCATGCTTGGCTCTTGCATGATGAGTCCTGGCAGAGACAGGATCATGTGGTCCAAGGTCTGCATCTTTATTTTACTTGTAGTACTTCTAAGAAGCATTAAAAAGTATAGCGTAATAGAGACATTTAATATCATCTAGATCAGTATGACAAGAACAACAAATTGCAGACAAAACAATGGAAATCATTTAATCCACAGTGCCTGCTTAACAACAATAGAAAAGAGGTCACAGGGAAACCACTGTGGAAGAAAACATTTTATTTCTCTCTGTGTCTCTCCATGCTTTTAAAAAATCGAGTACACAATTGCACAGGTTCCACAGGGAGGAGCAAGTGTTTGAAGTCTAAGAGCAGCTTTTTGCATKAAACCAGCTCTAGATAAAGCCTGAGGTTAAAACACAACATCCAGGGTCGCTTTCCAGAGCACCATCCAAAAAAGCACCACCCATCTTTAGGTCTATGTAAATTAACCACAGAAGTGAGTTTTTCCCAGTGTGTTTTGTCCCTTTTAAAGGGTCCAAATGCTGCAATTAGTTCTACAACCCAAGTCCCACTCTGTGGTGTGAAGCCCTGGGCTGATGCTCAGCACCCCTTCCATAACTCAAAGAGTGCCTCTGACAGCATCAACCTGCAGGACTCAGGGCAGCACAGGGAACATGTGCTCTCACACACCTGTGAGCAATTTCCAGTGTTCACTTCCTCTGCTTGACATCAACCTATGGTCATAGTACCAGGGAGAGCCTAAGGGAAATTTATCCCCATTTTAAAGGAAAAAAATAAGATTGTATCAGTAATAATCTACATGTTTTCCTGACACATTTCCACATTTGTCATATTTTCAAAGTTTAACTGACAAACATAATCAAATCTGGCTTSCATTCTAATGTCTTGTCAGGAAAAGAAAGCCTTTTTTTTTTTTTCAAATAGGAAGAATTATTTCAAGTAGTTTCTCTTCATCAGCACTCTCTCAAACAAGTTGCATTGAGCAATCAAAGAATCTTCAGAAAGCCACAAATCAGACATCATGAAATTATATTCTGGGTTTTTTTCTAGAGTGCTTCCTCTTTYCTACTTAAAATAAAACTGAAAGGGAAGTCAGTTTTATTCAACCAAGAACTATTTCCTCAAAATTTTCACTACTTGCTAAATGATTTTAAATAAAAAAAATTAAAAATTCTCATATATTCAAAAACCATGGCTATTCTATTTCACTTTTGTTTTACCATTCCAAGTGTACATTAAAAATAAATCTTCAACATGAAATAATGCTTAATTCTCATAAGCCTTGCAAATCCCCTTCTAGAGTAACAGTATTAATAACCACCTATCCAAGGGCAGATTACTGCCCATCTTGTGTCAGACCATGCCACTTGGTACATACTTTCTCATGACAAGCACCTGCTCCCTTTTGGCAAAAGAGCAATTAAAATCCTGTAAGAGTTCCCTGTTCAAGGTCAGAATCGATGGCACTGACAAATGATAGTAACAAACCAATGCCAAGCAAGAGGAGACACCAAGATAACTTTTAGCGTGATAATCAAGTGCAAGTCAAAATACAGCCACTATTCATATTTAAAAAAAAAAAATTAAATCCATATTGATGTGTTGCAGCAGCCTTGCCAAAGCATTGAAATAATGCACAGCAAAACTGAACTGCAGTAGGAACATTCAGAAATCGACTTTGTTGCTAAACATTTGGAGCCAACCTTTACACACCAAAAATTGAGGCAAAACAAGTGRCTCCTTCCAAAGTCAGTGACTTCCAATGGCAAAAGTAGCCCACAAAAGTGTTCACAAGAAGTGTTCACAGAATTAGAAATATGAATTACAATCTAAGCCATCTTTTGATCAACAGCTCTCTTACAGCTTTCTAGGGAAGTGTAGAACTTCTAATTCAAAGCCTGCAGCATAGAAGGGTTTTTACATTAGGAAAAAACAAAACCACTTGAGCTCACCAATAAACAGCTCTCAAATAGTGAAAAAATAAATTTGGGGCACAATTAGTATTATCAAAATATCTCAACAAGGAATATGCAGAAGAGGCCTACGTGTTATAGCCTCTAATACCAAGTTTTGCAAAAATGTCCTCAAATTCTATGGTTTCTATGGGATTTTATCAGCTTTTTTCTCTTCCCCTCCACATCACTGTATACAAGTAACTGGGTGAATGATGRAAAGACCCCGTGAGAACTTTTTTACTCCCACTTTCAGTAGTTTCCCACTTTGCTAAAATTAAACATACCATTATGTTTTCACCCTTGCTGCAGGYTCCACTGCGCAACACCCGGGGAGGGGTGGGGGTTTCCACTCGGCAGCGTCAGGGCCAGCAGGAAGCTGCTCTCTTTACAAAAAAGGGGAAGCTGCCTCTCTGCAGGGTTTTGATGTCACAGCCTACTTTAACCCTATGTGGGCACATCCACCTCTCCCCACAGTCAAGGGTGATACAGCAAGAAGCTGAACAAGGAGGGAGAGTAAGCATTGACTGCATCCACACCTGTGCCTGACACAACTGCAAGCACATCCTGCCAGTGTTGGAAGGCAAGACAAACTTTGCCTTAGAATGCTTTTGGCATTTAAAGCACATTTAAAGCACGTGCTCTGCTTCACTGGAAAAAAGGCAGTCTTGACATAGAAGCTACATAAATGTAGTGGCCCTCTGGTAACCAGGTTTACTAAAAGCCAAAATGAATCACAACTGTCTGCTCCTGCTGCTTTAGGTTCTGATGGCATCTGCAGCAGAGCTTGGAAGGCCTGCCAGAAGGTTTCCTAATATTTATAGAGAAGCCATGTTCATCCTCATAACTGTTGGAGAAGCTCTCCTTAATCTGGAACACATGTAGGGTTTAAAAAGAACCACAAACAGAAAACCAGAAAAACCCCAACATTTTTACTTCAGTTTCAATAGGAAGGGGAGTAACATTTCTTCAATGATATTATCAACACATAAAAAATCTTGCATCTCATGAAAGTAACAGAAGAATGTACATCCAGCTCAAAAATGCGTTTTTGATATTTCTTGTTTGCTTCCTATCTTTCCTTCTGTTTTGATGATAAAAATCTAATAGATTTTTCAAAGCAAAATAAGATTTTGCTTTGAAAACTTTTATTTTGAATTAAAATTAACTCAGAATTTAATTAAGAATACAGGGACCCTACCTAAAAGTTATTTAAAAGTTGGTTTAAGCTAAGAGTTTGATCAAGTACTAACTGAAAACCAAATTCTTTTATAACATCGAGACACTGTGGATAATTCAGGCCTGAAAGTACAAGTGTATGATGATTAGTCCTTAATTCCTTATGGCCATAAAGCCATAATCATGCTCATAACTGACATCTACCCTACTTGGTGTATTAGTATTTATACATTCAGCCACATACTACGGGTTTGGGCAAATAAGTGTCATTTTTAGTCTAATTTTTAAGGGAGGTGAGTTTTTTGTGCTTATTCTGCTTGTCTGTCAGGTTCCCCCTATATTTAATTCCAGCAAGTAATTCAGATTTGTAAAAGGTAGCGGTCTCAGTGCTAAAGAAATATCTGCTCAGAGAACAGCTCAGGTTAGTGCCATGGCTGAAATCAAAGAGCTTCAGCTGTGACAGCCCCACGTGGCTGGTGCCAGCCAGGATGCTCCCAGCTCTGGTTTAATTTCACATTCAGAAAAAAGAAAACAAAAGCCTTGAAACTACAAACTGCTCCCAAATCAGCAGTATTATATCACGACCTAACGTTAAGCTTAATAATGCAGCAACAGTCAATTTCCTGTAGAAAGAAAGAGAAAAAAAGGAAAAAAATGCAGGTCCTACTAGAAATCTACAAGATGGTTTTCAAGTTGTTCTGTGGTGAATAATCTCTGTGTTTACATTAACTACAGTGTGTCTTTGAACAGCTCAAACCTGGATTCTCTTCAATCCATTCTACCTTAGGTGTCAACAGAATAGCTGCCAGTTTCTCCATATTCTTTAGTTTTATGTCACATTTAAACATCTATAGTTAGGGATGTATCCATCATCCTGATGAGATATGACTGTGCTGTCATTTTTCTTTATGCTGTGATAGTACTTTTCAAGAAGGAAAAAAAGATCTCATCTTYTTCTATGATTATAACTGCACTAAGGAATAAAATTCTCAATTCCAGGTTTTTTGTGAAACAGTTTAATGACTAGTCAATTTAGTAACCAATATTAGTATTTTGCTAGAAAAAACTTCTTAATGACTATTAAAAAATTTCTGTCGCTATTAAAAAATGTGACTATTAAAAATTGCTGGTGGATTTTAGTTGGGGCGGTTTAACCCTTCAAACTCTTCCTATTGCCTTTCTCTTGGCACCTAGTATTTAAAATTCTGCCTTTTCCCTTTCTTTGTGTACCATAATTTGTCCTATTTCCTTCTTATGATACTCCCATCTCTGAAAATATGTATGTCAAATTTTATTCTGATGCTACAATGCATTTTCAGTGCAAATTAGCAGTGTGTTCTAATAGTAATCCATTGCACCCCTCATTTTAAGGGGAAGGAGGCAAGACACATGACAAAAAATCATAGAGTGAAATAGCTGGAATTCCACCCACTGGGAAAGGCTGGATGGCAGAACCACTGTGCAAAGCTGCTGTAAAGAAATGCAAAGTAAGTATTACTTTACTTTATATGAGTCTTACATAAAAGATTTTTTTAAAATATGAAAGCACCGGTGTAGGATAATTTATAGTTAGAGATTTGTATTGTTCAGAAATCACATTGGGCAGTCTTAGACTTGAATAAAATTTAGTTCAGACATTAGAGAGCAGAAGAATGCCTCTTGGAACTATGTGAAGCCAAACCATGCACTAGGAAATGCAAGCAAGCACACTGCAATAACAGCTCATTGTAAAATTCCATATTGTTGATATTTGCTATCAAAACACACTCCCCTGTCCCTCCCATCCTTCCCTTCTGTGGCTTCAGACAAATCTCTGATTATGGGACTCATTCTGTGCCCCTCAGTCATCCACTTCTCAGATCTCATCTAAACACACACATCACTTGGTGAAGTCAAACCATTCTTATCCATCTAGTGTCCATTRCAGAAACCTCATCCTCTGCAAGCCTAAATTAAGTGTGTTCTTCTAACCTCTTCCAAAAGTATCCTACTAGCATATAATCACATCCCTATCTTCTCCTCTTACCATTCTAAACTGTTCCTTCACATTTCCTGTAAATAAATGTCAGTTCCATTTCCATAAAGTTATGTCATTGTCTTTTGCCATCACCTCTGCGTTCTTCCTCATTCTTTACCAACTGTTCTGTTTCCCCAATCTACTTATTTCTACATCTTTACTAGAATTTCCATACCTTTATACAAAAACAAACCCACCTCACCACTAACCACAATGAAGTCTTCAGCAACTACAAACTAAATTACCTACACAGATTATTGCTTTCACTATTTACTGATTTGCCTTTGCTTGGAAGATTTTACACTGTAGGCATATATGGAATGGAGAGAATCTCTCATTTCTTATTATTACTGATTCAGGTCTCCAAACAGAATACATCTACAATTCTTGCTGTATCATTTAAGTGAGCTTCTGAAGAATTTCTAGTATGCATTGGACATTACTATGCAAAAATCAAGTATAAAGAATGGTCAAACAAAAATTTATATAAAAAAAAAATGAAGTCAACAAGTTTAATTCCAGAGTGTTAGTTCCCAGCTGTCAGATTTCCATTAGAATACATCGTWAACAGTTTCTAGGTGGCTCTGTAGGAATTTTATATTAAAAATAAAACCAAAACAAAACGGCTAAAAACCCCAAACCAACAGGAACCCCTGGAAAACAACAAATTAATTCATACYACACCACAACAGGATTTTTTTGGTAATTTTAGCAGCAGTGATATAAGAAATCACCCAGTTAGGAATGCCCAGAACCTGCTTCCTTTCCTTCACAACATCAGCGCACTGCTCTGACCTGTCCTGCCAATTCCCGTAACCCCRAAGGCAGAGGGAGCCGCGGAGCAGCGCCGCTCCCGCGGGGGCTCCACGGAGGGATGGAAGTCCCCGGTCGGTGCCCAGCACATGACACCTACGTAGCGGAGGGCWGAGACTCAGCGTTTCCTCTCGGGCAGCCCCTCCCGCTGCACTTTGGCTTTCTGCGGCTATAATGGGGACGGGGAGCCGGGAGCGCGCCCTGCCCGCACGCCGCGCCCGAGCGGCGGCTCCCGGCGGCGGCACCGAGCGGGGACCGGCTCCCCCGGGAGACAGCATGGTCCTGGAGAGCCAGGTGAGTGTGCGCAGCGCTACGGGCTCCTCTGGCCGCTCCGCGCTCTGCCGGAATTCTTTCTGGAGCCACGGACAGCTGCAGGAAAGCTGCAGCGACAGGAACTCCGTGCCGGGCATGGCAGAGCTCGCGATTGAATGTCGTGCTGCAAGTTTAAAGGTGTGATGCAGGTCATAAATTCACTGCCATTCTGGGCATTAGGTCATGATCAGATCATTTGTAACCAATTGATACCGCCCAGGAGGAAGATTACGTGGTGCTAGCTTTATGCAGTGGAGGTGTTGAGAAATGGAAAAAGAGGTTAATGTTTCGTGTTACTGTGGTACGTGAACTCTTTTCTTCTCTGGAGRGGAGTAAGAGAAGAGGCAGAAACATAGACTCAAAGGAGTGAGACGGTTTCAGTATTGTCTAGGCAGGTTTAAATTGATATATCATAAATACAGAATCAAAGTTTACTTGCAGGGATGTTTGAATTTGTCTTTTGGAGTCAACCCCTCCCAAACTCAAGTGATGCTTCCCAGATCATCAGTAACCGAGTTTCACACTTGCAGCAAAGATGGGTACTTTTTTCCAAAGATGTCTCTCCGTCCCTCTTTTTCCAAGTTAAGCAGCAATGCTGAAATTTCGAGAGTAACAGGACATTTGCATTGAAACATGGACCTTCTGTTACCTTATGCAACAGAATAAAAAATATTTTCTCTAAGATAAAAAAAATAGGTTTTATTTTCAAAAAAATTGCAAAGAGATGTCTTCATTTTAACTTCTGCTACATCAAAAATACTCTCATAGTACTTTACAGGGAAGTAAAGATTTCTGCTGCAACAAATAAGATCCAATTCTGGGCTAAGTTTCTCTGGTGCATTTAAGCTTTAAGTGGATTGGTAGGGACCTGATGCACATAAGACTTGAAATCCCTTGAGAAACGATTTTCAAATTAACTAATGAGATATTGCACTGCGTACAGCTTATTAGAAAGAAACACTGAGCAGCAACAGCACACAGCTACTGTGCCTGGGATTTAAAAGCTGGATTTAGCTGTCATGTCCACAATTCTTAGTGCATTGGTTATGTAAAGGAGTAGGTGAGAGGAGGGTTTAGTTTCATATTAAGGAAAGTAAAAAGGCTCTACAGAATGTAATTGCAGGATTAGTAAAAAGCATAAGGCAGCTTTGCTTTTTATACATATCAAGGCAATTTAGGGAAATCCTCATATAGGAAACTTTAGTAATTGAAAATGAGATTGAGAAACAACTTGGTCTTACATTAAAGGGTAAAACATATGTTTTCATATTAAAAAATCATATCTGTAGAGAAGAATTTGGTAACTTTTTACAGGAAACTTTAAAGGTTAATTTCCCAATGAGACAAAATAATATTCGAGAACTTTCGTCCAACGCTGATAGTTACTTTAGTAATATCTCTGCAGCTTTCCAGATATGCAAGAGATCTACATGTCACAGGATTTCTATGCATGAGAACATTTTGACAGTAATTGCCATTCATCTTGAAGGGAAAAGTTTAAGAGACAAAGCATGTAAATACCTCAAGAATAACTTTTTAGAAAGAGCATCACAGTATGGGGCCAACACTTAAGAACAGAGAACCTATAAAGGCAACAGATGAGGGGAGGAGTTGAACCTAGCTGGGCAGAGAAAGAGGAATCATAAGAATTAAGGGTGGAAACTTGTCCATTTTGGTAATATGTACAACCCTGATCACAGAAAATTAAGTTATAAAACAATTTTTAGCAAAGCTGCTGTTCCAAAACTAGAAGGACACTAAAATTTGAGATTGTGCACCAGAATTCATCAGTGAAGTCTACCAAGGTAGCACTACACTTAGGGTGTAAGGAAGTGCTAAGGGAGGAAACCCCCGGAAAAAAAATGATTATTGATTTTAGCCTCATGCAAAAGTCACATACTGGGGGACAAATGATCCTATTGTATGTGACTGCAAAATAGAGCAGTTAAAAATAAAATTAAAAAACCTTACAAAGAACTGGAGGGAAAGTGCTTTGCCTGGACTACATACAAAGACAGTGACRACTGCTTTGTAATTTGTGAAACCAACTTCAGAGCATTCCCATTGAAACAGAACAAGTTACTGGTTTTTAATGCAGATAACACATTAGAGGAACTGAAAATATAATAAATGCCTGAATGGTTCACTTGAAAGTGGAGGTGATTAAAACAGCTATTTAATGCTCTAACTTGTAAGTACCCCTAGTTTCACCCTTTAGCTGCAATTGTCATGGACTTGGGTTGCCCTTTGTCACACAGCCACCCTTGCAGCAGCCCTTGCACAACTTCTGTCCTGTCCTGAGGAGACACAGATCAGCCTGGCTGTCACATCCCATTAGGGGCAAAGCTGATAAAACCTRCTGGGATTCCAAGGTGACATCGTTTCTTTCATTACCTTTGTCACAATATTGATTAGATTAGGTCTGAAGCCCATCTTTGGCCTGCTACTGACCCATCACATCTCCTGGGAAATTCTGCAGAGTGGGAAACAAAATTGAAAACGACTGGAACAATAGAGATGTTCAAGATGGTTATAGCTCATGGGACTCCCCCAGATGTGACAAGTGCTGATTTTTACTAACTATGCATCCTAATACATTAATCCCAAWCTTGACAGCTACATATTACATTATCTCCTTCACAGTAGTCAGCCTTCAGGAGYTTAATGGCATGAAAATAACCCACCAAGTATTTTCATTTCTGTCACTGGAGTAAACAACAACATGGTCAAAGTGCTGCCTAGCTAATTTTCCCTATCAAAATTTTAAAGAGTAAATAAAGAGYAGGTTGGCTTGCTGTCTGTGCAGCAAACCTTATACCAATTGTCTCCCATGCCATGTTTAGTTTAGATGTTTCACTCATGCAGGACAGCTGAAGACCCAGTTCAGAGAACAGCACAGCTGAGCCATATGGCACCCAAGTAATCACAGCAGTTAATAGCTAAAGACCCCTACACCTGCTCTGGTGTTTTCAACAGGCTTTGCTCACTGGCATTAAATGCTTCTGATATAATACATGCTGTGTTGATGTAGGCTTTGTATGTGACAGATTTGATAGTTCCAAAGGAAAAAAGGACTACTCTCAACTGCCAAATATATTTTTAGATTTAGACAGAATAAAAGTTGGAGATGTTTTTTAACCTTTTTTCAATGYTAGGTCAGTTTTTCCTCTTTCACACGTGGGCTGCTTTACAAATTCCATCAGTAGGCACAGCTGAACCACAAGGAGCCTGAGCAATAAGTTCAGTAAATGTCACTCCTTTTACCTACACCTTTACCTCCCACAGTAACACCCACTCCCTCTGACAGCCAAACCTATGGTTTGAATTTGCCTTTCTTCTATGTGTTCCCTCCTTCTCCTTATCTTCACACAGCTTTGGGAACAGGACAGCTCAGCAATTAGTATCCCATAACTAAAATGAACGTTCCTATTGGCAGGGGGGAAGCTGGAGCACATCTGTCTCGCTCAGTAACACCCCTGGCAGAAAATGACACACTGTGGTAACCTGGAAACCTCAGGGTCTCACAAAACAAGAGCTTCCAAATTTGATTGTTATATGCTTCGAAGGATAAAGCAAAATGAAGCAGAACAAGAACTGTGTATTTCATTCCAGTTTAGCATGCCAGGACACTGCGTGTAGATCCTCATTTTATTTCCATGGGAGCAGAAAAAACATATCAAGAGGGGAAAAAAAAAAAGACATCTAAGACTTTCTTCTATATAAAATGTTATGTCTTAAACATACATATGAAAATACATATTCTAGGTTGCTGCTATGATCCTTTTCAAAACTGCTAAGATTSCTGTAAGTCCTAGAAACTCTCTCACCCTGTTCTTAAACTAGTCATTCTTTTTTTCACTCAGAAAAAAAAGGAGCAGAATTTCTCTTAATATATTTCCAGGTACTTTTATAATAGAAATTTTTTTATATTACTGAAAGATTTGACAAGCAATTAAATTTGCATTGAAAAAGACTTCAAAAATTAAGAATGTGCAGAGAAAGAATAATGCTTGATTATGGATTTATTTTAAATAAACTTGCTTTAAATACACTCTAGGATATTTAAATTGAATGAAATTCATTTATCTGTACCCATAAATATTACTCGAAGCCCCTATAAATTCACACAATATATCTTCATGCTCTGCAAGATCTTTCCTGTAGGTTATTACTGTGCAGACTTTAATTAAGATGTAATAACAGCTATTACATCAAAAAACTCTGGTTTGGACCTTGAGGATGTAAAAAAAGCAATATTCTGAGGATTGTCCAGGAATAGTGGATCAATTTTTTTACGCTTTAAGGGCTAAAAATTGTGGGAGGAGGTTTCAGCCAGAACTAGAAGGTTTTTTCTTTGGGAGGGTACAGTTCATTGCCCAAATAAAAATGTTCAGAAGATCCCTTCCTGCATTATGAAACAATATCCTCAATTATGTTACACTTATGCCCTTGCTTAAACCATTAACCAAGTGGTACAACAGCTATACTCTTCACACATTCTAAAATAATGAAACCCTGAGCACAAACCAAAAGGAAAAAGTAACCATTCCTCAACATCATAACATAGAATTAAAATAAAAATAAATTAAACATATTTTTTGTTGCACACACATATTTTTTTTTACCAAACCCCACAGCCATTTATTTTTGCCCACAATATATATGCCACAAATCTAAGAGGACATTTGCATTGAAACCTTTCATTCATATTAACATGGGAAGAACCTTTCCTTCCCCAAAGTATTATACAGKACACATGTGTGGGGAAAACAACTTTTCAGAAGTTTTAAATAGCTTCAGTGTCAAACAGACCTTGTCCCACTTCTGTGTTCCTATTCTTCACCCTCTTTTCTGCATTCCCTCCTTGCATGCATCACTCTGCCAGCTCCCCCCGCTGCTGCCCCAGCCGGTCCATGTGCCCTGCCTTGATCCCTTCTCCATGCTAATCCAATGTGGCCCAGCTGCCTTTGGCAGCAGTCATTACATTCCTCTCCTGCCCTATCAGTTGCTGGCCTCTTCACTACCACTGCTGGCTTTGATTACCAGGAGGAGGATTCCATCTCCAYTCCCCACTGCCCTTCACTCCCCATCGCCTCTGCTCTAACGCGAGCTGCGCCGCAGTCCTGCACACAGGCCCGAGCCCATCTCCAGCTCTGCCACCCGCTACCCTGCAACCCAGAAAGAAGAAACCTTAGCTGAAGGCTGAGTGTTCATGGTCTGTGCAGATCACAGGCTGACAGAAATGGACTTGACACCACTGGTTTTGTTTGATGGTTTCTAATGTGCCTTCCCACCCGAGGAACAGAAAGCCAAGACACCCTCAAGCTGGCTCTCGGCTGTATGAGTTTGATGCTGTGCAAGCTTCAGAGGGAAGAGGGTGAAGATGCAAAATTTTTGTCAGTCATTTGGACTGCGCACAGCTGGCTTGTGTCAGGGTGCTTTCCTCTCCCTGGTGATTGTTTCACCCAGAGTCTAAGATATAAATGTGTCTCCTACCCACACTGCCTCTCACCTGCAGAGAAAGAGCTCCCAAGCCAAGTTTGAAAAGTATTTCAGAGCATGTCAGAAGAAGTGTACAGGAACTCACTTCTCTGAAACTGCTGACATTTTGGAGGATGAAAGAAGCTTCAAATCTCCAGGGCTCCAGCCTTTCAGGCACTGAGAAAAAAAAAATCCCTTAAAAAGAAAAGAAACAGAAGGAGGGAAACTGCCTATCTATGTATTTAGAAGTTAATGTATTTAAATCTCTTGAGGAAGGAAATAGTTTGGGAAATTGACAGTGAAAAATAGAAGACTGAAAATAAGTCTGATTTTTCTGGTATGTTTTAATTTTATTTTTTTTAATGAGAAAAAGGTTTTGAAATAAATATGCAAATTATCCACCAAAAGGCAAGAAGTTAGGGAAATACCATCTAGAAATAGTCTGGCCAAAATTTAATTTTTTTCGTGCATGTTTATCAYCAGCAATGGCCATCCCATTACTGCTTTTGCCACCAACCAATAAGAGAAATGCATGTGGCTTTTTTTATTCAAGTACTAGCCTTCCTTACAAGACAGACTAACTGAATCCTAGAACTGGTACTGTAAATCTCAGTAATCCATGCAACTCTTTCAGCCAAACTGGAACTCCTAAAGTAAACTAGAATAGCTCTACCACACTGAGGGTAGCTTTATTTCACCTCCTGGTGTCTGCAAACACAGAGCTGGACAGCATCTATCACTGGCTCTGGTAAACACTTGAAATGAGAAGAATAATGCTGCACTGTGTGGAGTAGATGGGCAAGCTAAGCCAGCAAAGCTGCAGGAAGCACACTAAGGTGAGCTGCGACCAGACCCAAGCTGCCTCTGCAGGGTGCCCAGGTCTATGGGCAGGGACCAGGGACAAATTCAAGCAATTGCCAGGTTTCTCTGCCTTGTGCCATGGGGCATCCATGCATATTTTAGGACTAAAACCAGGCAACAGTACTGAATGCTTTCAAATTACAACAAGGATGTAGTTTAGAACCAGAATCTACTTTAGATACATTGTTTTATATTATCTTCTGACCTTGCTTTTGCCGCAGGAAAAAGAGCTCTGAAAACCATGTTTGCRTCCTTAAATGAGAAAAGGAACTGCTAGGCCCTTGTATTTTTCATTTCTGAAGGTCTTAGGAGAGGAGTGAGAACACAGTAAAAAATAGCTTAACAGACTGTAAACAACTAAAGCTTCACCTCTTGCAAAACAATAGTCCCTGTGATTAATGTTTCAGGAATTATATTAAAGTGCAATAATTTTCCCTGTAGACTGGTGATACCCAGAAGAAAAGATTCTCTGCTTTGAATGACACCATGAAATTTGATTTGAGTATTCTAAAGAAAGAAATAACAACCTATTAATTTAGACAGATTTCTTAACAAAAGCAGCATCTCCCTGTTTTGATCAAAAACTAAACAATAAGAATGAAGAAGTCAGGCTGTCTGACTGCATGAAAGAAAGGGAGAATCTGCATGAAATAGTCCTCTCTTGTAATTAATAATAAAAAATTGACAGGCATTATTACATCTGCCCTGCACCTTCCAGTACCATGACTCGGAACTGCACTGTGAAAGCTCTACAGATTGCTAACAGCTCCTTTCTTTAAGGGTTGTTTGTGCTAATAAAAACTTACAAACTGAGTAAAGAAGAATTTAGGGCATCAGTCACCACTGGATTAAGATAACATCTCAGAAACTTCAGGGGTTGTGGAGTTTGCCCTTACTCTCTGGTACTTGCTCACCACTCAGACCAATAATAGGTATGTGCTGACTGACATTCATTTTTAGGGCACAGACTGCAGCAGACTTGTTAAAGGACAGAGGAARATCCATAAATGAAGGTTACATGCAGCGTGCCCACACACACAGCTGCAAGCAGCACCAAACCAGCGCTCCAGGCAGAGGTGCCCTTGCCCAGCTCTGCCCCTGGCAGGGTGAGGCTGGCTCTCCCCAAATGCTGCCTTCCCCACTCTGTTCCCGTGGCAGCAAGCTCCAATTTCACCGCAGGTTTAGCAGCTCTGTTCTGCACCATAGTCACTGATTAATGCCATGACCCTTGACTCCTTAACCTCAGCAGTGACAAAACAGAAGGCTCTGGGCTTACAGCCCCAAATTTTAAATTGGTTTAAGGATGGTCCTTCCTGTGTGGYAAGGGTGGGACTTGCAGAGATGTTTTGTATGAATAAACAAACATCATTTTTACCCCTCTTAGCCTTTTCTGAAATTTAGTAGCAATAGAAAAATAAACAGGTACCTGTTCTAGCACAACCTTAAATAAGTCAAAGGATCACATTCTTTGCCTACCTGAAAAATTCAGATCAGGCACCGTAACAGTAAAGAAGTTTTTAATCAATTCTAAAATCATTAGAATACAGAAGATAGATGACACTAAAACTTAATTTATTTTCTATTTGGCAGAATTTAATAGAGCCTGAATGCTCCTCTCAGAAAACTGAAATAGGAGCACAAGTTTTAAATAAACTTCTTCTGGGCACATCTGCAGTTCACGATCAAGCAGCCCTTGAAATTTCTCATGCCATTTGCTGTTACTGCAATGCACAAGTTTTAATTACTGCAAGGAGCTTCAGCTGTGCCTAGGAGTTTTGTTCTTCCTAGTGATCCAAACTGGAAAAATCCTGAAAAAAGCAGATCATTGCACCAGGAGGACTCAAACAATCCAGGGGGTGAGGCCAAGCAATGCTGCAGAGTGGAAGTCAAATGTTCAGATGGCACTTGGCAAGGAAGAAGGTAGAGAAAGGTGTGGGCCAGCCAGGCTGTCCTTCCAGCCCACAGTTCACCAAGAGCATGGCCCAGGACAGCTGACCCACATCTGCCTTCCCCAGGCAACACCARGAGCTCCGGGGCTGCAGCCAGGCCCCCTCCCTGCCCGGCTTTGGCACAGCAGGGCGCCATGGCACTCCTGGAGCACAGGGACACACACCAACCCCTCGGGACAGACCTGCTGCCACAGACAACCCAGAGGGGCCTCCTTCAAGTACAAGGCAATACTGGCTACATTCCAAGGCAGTACTGGTACCAAGCAATGAGAGAGGAGGAGACTTAGGCTTTAAACTTTGATTTCTCCATTTGGCAAAGGGCAGAGAGTAGCAGGGAGGACTGGGAGGTGGCAGAGCCCTCTGGGCAGCTCTGGGCTGTGGGGCTGGGCAGGGAGGCTGAGCTGCCCAGGCAGGTGAGGGAGGCCAGAGCCCCCCCTGGGGCTGGGGCACAGAGCACTCAGAGGGCACAGCCCAGCAWGGCACAGCCCAGCATGGCACAGCCCAGCAGGCAGCAGCACCCCGCTCTGCCCCGAGATGATGGCAAGGAGAGAAAGCCTGCTATTTAATGTAAAACCAAGCCTGGAGAGCAGAAGCACTCTCTGCCCCTCTACTGCTGCTCAGGAGCCTGCAGCAGGCACTGCCCCCAGCMGCTGGAAGGGCAGGCACAGCCACAGAGCCTTGGGGACGCTCACTGCTGGCACCAGGAGCAGCTGCTGTCTGCTCATGTGCCAGTGGCTCCGTCACAACAAGCTGACACTGCTGGGCACAGCTCACAGCCACGTGCTGCAGTCTGGCCCTTGGATGCATCAGCAGCTCAACTCACTGCTACAGCACTGCTGCTACCCCAGCCCTGGTTCTGACCCAATTATTGWCACTTTTCAGTTAAGGTACTTAAGGCATGAAAGAACCCCAAMAATCAAGTGCAAGGGGAGCAGAGAGAAACATAGTTGGTTTTGCCCATAATCTTAGAGCTACATCTGTAATTCCAACCAAAAATTACTCTTTTACATGATTGTGAGGCAGAGAAAGCTACTGCCAGCATTTGATGCCCTGGTTCTGAGCACTCACGGTATCTGTTTAAATTAGCAAGCAATCAGCACCCACAACAGTCAACATTCCATGGACAGTATTCCRGTTGTACTTTCCCTCCTCATTCTTCTCTGTCATCTTCATCACACAGGGCTTGTTTTGACAATATAGCTATTTTTTATTCAGGAATTCTATGTACTTTTTGCTCAGATTTTCAGATTCAGTCAGTCACTCTATCCTCGAGCTGTGTGTAACAYCAACATGAAATAACAAACAGAACTCAACAATCAAAACTGTTTTCTCTTTCTTAGTAGAAAAAGTCATACAGCATGGTTCCACCAAGGAGATTAACAGAAAAATGTTCACTATCAGTTATGCATTAATAGAAGATTTCAACTCTTGAAGTGGAATGGATCTAAAGACCAAAAGAAGTCTGAATTTAGCTATTCAGTCTGATGTTTGAGCATAACTATTTCCAAATAATAATGAGAACTGAAACCACCTCATGTGAAAAGCACTATTAAAACCTAAAGCAGTGCTCAGTGACACTGCAGCTATAAAACAATCATTTCTTATCAACTCCCACATTCCTTTTCAATTCACCTTCCTATATACAATGCATCTTTCCCCACACCTGTAACAAGAAAATTCACTTATATTTACCTGTGTGATCATAGCAGGGGTGCTACCAACCCATTTYCCCCCAAACCGAATTATTAAGACCATCCACAGAACAGCGACTGGATACTTGCTCTGTGCCTCTGCCAGAAATCATGCATGATGGCTCTCCCCACTGCTTCATTCTCCTTTATTCCCTCATTGACAGCAACTATTCCTTTCACATTACAAACAGCATAGATACAGACATAGCAAACAAAAAATATTAAATCATGACAAAGAATGCTTCCCTATTTCTGAAAATGTGAAATGAAATTACGTAATTCCTGATTTGGTGAATACTCATATTTATGATATAGAATTAATTTAAAAAYGAGCTAATACATGAGCTACTAAAACATTCCCAAACCAAGCAGGTACCATGCTAGGTTTCTGAGGTTTTCACCAAACCTGAGGTAATTTTCAGGAGGTAAGGATGATTTTAGCATCTTAGGTGGTAATGTAGTTTGAAAAGTAAGGACAGCAGCTGTTTCAGTTGAGCTCTGCATTTGAATTTCCAGGGTTTGTTGCAACTCTTATAAACTCAAGACAAAACTCAGCTGGTGTGAACTGAAACAAGATGTTTGAGTGAGAAAACTGCCAGTGGAAACCACTGAGCCTGAGAATCAAAACCAGTGTTTGGACCTGCACTGCACAGATGTCTGGCCAGCCTGATGCAAATGTTATGTTTTCTTGCACAAAATTCTAAGCCCAACTATTTTTTTCACCGAAACCAAGGGTTCAGGGTGCGGGGAAAGAAATTAATCTGAAATGGCATCTCCTGATGAGCAAAGAATGATCATGGACYCAGCAAGAGCAGGGAAAATACCTTTGCATATTTAGTTTTATAGAGATGGAGGAGAGAATGAGAGAAATGGAGCTGTGGTCGCAGAGGGGAAGTTTATGAGCAACACAAGCAGTGTGGCCCAGGCAGCTGGGGAGTGCTGGGAGATTTCAGAAGGTGCACAGATTCCTTTCTCATTAATGAAGGGGCCCTGACTGCAGCTCTGCTGAGCTGGCTCTGAGTGCAAGGCTATTCAGCCCCCTCCTTTGATTGAAAGCWTGAGTCTGTTCCTCATGAGCTCCCAGAAGCTTTCCTTTTAATAGGAAGTGGGGGGAAGGGGCAAGAAGATGGCTGGAGGAGGGGAAGGAAAAGATGGGTAGCAAAAACCACTGGTAGCTGAACATGGGACTTCAGGGGATTTGCAGGACAGGGCTTTGGGAAAGGGTTAAAAGCTTAAAAGGTGAGTGATGCCTTTCCTGGGCTGATTTTTCTCTCATTATTCACCAACATGTTAAGAAGTAAACTGCATATTCAATCCACCCTTACCCTCTTACTTTCTCATAATCTTACAAAATTATTTATTCTGCTAGCATGGAACTAAAAAAAAATAATTGATGGTTTTCAATTATTTTTTTCTGGTAGATATCAGCTATATTTTAATAATACTAAAAGAAAAACCCCTAAATAAACCTAATCCTGACATCTTCCCTGCTGCAACAGGGAACATGCAGCCTGCTGTTCCAAATTGCAGACAGTCACGAGCTCTTGTCAGACTTTGTGTGGGCTTGAAATGTTCTTTTAGTCCTTTGCAGCTGAAAACTGAGCACAAATTATCACTGAAAGGGTATGAAAAATTCTGCTGGGACATTTGCCATAGCTGTACAGGAATGCTCCTCAAAGCAATCAGAAAAGGGAGCAGATTACTTAGCTCAGGTTTGAGGACTGTATGGACAGCTAGCTGTTTCTAAAAAATGTTACTTTTTCATCTGGAGAAAAAGACAAAAACTCACTGATCAAGCTGTATTTTGCTAGTTTTTTATCTGTTACCAATGAAGAGATATCAGCCACTTCTGGTCTGTAAAAACTTTGCTTATCTTCTAAACTGAGCAGAGATCTTGGCAGGAAATTGAATGGGCAACTTCAAGATAAATCTAAGTGCTTCCTATGTGCATCAACCTGGGATGCAACTTCAGTGCTGTAACATTTGGAGTGCTGTGCTGGATTCAGTGCTTGAGCTCCTAGGTGTGTAGACTATTAGTAGCCACTTTTACAGAGATAGCATGTCCAGAGTTTAAAAAAAAAAAGGAAAATCTTTAAATTTTTGCTCTTAGTGAGGTAATTTTTATCTGCATTTAAAACACAAAATATATGCAGAATCAGACTTTGAACCARGTGTATCAATATAATATAGAGGAAGAAAAAATAAGGAAAATAGTAATAATAAAAAGACAAGATCATTTTGCTCAGTAGTGAAAATAGAGACTTGTGATCAYGAGCAGCACCAAAGGGAAAGGAGGGATTAAGCAACACTAAACATCAGCCTTTACCTGGGGTCACTTAGATGAGTTCTGTGGCCTCTAACAAGTTTTGTGCTAATAMTCAGATCTGCAGCACTGGACACAATAACCTATGGTACCCCTTCCCTAGGATTACAATTTTATTATCATTTATTYTTGAAAGAAGAAAGTGGAATATCCCAATATCACTAACCAAACAATATTTCCTCCCTCTTTAAAGCACACACATACATACACCACAAGAACAATGCTAACTTCTGAATTGATGCTCTTTGATGTGTGAACATACGAGACAATTGRAGACATTCCAATTATCTCCAGTTCAAAGTTAGGCCAAAATTAGAAGCAGTTATGAATAATGGATTAGGTTTTAGTAGAAATGGCAATGCTGCACAGAATAAATATGAGAGTTTAGCTTAGCTGTGAACATGTGAACCAGGTGAGCCACACTGCTTCCTTAAGCAGACACCTTGGAATTACACATCCTCAGAAGTTCAATTAACAAAACACATGTCAAAGCAGGGGTCTGTGACAGATTATAAACTGTTTTCAGATGCAATTCTGATGTTTTCAGGATAAAATTAGAAGCCAAAGTTCCTTAGGAAATGTTTTTTTGGAGGRTTTTTTTAAGAAATAACCACCCCAAAATCTGGTCATTTACCATAGCACCCTAGGAGTCACTACCCAGGCAAAACAAGTCTCTGAAAGTGTCATCAGCCAACAWGGAGATAAGCACCAGCTCAGATCAAAGGGTGCTAAGCAGGCTATTCCCATTCATTGGGAAATTTGCCTGACAATCTAGCATTTTAATTAAAGAATAATAATCTTCCAAGTAGTAATGCTTCTATAGCTGGATAAGTTATTTTTGCTTGGACATCTATGCTACATTGCAGAAAAAGATATGGAGTGAGCATTCCCTTGTTGCATTATATTCCTGTAATTCTACTTTATTTTGTGGATATTTGTGAATATTGGAGCTCAGCTGCTCATCATGATAGTGCAGATTGTAGGAATGGGGAGATTTATGTGGCTACTTCTTTGGATTCACACTCTTATCAGAGACCTGTTTTCCTTGACTTACTTTGCTGTCTCCAGAGTCGTGTGTAAGTGTGGGCAGTGCCAAGTTAGGCAGTGGTTGGCACTCAGGCTCAGTGCCTTGTTATTCACAGTTTTGACAAGGGTAGCAGACAACAGGCCAGAGATGATCTTTTATGGTTTGTGCCCTGGTTTCTGTATGGTTATTTACAGATGGCCTTGCTGAAATCCTGTGTTAATCCTGCCTTCCTTCACCAACCTCAGTTTAAGTCTGCCAGTATTTTGCAAACCATAAAAATGAAGTGATTACATAAAACAGTCAATGTTCTCTAGATTTTTAGTAGCAGTAAAAAGCTTTAGCAACAATGAAAAAAAAATATTTTGCTCAATAGACTCACTGAGAACTGCAAAACATAAAGCAGCCATTTCACCAAATTCATAGAACATCCATTACAAAAGTTAATAAATGGCTAATATGAATTATTTTGTATCACGCAATGCTAGGGCCATTCAAGACTTTCATTTCCTTTAGAAAATAACTATCAATAAATAGCATATTCAATGCTTTTAATCTTCTGCTTTAAAATTACAATTCTGTTTCTAGAAGCAACTGCTCCACCTAAACAAACCCTATTTTGCTTCAACAGACGTAGGTGTGAGTGGGGGTAGGTGTTTCATCTACCAAGGACACGCAGCAAAACTGTGCTCAATTTGCAACACAGGTGTTTAAAATGCCAACTCTCGAGTGCCTCTCCAGTCTCAAATTTCTCCAGAATCACTGAATTTTTATCCCAGAGAAGCAGCAGATCCAATAAGCAGCATGGTAGTAGTTACAATGTGATACATCCCCTTTCCTGGACAGCACAAAGTATAATATGACTAGAAATTCCTCAGTCTTCTTATCAAGGGGACTTGTTGCAGGCTGGTGGGTAATCATGGGAGAATTCTGTCTATAATGTTTTATTATTATGGTTCTAATTATTCTTAGAACAACATGAAATGATAGAATATAGGATCTCAGGAAGAAAGTGGTTGTGATATGTAAACCTATAAAACATTTATGCTGTAAACAGACAAGAGAGCATTTTAGATCTCCCTAATTGAAATTGGGCTAGATTTTATTAAAGAATTTGCAAATATMACTGCTTAAATAACTCAATGCATTTGCAATACTTCATGTGAAATGAGCTGCATTTTTTACTTTGTTATTATTAGGTCTGAACCAGCTGCCAGTGGGATGCCTTGTAAGTTTAGGATTTCTAGCTTGTCTTTGCCATGCATATATTCTGTGGGAGCCACAAGTGAGAAAATAGGAAATTATAAAATACTCATAGGGAACTAGTCTCCTACACAAGAAAAACAATGTGCTTTTCAGTGAACATTCCCAAATTAACAACCAGTCCTGCAACACTGTTAAGTCATTATGCTTAAGCAGCTTCATTTGGGGGCAAGGCACTTGGAAGCTTTTTTCACGTACACAGATTTTAAAGAAGTGTAAGAGTACTACCTGGCCAAAATTCTCAYATAAATATGAAAGTTAAAGGCATTATTAATAGACTGGCCAGGAAATCTGCCAAGATATGGAAAGATTTTAGTTTTAAACCACCAGATCAAATATCAGTCAAACAGTAGGTAACTATCAGTTCAGGGTACACAGAAGCACCAGGGAGGGACAGGATGGCAGGGAAATTAAATAAAATTTTTAAATTGTTTTCATTCTTGCTATCCAAAATAATTGAAATATTTGTTACATATTTTAGGTTTCATGCAATGTGTGTGTATATGAGCTTTACATAACATTTTACTGCTTGTATGTAGAGTGCTGTCTGTTTCAAGACTTTACAGAGAGAAAACCAAATAACAGAGCTGACTRTATTTTCCTAGGCAAGGGGAGGCCACACTTCTGAACACCACTTAGTGCTTTATTACATTTACTGCAGCCGTGTCTCAGGGACAGCTATTCATTCCATACACCCAGCATATATCTCTACAGCTTCTCTCCTCAGCTATATCAACAATCTGCATCTTGTTTCTACCTTGTCTAGATCTGGAGGAAAAAAGGTGGTTAGGAAAGTAGGAAATGCAGGGAAAAGAGCATCAAGCACTAGAGCACTTTCCAATTCCTACAGAGATCACAGACTTCTGAGATTCAGTCTAAAAGAATGTTTTACTAACGTGACCATGGATTTTAGGGAGCTTTGGTATCCCTGCACAAATGAAAATAAAAAGTCAAAAACAAACAAACAAAAAAACCCAAAACAAACAACTCCAAACAGAGAAATCCACCCACAGACAATCCCAYCACAAGTCTCTAAACCTGAACTGAGCCAGGCTGTGGCCACGGTGTGCACAGCTTTGCTGTGAGAGAACAGAGCCTAATGGGGAACTCAAGTGAGCAACAGAAGGAACAAGCTTCCCCAGGGGAAACAGGATCAGTTTTAAGTTTCCCACATGCTCATGCCTAGGGAATCCCCTTTGAAGTTGCTGGCTGACRTGACATCTGCTTCATGCCACAGCAGCAGCTGTAGGGTTGAAATCCAGACTCATCAAAACATGCGTGGCTCTTCAATTCACTGTGTTTGTTTTACACCGCCTGATTCTTCCTCTGGTAAGAAGGCAGAAGAATATCAATTGTAAAATTTAAGTAAAATAATAAAAGTACCTCCCTAAATGATTTTTAATTCTGGCACAACGAACTTGAAAAAGGCAGAGAAAAGAGTGAAAAATCCAATATCCTCCTGACAAAAATATAAGTGCTTCCCTTGCCCCTAAAAAAAATACACAACTAGAAATTTTTGAAACTTGTTATCCTATGACTTAGCCAACTTTTAGGTGAGTGTCAAAGCAAACAGGTTCAGTGAGCACATTGTTTTTACATCATCAGCTATTTGAATTGTGGCTTGACTGGCACAGACCACARGGAAAATAAAAGCTCCAGGAAGGCAGTAAATCTTCTCTTTGTAGTACACTTACATTTATGCCCTTATAAAGATACTTTCATAGAAGTTTGGGCCAAAGTAGCTCAGTCATGTGAATTCTTTCACTGATTCATGTCAAGAYGCTTTAGCAAAACAGATGAAGTAATTGTTCACTTAATATCACTACTACACAGACAATTGATTTTATTATTTTTTAAATTTTTCTTTTACTTTCAACATTATTTATCTACAGCAGGGAGTTTGTTCACCTGCTGAACAGTCCTCAGCCTAACCCAATGCAAATTTGGCCACATAGAGCCATACTACTTTAGAGCTTCATGTTCAATAGTTYATGCTTGAATAGCCTGAGACTGTGTCCCAGGATATGTAAAAAAGGATAAACATACCTRTATATGAAACAATAACCTCTGTTCTGTACTACCCAGCACCAATTCACTACACAGTTTGTGATGTGATACTGTCAGTCCTTCCCAAACTATGCCAAAAATCACTGCAGGTGAGAGAAAACTTCTTATAGATAAAACTAATCAAGCTTGGAAACTCATCCATTTGTTCACTAGCTCTTGTTCGTCATCAGAGTGCTTCCTTAAAAATTCATTTTGAATACTTAATTTGATGGCAGCCTTTTGCTAAAATCATACCATATTTACTATTTTTGCAATACTTCTCCATACATTTTCCTCAAGATATTGTCAAGACTACCACACCCTGATTCTATTCCAAATAAAGGCATTAGAATTAAACCAACAGCAGTCAAGAGCCGTGCAAAATGAGTAGACTTCAGACTACTGTAAAACTCCCCMAGAAACTGCTGATGAACTTCTTGGCAGTGTCAGCAAAAGGAGTCCAAGCAATAGATGTTCATGGGAACTGAATTACTTGCAGTAATTCAGGTAAGACAAGACACATCACATGTTTAATAGAAATGCTTTTAAGCTAATACAGCTGCAGGTGAGTTACTGCAAATGAGCTCATCAGCCCAGAACTTCTCTCCATCAGCTCAAAAATGAAATCTGTAGAACCAAAGAGAATGAAAATTGGAGGAGAAAAAATGGATCCCATAACTGATTGTAATGAATCTTCCAAAATACCTGTGGGAATGCTAACAATGTCACTGTCATAGTTTCTGCTAAAGAAAACAGAAGGTTGACTAATCAAACTGGCAATTTTGATCTGTTAATTGTGATGCCCTGAAGCTTATAACACTAAAAATAAACTCATTTTTTGTTGAGCTAGTTAAAAAGAAATAGCAACCCACGTGCATTTACAAAAATACCATATCARGAAGATTGACATCAGCAGACATGCAGATTTTTCTTCCCCTGGGCACCAAATTGCTGATGTATGTACATGCTTCCTCCTTGGCATAATTCATTTTCCCTTTCTGCTCAGTGGCAGGGTCTTGGAATTGCTGGTGTCACAGCAAGCATGAATATGCAAGTGAAGGACAGCTAGGATAAGTGCAGAGCTCCTTCATCTTGAACTCAACCTTGAGCCCAATGTAAAATAGAATATCAGTTGTTTTTAGTCAACTTTAAATGGCCTGAGATAAAATTAATATAAAGAGTGCCTRTTACATTAACATGCCTCTGTTACTCCTTGCTGGAGTCAAAATCAGAYTGAATCACAAACATTAAAAGCAGTGAAATAGGGGGGGTTGTGCCTTTTCTGCCCTTTCTTAAAAAAAAAGTGAGAAGGCTCCATTAGCTCCTGAAAACACAAAAATTGCCATTTATGCATAACAAGTTCTAGCAGCTCCTTTAAGCAGAGCAAGCCCAGCCTACATCTTTCTCTGACATCTTTTCCTTTAGCTCACTCTGACTAAATCTCCTCTGCCTTTATATCAGCTGAGGTCCTCAGATTCCTGTAAGGGATCTCTTGTTACATCCTTGATGCAAAGCAGAAGTATCAACGTTTTATATTTGTATTTTATTCAATCAAATCAGATTGAGCCAGTTGTTTCCCAACTGAATGTTCCTTAAATCTTAATCAGCAGGCAAGATAATTTCTAAAAACTACAGATTTCTGTGACTAGAGTATCTATGAAAACCAGGAAACAGACTAGTGGAATTYCTTTGGCAGCAGTGCCAAAATAGCCATTAAAATCTCAGTTGTTAATTACCAGCCACACACCAGAAACACAGGCAACTCAAGTCAGGTTATGCTCAATCTGTTATTTTGGCAGAGGCACTAAAATACCTGGGGATTAGCACCATGTCCTCTCTAAATCCTGGGGAAGACCTTTCAGTCCAAGGGGGAGCTACAGGACTGAGCATCAGGGAAAAATCTGTTTCACCCTGCCCAGCAAGGAGTTATTCTCAGTGGTGTCACAGAGCTGCCCTGATGCCAGTGAAAACACAGTTTGCTCCACAGATACAGAACAGAATTTTCACAACCAGTTTCCCCTTTCAGACAGAACTAAAAACAGACACASCAACAAACATCTTAAGTTGCTCCTATATTTTCATCTTGGTTTGCTCTTAAAATTGCTGGATACCTAAGGGGTAGAGCTGGTCAGGACCCCTTCAGCAAAACATCTTCAAAATGGAAAATGCCATTTTCAAAGTACAAYACTCATCGACTCAGACAAAACTATTATGTGGGAAGATTCCTCATGCCCCAGGTCAGAGAGAGGGAGACAAAGGCATAGTCAGTAATAATCAAAGACTGCTGGCTAGCATGCTCAACCCTGCTTCAAGATTATAAAGCTTTGCTCAGTTCAGAACCACAATTTGAAACTCTTTCCTCCCACTCCCATCTGCTGCCAAGTTATTAATGTGCCATCAAGTTATTCTGCAGCATGAATCTCTGAAATTAASAAGTCTTCAAATTCATCTAAAAGTGGTTTGAGAACAGCTTTTAAATCTGAAAATTTGTGTGYAACAAGGAAACCTTGAACACTTGTGCAGCACTATGAACAAGACCAGAACCCAAATGCTCCTTGAACACAGCCACCTGAGGCTTTGAAGCTCTAACTACAGTCTACTCCTTAAATTATGAAGTCTTACAAATGATCCATACTAACATGTGCCCATGTAAARGCCCTTTCTAAGGCCACTGTTGTAGAGTTTATTGGCATTTCCTGGACAAATTCCTTATCTCAAATCCAAATACAAGGGTTCAGCCTACAACCAAGGCCATCAATGCATAAAACCCATGAATTTAACACCCATTTTTAATAGAGCATTCTTTTTTGAATTCCAAATGACAGTATCAGGCTGTATATGCCTTAAAGCCTTCCACAATAGCAAGAACAGAACACTCTGCTGTAACCTGCAAAGGTGGTGGGCATGCAGCAGGGTTCCTGCCCTGCTCTGTGGGCACAAGGCACCGGTGGAAGAGGATGTAACATGCACACACTGTCACCCYCTATGCCCTGGCCACCTGCAAGAGCTCTGGGGAACAGCTCAGACATCCCCTCCAAGTTAGAAACAAGGCTAAGCRTAAACCCAGCTGTGCTTCAAAGACCTAAGCAATGTGCTGTATTCATCCTACTGAGTGCATAAAAGGGTGGGAATGGACAGATGAAGACAGACAATTAAATACCTGTGTTGGTATTTAATCAACACTATGAACAATGCCATACATAATTAGGTTCATTTTCAATGCCAATTTCTGTGGCTTTGTCCCTCTTTGTTTCCTTCAATGCAGATGCTGGGGCTTTAAAGCATGTTGACATACTCTGATAAACGAAACCAAATGTTCATTATTAACAGACTTGTGTGGAGGTGACCAAGTGAGGGACTCGAGTAGCTTGACAATGAAAGCTCCAAGGACAGCATTTCTAGGAGAGTCCCTTTATAATTGACTTTATAGCCTCAGATCAGCATTAATGACATTTGTAATGACTGACTTTTCTTAAGTACAATTACGTTTTAAATATACACACAGGCACATTTGAACAAGTTGTTTCCAAAATTATGTYATCTAAGATGAGTAGAAAAAATTCAAATTTCTTCTTCCCTGACTCTCTTTATCATCTTCACTCTCAAATTGATCTCTCCTTCATTTTCATCCATTTTTCTTTGCTAAAATTCTTTGTTTTTACCAAGCTATTGACCAGCAATTTTCCACTGAAGATGAGATGTAACTGTACTGGGAAACTATTCCAACACCATAAAGCAAAAKCTTACTGCCCAAATATAAAAACATACAAAGTAAGTGCAACAGTGTGAAAATACCTTATCAKCATCTCACAGATGAATACTGAGGGCACAGTGGGATTAAAAAAATGTGTCAGTCTAGTGTCCACAGCACAAGCAGGAACAAAACCCAAACAGGGCAAGTGTCAACCCAGGTCATTAATCACAAGGTAACGGAATGTGTTAGGGTGATGTTGGCCAGTGGGAGAGAGGCTGAAGCAACCTCGAAGGTTGAGGCAGGCACGGCGTGGCTGCTGCTGACTCACTCTGCAGCAAGATGTGCTCGGACCAGCTCAAGGGAGCCACAGCAGTGTCGCCTCAAAAGCAAGCCACAGGACRAGAACAGGCTCTGCTGCTGCTTAAACTGCTCTGGGGTCCACCCACCAGCAACATGAAGCAATGCCTAATGGAAACACCTTCAAATGCAAGCAATCTGCTGAGGAACAGAACTTACATAACTACAAAAACAATTAGACCTGACAGAGTTTCTGTATCAACAGATTTCAACACKCAGAATATAGATAACTAAAGGTCATCATCCACATTTTACAGAAGGGGAAATGAAATGAAATAAAATGATAACATGATTTATCTGCTACATGCTGTATGAGCTGAAYTTAGGCCTTCAGCTCCTCTAATATAAATAAACTACCTTTCCAACAAGACTGCACAACACAGTGTCCCCAAAACCAAGCATCATGTATCCCAGGAAAGGAAAAGATATTTTACTGAGCTTTTATCCTAACACCTCCCAACATTTGTATAAACATACCTAGGTATGTGTATAAACAAGAAATATACACACATATGCTCCTTYACATATATGTACAAAAAAGTCTAAACAGGCTCTGCTGGACTACTGAGGAGAGAAATATRGAAAAACACCACAGAATAGACACATGTCTCAGAGGAGAGAGAGCATGCCTAGCTAGCATAGTTTTCCTYAATTTTATCTTAATTTCTACATTTCTTAGTTCCACTGACAAGACAGATCTAATTTCTGATGTCACCAAAACCAACAAAACCCCAAACAAACAAAAAGATCAGGGGCTGTTTTTACAACAGATTGAATCTGTGACTAGAGCTCAATTAACTAGGTATGTTTTGCTAAGATTAATGGACATATTCTAAAAGTCTCAGCAAATGTTTGAGTAAGGCTGGAAAACAGATKAGCCCAGAAACAGAATGAAATCCAATACCTGTTTTTCATGCATACTTATTTGCAGGCTTGCTGGTGCTGCTCTTAGCTGTAAATACTAGATGARGTACTGAAAGATATTCATAGCATTCAGAAAGAAATACTATCATGCTACACAGTGATAGCCTACAAGTTCTTACCTTCTGCTTTTGATAACTTTTTATAAAGAACTTCAAGATATTTGAACAAGACTCAACAAAACTTGTCCCTCACCTCCTGTGGGTTACCTTTACCTTTACCTGACCRTTACACAGTGGCAGTGCAGACACCACTCCCTGGATTCCAGCCCAGGACTGCTGCCCAAGGCAGGCTGGGGGCTGTACCTGAGCAAAGGCTCAGCATAAACAGGCCTCAGATCTGCTACAGCACCTGCACTCTCTAAAGGTTGTGGAGTACAGCTAAGACCCAGGATTGAGACTAACAGCAAAGCAGACTTAGCGGGGGGGGGGAAAAACGTGACTTTTCTAGTAGCTGTATAAAAGAAAAACTCATTTTAAATAAGGAAAATAATCTCTATAGCTGAACTGTTAGAATTTGGAAGCCAAAAAGGAATTTAGTAAGCAAGCAGTAAAGATGAGTARTTACATATCGTTCTAAAATTAACATATGTTTAGGGTGGGTGTCAGTGCTTGTCCTCAAATTGTGAGCAACCCTGAATCTGTTCCTTACACTCCTGAGTAGGTGCATGTGCCCAAATTCACTTGCCATGCCCACCTACCTAGAGTGGCGTACCTACTTCCAAAAGGTTTTTCCTACATTAATCACCATGGAAACTAGAGAAGCCTTCTGCTACATATTCAAACGCAGCAATTGAATAAGTAATTTGAATAACAAAAATAAAGCTAAATAATGAGTGGAGACAATGTAGCAACCTCTAAACCACCCCAAATCAAGTAAAATTTTCAAGGACAAGAAAGATTTGCTCATGTGGGAAAAGGCTGAAAAGATGGCAGCCCTCGGCTGCTCCTGGCTACAGGTGAGRGACTCTGGGGCAGGTTGATGCACCTCGGAGCCTTTCCAAGGGAGATCAGATTCTAGACAGGACCCGTGCCCGTGTGTTACACAACAGGGGCTGGTCCCGCGTCAGCCCTACGGCTCGGGACAAGCCCAGGGCTATCAGACTGGCTCAGGAGTCCAGAAGAGAGAAACTCCGACCGMGAGAGGAATAAAAACAATTATCAGCGGGCAGGGCTGGGCGGCCGCGCTCCCGGAGCAGCGCGTCCCGGCGCCGGGAGCGCTCCCGGCGCAGCGGCACACGCGGGGGCAGCGCGGGAAGACGGGCGGGCTGGCGGCTGGAGAGCGCGTGTCTGGGGGGAAAAACACAGAAAAGGGAGAAGCCAAACAAACCAAAAAACAAACCCGGGCGGCGAGGGAACCGGCCCTCCCACCCAAAACCAGGCGGAAAGATCGGGTGTTCCCAGCAGAAAGGTGCCCGGCCGCCCCCGCGGAGCCCGGGCCGGGCGCGCCCTCCCCGCGCGG
>JACDOX010000017.1:6130075-6253897 GCA_014549065.1 Cardinalis cardinalis
CGGGCGGGAGCGGCGGGCGGGCGGCCGGGGCTGTCAGAGCCCAGAGCCCGGGCCCGGTGCCCGCCCGCCCGCCGGGAGCGCCGCGCCAGGAAGATGAGGGTAAGCGCCGCTGCCGGAGCCGGCCCGCCCGCCACCTGCGGGCTCCGGGGGCACGGAGCGCCGGGGGCCGCCGGGCGGGAASCCCCGTGAGCGCGGAGGGCACGGGTGCGTTCGGCGCGGAGCTGCCCCTGCGGCGGAGCCAGCGCCCCGCCGGGTCCCGCCAGCCTGCGGCTCCCGGGCGGGCGGCAGGGAGGGCACGGCAGGGAGGGCACGGCCGGCGGCAGGTGCTGCGGGGCTGTGCCGCAGCGCTCCCGCCCCAGGAGCGGGGCTGGGGGCGCGGGCAGCGCCGAGAGCGCCCCAGGATCGCGGGGCGGCGGCGGCGGAGCGCGCCCGCTGTGCCCGGCTGAGCCCCGCTGTGCCCGGCCGTGCCCCGCTGTGCCCGGCCGTGCCCCGCTGTGCCCGGCCGTGCCCCGCTGCCGTCCCGCGGGGACAGCCCCGGGAGCGCCGGGGGCACCGCGGGATGCGGCACCAGCCCCGGTAGGACAGCCAGGGCGGCGGGGAGCGGGGCAGGCTGCGCCACAGAGGGGTCTTTAAAAACCGAACTGGTGGAACAACGAGCGCCTTAAAGGAGTTAAATGGCTTGATGGCAAAAGCGGGGTTCGTTTCCCGCTAAGGCATCGTTTCAGTGGGGGTTTGTTTGGTGGTTGGGTTCGCTTAAAAGCCCTGTGCAACTTCAAGTTGTTGGCCGCAAGTGCTCATCACAGCCAGACCATCCTGAGCAGCAGCTTGGGGCTGTATTGCTATGGACCTTAAAAGGGAAAAAAGCAAATTACTGGCGAGTTACATAGTACAGATAGCAAAGCCGTTAGCTTCAGCCGTTTCTCGGTGTTATGTACTGCAAAGCTCAAGCCTAACAGATAAATCTGTAAAATACCGAGTAACCTCAGTGCGCTTTTGTGCAGACCTGTCATTTCTCATTTCTTTTGATATGACATTAGATCCTGCATTTTCTATTTTATTGGACTCTGTGTCCTGAACTTCTGAAACTGAGCTCCATTCCTCTTTGTGGTCTCCCTGGTTGCTATTAAACAGCTACTATATTTATCTTACAGGGAATTACACTTCCTTTATGTCTCTTATCACGTTTGTACGCAATGGTTTTTTGGTAAAAGCCACGAAACAGTTCTACTTATCAGCGTCACACAAGTAAATCTGTCACTTTGATAAACAAGTTCTGTTAATACTGGTATTTTTTTCCTCACAGTGCACCTAGCATTTATCAGTGCCTAAGAGGAGAAAAATGTTCTGTATTCCAGTTGTAAACATAAATGATTGACTTTGGAGAGTTTGAGAGGAAAAATGTGCCTTGCATTAAAAAATTGCTCAGGAGAAGACTTAAGTGCAGGAGATGAGCACAGTTAGAAACAGCTGTCAGGTTAAAGGTGCCGATAATGGCCTAATCCTGTTCATCTACATAAGTGCTTTTCATCTATGTCAATATCGTGTCTCTTTCAGAGACAGTGAGACCGCAGCTCAAGAGTTAATGCTGCCTTCTTTGCACTTGATCTCCTAAACAGTCTTGACTATTTCAGCAGCCAGGGGGGACTGTTTTGATGCTGAGTAGCATTTCCAACCTTTACATACAGCAGCAGGATGTTTTGTTTAGCCTTCTGCAAAGATTTAAGCTGTAGCCAGTACAAAACAAACAAGAACCCCCCTAGAGTTTACTCAAAGGCTGCGGTACAGTGATACAATTGCGGCCAAGGGAAGGAAGGTGCAAGCCCYAAACCTTCGTGTGGTTTTTGTGTTGCGACAACAGGTTTGTATCCTAAGCAAAGATCTCCAAAGAGACAATTTAAATTAGGCTTGAATATGACAGTGTATGTCACAGTTCCACCCAGTTCCTGGTTTCATGTACATGTTAAAAAAAAAAACAACGGCAGTTTTGATCAGACAGGATATCCCCTGCTGTTGCCAGTGATACCTGCATGCAGAAGATGCACTTGTGCTGAGACCTGGATTACATCTAGCTACAGAAGTGGTGAAGGACTTATCTTCACAAGTGAAGTATTTTGGCCAAAGATCTGACTTCRAAATGAGTAAAAATGGGAACATGAAGGCTTAGTATTTGTTTGTTTGCTCAGTAAGGCACCACTTCAGTATCTTGGAAATTCAGAAAGCATTCTGTATTTTCATCTCTGTCTAGTTTTATGCATAAAGAACCAGGGAAAAGCTGGGGAGAASGAAGAAATCAATGCAGTGAGGAAAATTCTTACAGCTCATGCATCTACAGCTTTAGAGACATAGTTTAAAGTGCATTTCAAACACCAAAGCCAGCTTGCTGACTGCTTGGATTCAGAACTCAGCTTGAATGCTGAGGCTGCCTTCAGTCAAATCTGTAATTGTGTTTAATGTATGCCTCTGTAAAACCCACACATAAGACATCCTGCAAGAAAGCTYAACCCTCTCTCCCTTTCTTTGCCCTTCTGCAGGAAACTATGCCCCAGACGCCAATATTTTCCAGCATGCTTGGTTCCAGTTGTAGTGGGCAAGTGCAGCCAGACATGGGAGAGAGATGTGTGGACCCTGTGTACCAGGATGGGAACCTTGTTTCTGGATCACTGGAGGCCTTGATAGAGCGCCTGGTGCCCACCATGGACTATTACCCAGACGTAAGTAGCCACAAAAAGGGGATTTTTTTACTCCCATGGTTTAGTACTCCCATACTGCATTAGTATCTGAATTGGTGCTCTCTCATGAAATTMTACCTCTGTCTGATTCAARAYTGAGRTGTAGGCYAAAGATGCATTTATTGTACTGGCAATATTCATTCACTAAAGAYGTTGCTCAATAGGGATAGTCTCTGTTTCTAAATGAGAGTGCTTGTTAGAGAGATAAAGCCATCTTGCATTCAAATGGGTGCCTTAAGAACCAATTAAAAGCAGCATTAGCCACAGAATTTTCATAGTTCTAAGCTGCTTTAGCTCTAATGCAGCCAAGATTAACTACTAACCAGGTCCTACTAGGGAAACAGACCTGAAAACAGCTCTAGTATTTTTTCCCTTAATTTTCTATGCATATCCTAGTTAGGCCATCAGAAGAAAAAAAAAAAACACAACCCAAAATAGATTTTAATTAAAATMCTCTCTTTCTAAAGACATTTTAATGGGCCAGTGCTGTAGCAATGTATGTTCTGGAGCCTGAAAATGATTTTGCAACTGGCTGAACATCCTCAGTGCAGTYCTCAAAGTGACTGCTGCCTATATATAACTCTAGGGTATGCAGTAAGAATTTGAACCTAGGATATTAAGATACCACTTTATCACTTAAAATTASCCTTTGTGCCCATTAGTGAAAGATACTATTGGAACAAGTGGCCAAAGATCAGAGGGTATATATAACTTATATTCTATTTGAGCTCTGAAAAAGCAGCAGCTGTTACAGAAGTATCCCAGCACTTTGAAAAACTAACAAGGAGCAGGAAACTGCAGTCACTGTTAACTTGTATGTCAAACTTAATGTATATTGCAGTGGGCCATGCTATATCTTGTGTGTTTCTCAATCTAATTTGTGTAGAATGTTTTAGTGTGGTCTCATTTAAATCACAATAAAGTCCCTCCAAGGTCCCACAAATAACACCACACATCCTCACAATCATCATCATCCACAAAAAGGGACTCCCCATGTGAGAGTTCAGTGGGAATGTGCAGAATTGCCATCAATCATCAGCATAGAATTAAAAAAGCAAAACAAGCATGGTTTACTATTCCAGTTGAAAAGTAATCCTAAACCTTATATTTAAATATGGCTAACATACAATTGTGCTGCCAGTACCAAATCCTTTCTAAGACTCAGAGGGATAACCATTGTTAGACATTAAATCTCCATTCCACACCCCCAAATACATATTGTAGAGCAGATGCACAGAAGAAACTGGTGGGAAGAGCTGGTGTGGTATTACMGTGGAATGAGAGCTTTGGGATAATCCAAGGAGTCTGTTCCTTCTCTTTCCTCTGATACATGAATCTTGTTCCTTGCTACTTGTATTTCAGAAGTGTAGCAAAGTTGTTTAAGCAGCTGCTAATGCACATCTCTTATTGTACCTTGCAACATAAAATCTATTTATAACACAGCTACTCTGAAAATGGTTCCAGGAAGTGAGTAAGGGGTCTRCAACTTACTTTGGAACGCTGCTAGTTTCTGTGGTGCTTTCCCTTCATACCCCATGCAGGAGTGCATTACAAAGCAAGCAGCCACGGGCCCCACCCTGCAGGCTGCAGGATAAGCAGAGAGCAGGCTCACAGCTGAACACCCAACAGAGGCAGCCAAGGGTAACTCCAGGCAAAGAGAGTGGACATCAGCATTCAGCCAAACTCACCTCCTCCACAGCACAACACATACCTTTAGTTCAGCCAGATCACCCAGTTTAGGTGAAAGGAGTAATTATAAAATGAGTAGACAAATATCCTCTGAACAACATAAAGAAGAAGCTGTATTCGAGTTATCTTCAAGTTCAAATTTTCTATTTCCCTTCAGTTACATGTTTATACTTCACTTCATGCTCATTTGTGGTTATAGGGGAGTTGCCACAGAGGGTTGGTGGTAGCCATTTAAGCTGATATCCTGTCAGAAGGGCAGCCAGTCCTGTGTGTTCAAGAGAGAAGTATCAAAACCTCTTAGTCTTAACTCTCTGGCTACTCATCCAAAGAAAGGCAGCAAGGTGTCCCCCAGAGAAGCCAGTGGCAGTATTAGAGCAGGGGTTACCTTCTTTCAGAGTGGCACAGTGGCAAATTGTAATACTCATCCAAGTTTTCTGATGACTACATCTGAGCACAGTGCTTGGAAGGCGTTGCTGGCTGTGTGCACACTGATCACAGGAGCCTTCTGGGCAGAGAAAAAGGGAGTGGGGACAGAGCAAACACACTGTGTCCTTCTGTGCTGGTTACACAGGCAGAACAAAAATGTGTTTGCCATGTTGGCAGAGCACGAGACAGGCAAGGGAGGACAGGAAAGATAAGTGCCTGCATTAGTGTGCTGCTCTTCTGAGTCTTGTTTGTGTGCAGGGACTTGCTCTGCACATAGGGAAATGTATGCTCATGAGACAGAGGAGTTCAGGAGGTTAGGAATGGAATGTACCAGTCTGCAACCCTTGTGCCCAAGCAAGAAAATATTTGAAGAAAATATTTCACAAACACAAAGTTCCAGAATGAGCAGTGAGTGCACACAGAGAAATTTTATTTTTTTTCCCTGCCTCAAGAAGTCATCAGTGCATTCTTGGGTCAGAGAGTAACAATTCCTTCTTTAGGCTTGTGCACTCACACTCTTCTTTTTTTAATATAATTCAGCTCATCTCTTAGCAACAACTTTAGGCACTAAAGGAATCTGGCTTCTTATTCTCTTGCAAAGCACAAGCCCCTTTTGTGTCTACTTACATTCTCCCAACTGCAGAAAGGATTTTTTTTTTGCCTCCCCTCCCAAATACCTGTCACTTTTAGGATAAATGGAGCTTAACTTTCACTCTTATAGCTTATGGAATCATTTTTTAATCATTCTTTATCAAACTAGCTAGCTTCAGAGCTAAATTTCCTTCTCCAAACCATCCTCTTCATGGCTAGAGGAGTGCCTGAGAAGCTGTAGGTTGTTAGTTACACTGTTATAACATTTAGCCTGTGTACAGTAGTGCAGATGCAGCAAAACACATAAATCCTTGATTTAGATAAGGCATATGACATTAGTATGAAATCTTTACTATGCAAAACAACTGTGTTCTAGCCCCTGAGACCTAGCACTAAGCTGAAATGCATGCCTTAGTTCAGTCTGAAATTTCTTTATTGGAGAAGGAGTGCAGAGAGACTAGGAAATAGGGGGGTCAGTATGCTGTCATTTTTAATTTGGTAGTCCTTGTCTGTGTCAGTAATAGAAGTATCAAAACCCCCTCAGTTTGGTACCAGTATGGTGTAAAGCAGCATGTCTTGATTGACCACAATGGAACAATTTTATTTTCCAAAGTATTGAACCTAGTTCCAGTTAAATTACTTTAAAAAAATGGAATAAAAATAGAGCAGATAGATTCCAGAAGGAATGATAACTTGTTTCTGAAACCTAAAAGTTGGATGTTGTCTGAAAAAGCGTTGCGTGGGTCCAGTACAGCTATCACTGATTACAGAGACACATCAGCAGGCCTAAAATGGAAAGTACACACTGCCATGGCCTGTATCTTTCTGCTTCTTGCCAGTTCAAAACTTTTATGAACAGCCTACAAAACATTATCAAAGGAACCAAATGAAAGCACAGGTCATGGGACACTTTTCTTGCTGTGTGACAGCAGGAAAMTGATGCTGTGAGTGGCCCTTTCTCAGAGGCCCTCTGGATAAACTCTGTGCCACATCACACACAGCTTCCACCAAGGAGACCAACTCTAGAATTACTGTGAGAAGCAAAATTACATCTTTGCTTAAAACAATGTGTTCCAGCTTATCAGAGCAAAGGTCACTGCCAGGGCAGTGTGCCTGAGGTTGTGGTTCCCTGCTACTGACATTTCAGCCAGGCCCCCCCAACTCCCAAAGCAAGAATGTGGGGAAGGGATCAGAATGTCACGTCCTTTTTTTTCCTCCCCACCCATCTCTCATCTCTCAAATGCAAAATACAGTAAAAAGTCAGGGCTGCTTCAAGTCTTCAGTGCAAAAAATAATTTCACACAACCCAGTGACAGCTGACTCACCCAACAGCTAAATTCCTGTTCCACATAGTCCAGACTCACAGTTTTAAGTTCAGGGACAACAATGAACACATGAGATAGATAGACAGTGAAATAGAGGATAAGTAGGCGTAGTTAAAGACACACACCCCAAATCTCACAATCCAACACAGTTCTTTCTGTTGCTTTCATTCTGAGTAGGGAACACATCAGTTTAGGAATCACTGCTGCTGTATCACACTGTACATTCTGTACTTTCATTATATTCCTTCAGAAGGACAGAGTTGTATGTTTAGAGATGTGTTTAATACTATTATACTTTTCATTCACTCCCAGAACACTGTGACTTTTGATTAGTGCTATTTATTTTGTTTTTAAAAAATTCCTTTTTCCCTGATATTTGGTGATTAGTGCTAAATTTGTATTATAGGACATGCTGAGTACTAGAGAAGTGAAAACATTTTTCATTAATAGCACATTTTACTCTGATTAAAGAGAGATACCACATAACCTCTTTGGGGTCATAAAGATACCATTCTTGTTTAATTATAAGCTTGTTTTAGAGACTGCAAGCAGCAGAATTTGGTAGCAGATAGTAGAGCTACCATTTTTCAGACAACTGGCCCTAAGATTTTAACTGTCTTAATTTACTTGCCCAGCCAGAGGTGGGACAAGCTCACATTGACTATTTAATGGACTTGGCTGTGTCCTGCAAAGTCACATTACTAAAACATGGAAAAAGTAACAGTGCACGTTTCAAACATAACAAAGGTTAATTGAAATACAATGTCAAGGAGATCCCCTGTAATTTCCCAACTCCAAATTTTACTAGAAAGCCTGAGGGGAAAAATGGAATTACTTATGAGGTGCTACTATCATTAGTGAGGCAATTACAGCCCAATGCAGCAGCCCAGCTTCAAGCACTGGAACAAGACTGGGACAAAAAAAAAAATCATCCTCACTTCAGTGAAATGATCCAGAATATGGTACAATGGATACTTGTCCAGAGTACCATACAGTGCATCACAGCTTTTAAATTACAACAGAGAGGCTCTTTCTTATGAGACATCCTCATTGTTGGTATTTATTAGCAGTGTTCATGTTCAAAAGAAACTGAAACAAGCCCCAGATAAATAAAGTCAAGTTTAAAACTAAATTATTGTCCTGTGCCCCCAAACTAAGTGAAAACTTTTGTCAGTGTTTGTGGGGAAAAAAGAATGAAAATCCCCATACATGAAGAAATTACAGCTGTGGTTTGGAATACGSATGAAGCAGTTTTCTGCAGCTCAGTCAGAAACAATCACTCTTGAAGAAACCAAGCAGCATTAAATAGTGGTGTTTAAGAGTCATAACACCCTTCATTAGATGTATTTCATTTGTGGCTTTGGTAAGTGATGACTAATTAAGCACACTGAGTCTGGCATTTTAAAAGGAAACCATTTGATAATTGGAAAACCCCACAGTTAACAGCCTTGAAGCCTATAGCATTTCCTCTCAACAGAGCTAAAAAGGACCTGCATTTCTCTGGAGACAGGAAAAATCATAGAAATTTTAAACTAAGCAAAGTTACATTCATCATTTACAGATTAGTTTTTCCAAGGAAGACACATTAGTTTTGCTAAAGCTTTTCAACTTGTTGTTTTCCTTTCTTTTTTTTTCTCCTTCCACAGAGAACTTACATCTTCACTTTCCTACTGAGCTCACGAGTCTTCATTCACCCACACGAGCTCCTGGCTAAAGTGGGGCAGATCTGCATTAAACAGAAGCAGCAGCTGGAAGTGGGGACTGAGGCAGAAAAGGTAAATGTCCCATTGTGTTCCTCAGTTACTTGTGGTGCTGTCATTTATTTTCCACTCTTTCCTTCTCATTGTAAAGCTAAATAGACTGATAAAGAATAATATGAAATTGTAACTGGGATTTGTTGCTGGATGCACTTGCATTTGTGTCTTGTTCTTTGAGGTATCTTTACCTCATTTGCTGGGGTTATGTCCTGCCTCACCAGGCAGCTGCAGGTCAGGGGAGCAGTGCACTGGAGCACTGTGTGTGTGCCATGAAAGCTGCCCAGCAGCTGGTTTGCACTTTTCAGCTTWCACCAAGTAAGGAAAATCAGATTCAAGAAAATCCCTTTCTCCATTCAGCCTCACCATCCTATTAGAGTTAACAATAACCTCTGCTGCAGGTTATTGTTGGGGTGTTTGAACTCAGTATAGCAGTAAATCAAAGAGTAACCTCTCACAAAAATTAAGAGATGCACTTATTTAAAGTGGTGGCCTGCACTGACATGTTTTATTGCAATCACTTAAACCAAACTTACATCCATCTAAGTGTCACCATTTGTAAAGTGTGTATTGAAAGACTTGTTCCATTATTTGAAATGGAAGTTCCAGAAAAGCCCAAGCTGGGCAGCAAATAAGAGCAACAGAAACAGGAAGATACCAACAAGTAAAGATCTGAGTTGTTCAAATCCTGGCCATGTTTTGGAACCTTTCTTCTCGGATGAGACAGTGCATGCTCCCATTCCTCATCTCCAGCACATTAGTAGCCCCATTTTGTTTTCTCTCTGGTGTGTCAGCACTCTGAGTGAGGAGCACAAAAGGCAGCTCTGGTTTGTCAATAAGGAGTTTTTAACAGCAATACTGACCTAAGGGCTTTTTCTCCCATACTTTTCCTGATGTGCATCCTCTTATTAATGTCACAACATTGCTCCACAGGACAAACTAACCATGTACAAAATGATTTCATCCAGATCAGTCCCCTGATCTGCTCTCCAAATATCTGCATAGCTCATCCTGTAGGTGCTGGGGAAACCAAGGTTCAGGGATGCAAGGYGCCAGAACCACTGCATCCAGTTTTATACTCAGAGGTGATAATTGTCCCTGGCACCACTGCCAAATTGAATTTGTGACTGAGCAAACTCTGCTCTSTAAGTTGCAATGGTTCCTCAGCAACATGTAACTAAACAATAAAGATGGGAACCTCTACAAGGTGCCAGGACCATCAGAAATACAGAATGAGTCAATCTGAGCTGTAGATTTATGTAAGGAAAGACTGCAGTGAGTAGAAATTGTCCAAATACATCTGTGAAATACTTGGGTTTAAAATGAATGGGATGTAAGACGAAACTTTTGTGAATAACAATGCACTTCAGAGATTTTCAAATAAAAGCCACCTCTGGGGACTAAATCAGCTGGCTGTTTAGAGATACAGTGCTAATTGTAAAGTAGTATTAGTGTGGCTTCTCAGCAGACTTGTTAAAAAGTCCTGGCTTCCTGATAGAAATGAAATAGCATCAGACCCTCATGTCAGACAGAGCAGCTCGTACTGCAAACCCCCACACTCTTACACCTTCTGCTGGCACCTTGGACACGGGCTGCAGGAAACCCAGCAAGCAGCAGGGTGACAGTAAATCACTTCTGGGAGGTGGCTTTAATTTACATGCTTTTCTGGTTGCCCTTTCTRTTATGCCCTTGATCCCTTCCTACCTTCTTAATATAAGCTGCAAATTTTTCCTGCCTTCTAGACACAAACTTCTTGGAAAATACTACATGAACTTCTGCCATTCCTCTCAAAWTACTGCTTTATTGCCCTCTACTGCCAACATCTCTATGTTTTACAGAATAGTTTGGCCACAAGCACTTGCAAACATTTGTTTTTCTACGTGGCAACAAATAAAATCTCATTTCATATACAGCATACAAAYTCTTCACTCCAGATACTCTCAAGTATTCACAGTCATAATCCATTAARGTATCATCAGCTGCCAGCACCTTCTAATTAAGTGGCTGCAAAGCAGGAAATAGCTGACAAAAAGCAGTTAAAGCATCTCTGATCGAGTTTGCTTATGCAAATCTCTTAAGATAAGCTGGGCAGCTTGGTGCCTGGATAGCATGTGAGCTGAAAAAGTGGCAAGCAAGCAGGTTGTGAGGTATTGCACCACAATTCTTATCATTCTCTTGGTTTTGACATTACTGGCTAGCCAAAGAGTTCTACAGAAATACAACCCAGAAAAAGTGGATTGCAAAGAAAAATACTCTGGGGTGTCTCGGAGTCTGCTTAGAGTCCTTTTAACTACTCATAAAAAACAAGAATTTTACAGTTTAAGACATCAATTATAACATACAAGTCAGTAGTTAAGATTGACCATAAAGGAAAAAATTTAACTCTCCATGAGTGCATTAGAGATTGGAAAATATCAAGCAAGACTATCGGGGAAAAATCACTTGTATAGTATTATTGAGTGGATAAAAACCCTCTCGCTTCACCTGTGGTACAAATTTTCTGCAGCTTGAGTATTTTATATAGCTCAAGTTAAAGAAGTAAGAAATAAAAAGAGAACATAGAAGTTAGTTTCTATTGAGTTTGTTTTGCCTGTCTATATATATATAGCCTTCAAAAGGAGATAAATATAGAGAGAGAGAGACAGGCAAAACAAATATATATACAACACAAAAACATATATATATATATAAAATATATATATATAAAACAAATTATATATAAAAATAATCCCTTGAAATGTTACTGTTTTCTCTGGGGTTTTTTGCCGGTAAGTCCTCCTTTTTAAAACTAAAAATGAAAAAATACATGTAACCAGGTCATTGCCATTAAGTCTTTCCTATTGCCCTCCTTTCTAATTGGGAGTTGTTTTTCAGTCCTGTCTTGTCTCAGGAACAGGGTCAATCCACWGAACACTTAAATTAATCGAGTTATTTCTCTTCTCAAAGAAACGTTGTGGGAGAAGTATTCCCATGGACTCCAGAGAGCTCTGTCAGGCCTCACAGGGGGAGGCTCATGTCTGGAGCAGGGCTGGAGAGAAGCAGGCTGGTAGGTTTGCTGCAGCCATGGCAGGAAGGAGGCTGTGCTGCTGCCCCAGGAGCTGGAGCTTTGCGCCCGGGCCAGCGCGTGCACCGAGCCTGYCCCGCTGCTTTGGGCTCCATCAGAGCGCACATGGGACAGAAATCCCTGCTCTGCTGCACTGAGGCCTTCTAGCATGGCTCTCAGAAAGTGTGCACCTTATTTTCAGCAGTGTTAAAAGGCATCTGATGGAACACTGAGCTTTTTTAAACCTGAAGAGTGCAGCTTGTCTTGCAACATGCCTGGCTTGCCATACGAAGAGGGCAAACCATAACAACTCAAAAATAGATACAAGAGATGTGARGTCACTGTTCACAAATCACTGTGTTTTAAGCTGTACATGGAGTATAATTTGGGGTAATTTGGCTGAGTACTACAAGAACAGAGCTTCATTTTTCTCCTTCAAACCTTCTCCCTCTATATCAGTGCCTAAAAATACTGATGAAATGCAGCCTGGTGTTACGCTGCTCCTACTTCAAATCATGACAGCTAATGCTACCTCTTCRGTGGCTTTAAGGAGCAATCTTGGACACAGCAGCATTAAAGAAGCATCAACTATGACTGATTTAGTCTCTTCAGCTGCTGGGGTCAATCTAGACARCCCATAAATTCTTTATGAACTGAATGTTCATATGGAGATGCTTGCCATAGCCTAAGGTGAGCTTTTTAAACCTTTCTGCCCTCACCACTGCTTTTTCAGTTCCAAAAATTTAAAAGAAAGGATAGTCAAGATCATTAATACTACAAAACAGTTCTGTAGCAGCTTTTGGTAAACAAAAGTGGAGTTGGCACATAGTTGTTCACTTTAATTGAAAGGAAGTGCACTCCCTGGCTAATTAATTGTCCATCACCACCTACAGATTATTCTTTTAATAATGTCAGGCTCCATGCATTTCCTAGCAAATAAGTATAAATTGTCTTTTCCCCAAGGCAGATGACAGTGGGAGTTTGGAGTACAGGCAGCTGTAATCTGGAACTCTGTCCCACACTGCTGAGAAACAGCTTGAAGCTCCACACGAGGGGCACTGACAGACACTGCTTTGCAGGAATGCAAAGACACTGCTGGCWAAAAGAGTGGGGATGTTTTGATTCTGCCCTCCCTGTGCAGCAATTGTGTTTATCTCATTAGCAGCATCAATTAAATGCTGTCAATAAAAACAGGTAGGAAATGCATGCTAGCACTTTACAGGCCTTAAAAAAACCAAAACAACCCAAGAAAATTCCCTCTAGACTTAGAAGGAGGCACTGGCTAATTGTCACATTGAGGATTCAAGGGTGCATGGTTCAACTTCAAAGTTCTTATCAATGATTATTAATATCATTGACTATACAATGGTGAGATATTAAAAAAAAGGCAAAACAAAACCAGCTTAATTTCATTGACCTTGGGTTTTGATTAGATAAACTGGGGCATACCATGATGAGATGCTGTTTTGGCAGGAGCAGCTACCAGTRTTTGGAGACACCCTCTCTCTCATTCTCCCTCAGTCTCCTGAGGTGGCAGTGCCATGCTGAGTGCCCTCCTGTCCCCAAAGGGCTGGGCTGTGCTGGGCACAGGGAGCTGCTGCCTCCAGGGACCTCTGCACTCACACAGCTGGGCAGGGAACACAAACAGAGCTCCCTCTTTTTCCTCAGTGCATCACAAGCTGGGTAGGAGGATAAATACAGCCTAAATTAAGGTTTGATTGTTCTTGTTCATTACAAGTGCCCTTAGCACTCACACTCCCAATTTTCCAAGACTGCTCCCTTGGATGTATTGATGCTGCTGTCCATTGATGCAATGGAGAGGGGATTAGTTGGCACCCAATTCAGGTCTAACTGATGAAAAACCTTAGAAGATTCACAGTAACCAAAAAACAATTAGAAAAATACTCTCTCTGCCCTTTCTGTGGTTGATAGCCATTTGAACAGAAGCCAATACCTTTTATTGTCAAAGKCTGTTTGGATTGAGACGTCATGGAGAGAACACACACGTCTTTCCTGTCATTCATTTATTTCATATACAGCTCAGCCTGGATGGTCTGATAAATTCTATAGAACTGAAATGTCTTTGTGAATGTTTCTCATGAACATGGTTGGTAGAGTACTGTGGTCTGTACCCATTTGAATTCCARCACTGCAGTTCTGCTGCCTCAGATGGCACAAATCAGCTTAAACCCCATGGACTTCATTTRAGGCACTTGAGCTGTTGTGTCATCCTCCTGGTTTTATACAAGTCACCTTGAAAATGTCTTCACAGTGTTTGGTAAGAGACATCACCAAGCTATCATGAAAGGAGGCTAAATGATACTATTTAGGAATCTAGTGCACAGTTAAATATGTTCTTGTTTTTSTCCCCATCACTTACTATTAATGCAAAGTATTTTCAAGAGTGTCTCTAGATTTCTGTGAACCTTTATCAGCCAATTAATCTGCAGTCAAACAGGTCTTGTGATCAGTAATAAACTCATTGTTTCTTTCTAGGCAAAACTAAAATCCTTCGCTGCCAAAATCATTCAGCTCCTGAAGGAATGGACTGAAACTTTCCCCTATGATTTCCAAGATGAAAAATCCATGAAAGAGTTGAAGGAGATTGCTCACAGGATCACACAATGTGATGAGGTAGGGGTGGGAAAATAAAGTGAGGTGCTAAAGCAGTATTTGTCAACTGTTCCATGGACTGTGCCACGTTCCGTGCAATCCTGCAGGCAGCATTTCCTAAATGAACCCCAGCAGCACTTGCTGGGCTCTCAGGGTAACCACAGGACATGGGCTGCCTGAGGGACTTAATGGTGCATTAGCAGGAACTGCCTACATCTAATCACCACATGTAAGGAGAAGAGAGAAAACAGTCCTGGCAGTATGAAAAACGACCGTGGTACAGAAGGAGAGAGAACAGTAACTAGAATGGCTCAAGAGGATTTAATAGTGAATTACATACCATGCTTTGTACATTACAATCCTTTGTACATTGTCCCTGCTCTGTATGTCTTGAGTTCTGCAGGACACACCAGCTAGTTGTATCACATGTACTCTTGGCCAAGGTGAAGGTGTTTATTATTTAGCAGCTCATTCCCAGCTTCTCACAATAAAAAGCAGCTGGTTTATTGCAATGTTTCAGGTGACAGGCMCAGTATTTCCACAAAGAAGTTATCTTTGAGCTCTGCTAGCTAGTCCCTCACCAGTCTTAACCAGCTCCRAGTTTCTAGCCTGTGAGGAAAACCAGGCCTTGAAAAAACCTTCTAAAGCAAACAAGTTCACCAGATAAAGTGAATTGGAATAAAACAAGGGGTGTTAATCTTTTGGAGGGGGTAAGGGGGCCAAGGGAGGGGGGGTTGTTGGGGTTTTTTGGTTAATTTTGACTCTTTCCCAACATTCACAAAGCCTACACTTTTTGTTCATTGAGAAAATCACTGTTAACAGCAATAGACAGAAGGAAGAGTATAATCAAGAACTGCAAGAGAATTAGTTGTAAAGTGCTCGTACAAATGTGAAGTCTTACTTCTGTAGAACTAGAAGCTTCTTATTGTTTGTAAACCCACAACTTGAAGATCCTTTTGAGAACAATTAGGAGGAACCAGGAAGACACTTGTATTACGTGCTTTTGTTGATTCAAGTAGAGAGAAAATGAAGAACAACAGGTCTGACAGCAGGGCACGAGTCAGGGCTAGGACAGCACAGTGAGGTGAAGGAAGTACATCAGTTTTGTTGCATCAGCAGAGATGTTTATGTGGGTGCTGGATGAGAATGTCAGTGCCTCAGGAGGAGGGGAAGAGGGAACAGGATTATAGCCTTCTCTTTTGCTTGCAGACAAGGGCCAAGGGGTGGGTCCTGGCACTGTGAAAGGGGACTTGGCAGAGGTTTATTTAGCATCTCTATCTCAGTATTTAATTTGTCTGTTAATTTGAACTAGAAAAGAGTTGTGGCCTTTCATTCTCCCTCTTCCTTCCCACTCTCACGTATGAATAATGGTCATTTGAGAAAAACCCATCTTTGTGGGATGGCTCCAYGCTGTGGTATCTGAGGCATCTGATGGCATCCATTAATTACAGCACYACCTCATTTACCCCCTTAACAAGGCTAATCAAAGTTCATCAATGGAGAGCTGTGCTTCATCTSACCCCTAGGAAATACTAATTTGACACTGACAAAAAGCAGCTCTCACTYTAAGTTTTTGTTAGCACATTGAATTATGCTTCAGCATAGAATTATGGTAAAGGTTGGGGGTTTATTTTATATTTGAAAGCTTTTTCAAATCCCCTTAGGACACTGTTCTTCATACATAAAGGTAGAAAGTCACCTGAGAACTCACACAAAGCAGTCAGGTGYTGTCCTGGTGATAGCAGCATACCAAATAGCTAAAGCTACAGCCAGGATTGCACCCCAAAGTTAGTGAAAATTAACTCAAACAGGTGCAAGTCATGGTGCAGTCATTGACTTATCTTCCAAAGTTGTAGGGAAAATTAGGGTAAAACTAGTAATGAAAGGAAACTGCTAAAACTCTTAAGGACATGTGTCTAAGCATTGAGATGCTAATGAATTCATAATAGCTTAAGTAAGCCATAGCTTTTCATGTCTGAGTTTCTTTCCTCACTTTTACATAATATCTGCAATAMTCTCACCTATCCTCAAGTGTCATTTTCTGCAATCCTGTCAGCAGGTCTGCTTCCTCCCAGACACGTGGGCAAGTCAGGCGCAGTGGCTGAAGGCAAACCATTCACAGTGGAAAGCTCAGCATAAGAGAGAATTCTGCTTTGTTTTAGTCCCCTCCACCAGGCTCCCTTGGCATTTCTGAACACTTGTAGCACAGTATCAGAAATGACTCCAGACAGCTGCTGTTCAGCAGTAATCCAGCCTCAAGATGAGCTACACTGCCTTCAGCTTTTCATTTGATTTCACTTGGGAGTCAGATTATTGCCTTGTAAAGCACCATTCTGACACCATTATTGCTTAATTATAATAGGCAATATACAAGTATTTGGTAGTCATCTCCCTCATCTGCTGCATAATTTCAGTCATCACTGCACAGCAGTGGCTCCTTTGAATGGTCACAGATTCATTGCAGTTCTGTCTWGTGAGGACTGGCAGAAGTGAACCTTGTGGTTAACTTCAAGAAAAGTAATTTGCATGAAAGCAAGAGAACGATTCTGTGAGGAAAAGGGCTGTCTGGTTGAATTAATTCTCCTAGCAGCAGAAAAACCTGGGTTGCTTAAAGCAGTAGCAGACAGGGTGGAGGAGTAGGAAAGCAATCAAGTTAGCTCTTTGGGGTGATCTCAGAGAAATGTCTATAGGACACAATGGCAGAAAAAAAATCACCTTAGTTGTCAAAACACTGAGCAGATGGATTGTGTTCCTGCRGCTTTACCTTTCAATGAATCCTTACAAATCTTGTGTTTAATATCTGCACACAATAAACAGGAAAGGCATTTGAGTTGTGCGAGAACATGATGTATATTTTGCTCTTACATAAATATTTGGATACTTAGCTGTTCAAAGCTAAGTTAGGATATTTTAGGGGTATATTCCTGGACACTRTGTGAATTCCCTGGATTCTGCTTGGGCTAGACAGACTGGATTCATCAGTGGGCCTGATCAGGATGAGAGTTTTTGGCCCTTGGTGCACAGGGGTTCCAGGAAGCCTTGTGCAAGCAGCTGCAGCACCTTTCACATGCCCACTCCAGCTGCTGACACAGATGCCTTTGAAATGGGGCACCCCCAAAGGAGCAGACCAGCCAGCCAAGCCAAGCAGAGCTGGGAAGGCAGGCAGAACAGAGTCATTATGGAGTTGTGTGAGTATTTAGGACAAGGTCATTTGTCACAGAATGATCAGCTCAGAAAAGATGAAAGAAAATGGATAATAGGCATTTATTTTTCCCAGGCAGAAATTCTCTGGTGATCCATGTCTGCAATAGCTAAAGGTTTTCAGCAGTTGTTGTTTCTCCCTTCTGCTTAGGAAAATGGAACAGTGAAGAAGATCATTAGCCAGATGACACAGAATCTCCTGATGGCCCTTTCTGCACGGAGCCAGTACCAGGAAATCAGAGAGAAATTCCGGCAGCCTRTCACTGACAAGGGCACCATCCTCAAAACCAAGCCCCAGTCAACCCAGAAGGACATCCTGAGTGTGTGCTGTGACCCTCTGATCCTGGCACAGCAGCTSACCTACATCGAGCTGGTGAGACTGACTGGGGTGGACACTTCTGCTTGCTACTCACTAAATATTAACATTATTAACATACTCATCAATAKGAGTTTGGCTATGGCTTCACTGAGAGCCTCCAGTGTTTTAATAAAAAAATACCAAGTAAAGTAATGAACAAGACCAGTTAGGCACRCTGATAAAAGCAACTCGCTCTAGAAAGATTAAGTTACCAAAATGTTCTCCTAAGTTTTTTTCCATAGAACTCTCTGTTTGTCTGTWCAATGACAATCTCTCCTCTCTCCAAACACAGGAAAGGGTGAGCAACATTTATCCAGAGGACCTGATGCAGATTGTCAGCCACATGGACTCCCTGGATAATCACAAGGTACAAAAAGGTGTACAGAGGGGAAGGGAAACGTAGATGAACCAGGGTAAAGAATAATAACTCCATAATTTGAGTTTACCCTGTGCAACAAAGACTGACATTTCCTAAGCTTCCTTAAGCTCATGCCTTAAAACATGTACAGCAAGATTTTGTCAAGATATGAAAAGGAAGTTTATCCTTTGGTAAACTTTGGCTTTATAATGCTACAGGAGAGGTTTAACAGGTGACCTGTTCTCTTACAGTGCCGAAGTGATGTGACCAAAACCTACAACTTGGAGGCCTATGACAATTGGTTCAATTGTCTCAGCATGCTGGTGGCTACAGAGATTTGTCGGGTAGGTGTGCACAGAAAACAAGAGAGCAAAGGGATCCTGCCTTAAGGACAAGAGGCAAGCAGTGGTCTAAATGAGATTTACACATTAGCAGTGCAATTAAAGATAATAGCATTATTCAAGCATTAAATTATTTGCATGCTCATATGATTAAGAGTTCAAGGCTATGTTTGACTTTGCATATATTCCTTAATTTTGTGCAGCTGCATTAGTCATGCAGTGAAATGGAACTTGTGTGGACTGAGCTAGGAGCTCTTTAGGATTTATCTTTTTCTTAAATACAGCAAAAGATTCTTAAAAACACTCCTCTTTAAATGCAGATTTACCAATAAACAGCTGTCCTTCCACTGCATTTAGATAACATTAGCACTCTGATATATTCATTTTTAAATTTATATTCATTCATTTTATTCATACAACATTCACTGTAGAAAAATCACGAATAAGCTTTCTTTAAAATCTGGAAAGAAAGTGTACTACTGGAAAGTTTAAAAAAAGTAAGAGAGGAGGAATAACCTTACTTAGAGGTTAAGGTAACTTCTGTCATATAATAGGCAAAGAAATGGAAGAAAACTGCCCCAGAAACATTTTTTGGGTTTTTTCYGTGTGTGTTCTCTTTTTAGCTTATTATGATTTTTTAGATTTCTCTTMATTCCAGTTCTAACAAATTGGAATTTTTTTTCCTATTCCTGCTTGGTCAGGCACCCTTCCATGGCAATCCCAATGCCTGCTGCATTTTCRTGAAGTCCAGTGTACTGATCCTAATCTCTTAAGATTTCCTGCTCTCAGAAATGCACTGCAGAGGCACACCAAGACACCTCCAGAGCTGGCTGGTAGGGCTCGTACATTTCAGAAACCATCAGAGAAAGGTTTTAGCACACTGAGGGCTCAGCCAGACCTTTGRCTACTGAATCATTTTCTTTTGATATGACAGAAACTTAAGTACTTAGGTCAGAGATTCTGCAGTCACTGCTTAGGAGCCATTTCTAGATAAGCCAGAGAGAACTTTTAGGTTTAAACAGGAAAAATATTTTCAGGAATGAATGCAATCTAGGCAACAATTAATTTTGCTTTGCAGTTTGTAAAAGAATTTGCAGATGAGATCAAGCATCAGTTGCTTGATCCTGTACATGTTTGAGTGGGTGGGAATTTGTGTATTTGCTCATCCTCACTGCCTGCTCTCAACAGGTCATTCAGGAGCACATGCAGCAGAACCAGAAAAGCAGGATGTGGCAGTTGCTCTCTCTCACATTTAGGTTCCATGCCCCTGACTTTAGGTCTATCTGATGCTTCCCCCCATTTTTGAGGGGTTTAAATGTTTTGCATATATTCTGATAGCAGTGTCACATTATCTTCCTTTTTCAGTAACAGGAAATTGCTGAAAGTGTCCAGCTTGTTTATGCAGAATTGCCCAAGACATGGACTTCTTTGTATAAACAAACATGTGCACTCCCTCAAAACTACACAAGTAGCTGGTAGTCATCCAAATATTTCTGCTGTTTTATTAAAAATTATTCTTAACAAAAAATCCTGAGGCCTGTATTAAGATTTAGCTGGACAAATTCTTGAAATGTCTATCCACTGAACCTGCTCCAGTGCCTTTGGCTGGACATCCTATCCAAAATTCAAACCATCCCTTCCTTCTTGGGTGTTTCTCCAGGTTGTAAAGAAAAAGCAGCGTACAAGAATGGTGGAATTTTTCATTGATGTGGCAAGAGAATGCTTCAACATTGGAAACTTCAACTCCATGATGGCTATTATCTGTGAGTATCCTTAGCACAGATGGCAAAAGGCATCTCCATTTCACAACCTGACAGCAGGACTACACTCACACTTGCCCTGAATTGGCCGAGCCCCTCAGCATGCACCCTTTGCCAGGGACAGTGTCTGCCAGTGACAGATTCACGTGTGGGTGGGTGAGCTTCAGCCTGTCAGCCTGAGACACCTCCCAGAATGTGTGGTGGTGATACATAAGCCCAGTTATATTAGCCCAGTAYTTTTTTCAACTCAGCTGTTTGTCTGTCTCCTCTCTCCCTGCGTTCAGCTGGCATGAACCTGAGCCCTGTGGCACGGTTAAAGAAAACCTGGTCCAAGGTCAAAACAGCCAAATTTGATGTTTTAGAGGTATGTATAACGTTTGACTTTATATAGAAATCCACCAAATAGTTTCATCCAAATCTCTGCTAGCTACTGTGTCAGAGAGCAGGCACCTCTGTCAGTGGTCACCAGCACATAAACGTTGTGAGAGTGTTTCCTCCATTTCCAACTCKCTACTTGTCTGCAGTGAAAAGTGGATGCTAGCTCTGTCTGGATTATTTCTGCCTAGAGTATTTTTGCCAATTTAACTTCGAGGTAGTTTCCACTGCAGTGAATGCTGCCTTTAAAACCWATTGGAGGACTCCACCTAGTGGAGACCTGCGTGGAAACAGAACCTGATTGACACCATCATCAGAAACAGCTGACAGCGAAGGAGAATTTTGGTTTTTCCCCYCCAGAGAGTCATTTATGATCTCCTCTGGGTGTGCTTTGTTCATGGAATAGATGCAAAGCCAGTACAGAGCCCRACTTCCAAGCAAGGTAGAAGTTATAAAAACCTGCACCCAGACCTGATCGGTGTAAAGGTACTCTACCCTGAAAATTTAAATGGCGACCAAATGAAGTTAYAAAGAATAAACTCTGATGGCTAGAGCAAAGCTTTTAATTCTTAGAAACATGTATTACTTGTCTGCCTTTTCCCCCTGTATAAAACCAGCACCACATGGACCCATCGAGCAACTTCTGCAACTACCGCACGGCGCTGCAGGGCGCGGCGCAGCGCTCGCAGGGCGCCCACAGCAGCCGCGAGAAGATCGTCATCCCCGTCTTCAACCTCTTCATCAAGGACATCTACTTCCTGCACAAGATCCACACCAACCGCCTGCCCAACGGGCAGATCAACTTCAAGGTGGGCCCCTGCTGCTGCCCAGGCTGCTCTGCCACCCAAACCCGCTGCGCTGCAGCCCGGCCCCAGGGCATCGCCCGCTCCCTCAGTGCCCGCGTGGGCACCACCGAGTGCTGTCATACCCAGGGCGGTTGATTGGAATCAAATTCTGGGAAAGCCAGCAGTTGCTTTTCTGTGGCAGCAAGCCATCATATCTGATCAAATTTAACAGGTCACTTCAGGCTGAGTCATCAGCCTTAGCTGATTTCACCTCCTCAGTTTGGCTGGCTGTAATGGGATTTATCAGGTCTGCAGGGGAGGTTCTGCAGCTTCTGGGTTCTCTCCCCAGTTAATAAACATGCATGTCCAAGCGACCAGAGTCTGCCAAAAGTACTTCTGGACAAAATTTTATTGTCATCATTAAAGCTGTGTAAGTGGAGGGGGGCACATAGAAGATACAGGGCAAGCCCTGAGTAATTAGAGATTTAGAAGGTACAGGGCAAAYCCTGAGTAATTACAAATTTCTTAAAACCCTAGGAAGGAAAGGATACCTAAACCTTTCTATATGTTACTGTGATTTCCCAAACTTAAAGAGTGCTTTATGAAAAGATCAGAAATTTCACATCTCATTTAAACTGAAGTTTGGAAATGTAAAAAGTAAAGCAAATAAACTGTTTACTGCACAGTTCCAGTCACAGGAATTTAGACTCTCCACACACAAAATAGGCACTATTATATAGGAAGGAAAGGTTGATGATGAAAAAACCTGAAGGCAAAAGATCAGATGGTGGGCTGAGATAACACTGTCCTAAACTTGAGGCTGGCAGCAGATGAGGAGCTAGCAGCAAGAGGGGKAAATGAAGGGAGCCATAAGAAGATAGGATAACAAGGTATCCCAGAATATGCAAAGCTGGAAGGGACCCACAGGGATCACCAAGCCCAACTCCCAGCCCTGCACAGCACCATCCCAAGAGTCACACCATGGGCCTGACAGCATTGTCCAAATACTCTTTGAATTCTCTCAGGCTGGTGCTGTGACCAATTCCATGTAAGTCTGAGTAAGGGACAATAAAAAAAGCAGCATAACRAATAAGACTGGGAGGCTCTGAAATAGAAATAAAGTAATATTTCACAGAAAACAAGTACTACTTTAATAATACTCTTTTAATTACTTCATGCAGAAGTTCTGGGAAATTTCAAGACAGATTCATGATTTCCTGACATGGAAGCAGGTTGAGTGTCCTTTTGAAAAAGACAAGAAAATCCAGACCTATCTACTCACAGCACCTATTTATAGTGAAGAAGGTAAAATCCTTTGTTGAACATTAGAGTGAGTCTTTCTATGTGTTAAAATACAAAATATGCAGATGAAAAATATATACATGCAATCCCCTATTTTATTAGTAATTTTCCAAGTGTTATCACTTTCCTGTTGGCTTCTGATAACAAATTTCATAAGTTACATCTGCTATATTGTAACCCTTAGATTTTTTCCCCTCAGGTAAAGAACTCATGTATCTGATTGTTACTACTTTTTTTTTTACCAGCTCTGTTCATTGCATCCTTTGAAAGTGAAGGTCCAGAAAACCACATGGAAAAAGACAGCTGGAAAACACTCAGGTATGAGGCTTCCTCAGAACATGAGTCTTTCTGCAGACACACAGAGACATGTAACCACCAGCTTCTTCTGTCCTATTTGCATACCCAGCTTAAAACCATTATACTGTTCTTTTTCCATTCAAAATTTAAATCTGAAAAAAATTCAGTGGGGCTTGGATTTTGATACATCTTTTCTAGCCAGATCTGTTGAGGCTGCAAGATCACTGCTTGGGCTGTGAAAGAGAATGCCCTTTATTTAGGCTATCAAATAGAKTAAAATAATCTGCATTTGTGGTAGTGCTCAGACATGATTTTCTCAGGGGAACAAATCTATAGAGACACTAAGAAAGTGCTCTCATCACAGCTATGCTCTTACAAATCATATAAAAGGATGAAAATTTCTAGGMATGTGGTAATTGTCAGCCTACCCTAAGGGATAAAGTCTCAAAGAGTCCCCATCCTCCTGAGAATAGGAAGCACCACTCCTATGTACATGATGAGATCAATTATTAGAATTTTTCCAACACTGAGAGCCACGGCAGAGAGGTTTGTGAGTTGTGCTAAACACGAAGATCTGCCACACCTGTAGCAGACAGGGGATGAACACAGCCTGCATGGGGACTGCATTGTCCCAGACAAGACCCAGTTTCCCACTGATCCCAACATKTCCTGGGATGCCCCAATGCACCTTGCATTAAAGCCAGCACTGCTCACCTGCAGCGGTTTGGGGTGACTGACACACAACATGTGTTACRTGCCTGAGCTGATCCCAGGGGCCTGGGGTAATGCTCCGCAAGTTAAATTTTCATCTCTTTTAATGTCAGCATCTCTGTTGAAATGCACAGATTTATTCCAGTTTCTAGCAGTTGAAAATCTATCCCTTGAAGAGAGGCTGTCAGCTACTGATGCCAGATAGATCTACTGCCAAAAATGAAAACCTTTTTGTTGGGATAGAAAAGATAAATTTTTTTTATTGCTTTGTCTTTTAGGACAACTCTGCTTAATAGAGCCTGAGAAATTTGGATCAGATTTGCAGACTTCAAAGCACATCTAATGGACATGTTTTTACAACCTGAATGAAAGACTTGGACTGAGCTAAGAAAGACCTCACTGGATGAGGTCTGTTTTGTACATACAGTAACTTTTATGAAATAAAATGTGGTAAATATTTCACATGTCAACCTTAAGGCACTTACTGAAGGGTTTTGGTTTTTTATTTTAAATATAAGGGCAGGGCCCTGTTCTCAGAGATGAAATGTATCATGGGAGATGGTATCTTATTCTATCAGCATCCAAATTTTTATTTTTTATTACTTCCACCAAAACAAATACAAATTAAAACACACATCCTAACTGAAGCCAGTGTTCAGGTTAAATACCCCATTGGACCAGTATCCTACAGAACACTCAGTATGTCTCCCTAGCTTTGAAATGAGGGGTCTCCTTCAAATCAGCAGAATTGTTCACAAGTGTTTGTTCCTCTCCTCCATCAGCAAATAGTGCCTTACAAGGTACTGAGCTTGTGTAGTTGTACCTTCTGACTGGGCTGGAAGTAAGGGAAATAAAAATATGGATGTCTCCAAACCAGCTACAATGTACTTTTTAAATAAAGTGGAGAATTATGGCACATGAAGTAGAGTATACCTGCCTGTAACACTGATGGTGCAGCAAACCTATTTTTGTTATGTGATGTAAAGAAATGAGAGGGGGTAACTGCTGGGTCTGTGTGTTTGTGTGTGAGTATGTGTGTGTGCACATGTGGGGATGCACACATGTCTAAGTGTTAATACTTCTGGGAACTATCCTTTACATTCTGGCTGTCAGAATAGTTTGTGTTTTCCTTTTGAAAAATCAGGGAWTTTTTTTTTTTGTTATGTTTCAAGAGAAGAATGTCTAACCTAGATTATAATCTCTGCAAAACAGGCCTAATATRCTTTTCTAAAAAGAATCTTTGGAAAACAAAAAATCAGCATGGGCCAGGGAAGAAGGGGAAGTAAACTCAGATGTCCAATTTGAAGTTAAGGCTAAAGTTCCCAAAAAGCTTAAGAAGAGGTCATTGATGTGAACTGGTCATTTAATTCCATTGGTTCCTTTGAAAAGTCTAGTCTGCACTAACAGACAATTAAAGGCACACTTGGAATGTAAGTTTTTCTAGCCTTTTGCAAGTCATGATTAATTGTCTGGGACAGCACCCACTGAAATCTAAGGGTAAACACTTTAAGAAATCACTCAAACCTTTGAACAGGTCAGTACCAAAATTAGAGGTGATCTGCAAACCCACTGATGCTTGCCATTTCTAATTTCTCCTTTTCGTACTGAGTTTACACCTAATTGGACTATCTAAGTACCTGAAGAGCTTCTGTTAAGAAGGGAGGAAAAAAAAATAYAGTTAGGACTTTTGTCAACTGATCTCTGAGTTAAGAAAGAAAAACAAACAGGMTCAGATTAAAACCTGTTTTGTCTAATGAACAAATTATTACCCACAAATGCCTATTTTTCTTTTCCAGTAATTTTCCCTCCGAAGGCTTGAGGGCTGAATATAAGATAATAACTTGAGCCAGATTAYTAGGCTGGTTTTTCTTTTTTGKTCATTAAAAAAATCCAACAAAAACAGTCCCTCTGAAGCTGGCAGTGGTCACAGCCTCCCTGACAGAGCCTTGCAGAGGATCTCTGCCAGGGCTTATTAAAAATRGCCAGCTCTAGGTAGATGGTGTTTATCTTCTTCTGCCCTCTGTTGAAGAAGGGGCAAGACTTGCTGGACTGAGGGTCTGGTTTAGTGCAGCCCAGCAGACTCTCCTTGCCTGAGTGCCTACAGCCAATTGCAGTGCCACTRTTTGATGCAGCATCTGCAAGCACTTGGCAGAAATTTGCTTTATTGGCCCYGGAGCACGGTGAAAAATTAAAATGCTTTCCCTCTTTCACTTCCCCCTTGACAAATACTTAAAATTAGAGGAGTAAGTTGATGTAAGGAAGGGAGACAAATCAACATTTTGCTATTCCCATAGCATTGGCATCAAAGAGAAACAAAAGCAAGTTACACCATGAGGAAAGAAGAAGTAGAATACTAACAGTTAACAAGAACAGCCCAGGAAAGGGGAAGGGATAATTCTTATGACCTGCTGCTATTTTTCCTGTGCTGAAGTACTGGCTTTCAGCCCTGGATTCCAGTAAGAATATTTATACTGTATTATTACAGTGTTTTGCACTTTCAGAGATGTTCTAGCTAGTAACATTGTCAGACACTATATGAGGGATTGTATATCAGCTTTGTTTATGTAATTGAAGTTTAAAAGGGATGCTTAAAATTTAAGGAAAAAAATATATATTTGAAATTCAATTTTAGAACACTTTCTGTAAATGTATGAAAGAGCTTTCACATGAATGTGCACTCCGCCGGTCAATCAGTCCAAGCATATACTTGAAATCCATGCAGTATCTACATTGGTTCCCTTTTATTTTCCTCCCCAAGTTTGATACATTCCTTAAATACTGTGTTTTGCTATTCTGAGCTGAAATGCTAAATATAAAGCTGTACCATAAAGCAGGATATTCTGTGTTTGACTGGATGTGCTTGCATTAATAAAAAAAGAAATTGCTTCAACCATGACTAACTTCTCCCATAGTTATTTTTCCCTTGCAAATGTATCAAACCATAAGCCAGAAGCTGAATGAGGTGTGGAAGGCAATATGGTCACACTGAACCRACTGGTCACCTTCTGACTTGAAAAGCTATAGTATGAAATACTTAAACTTCTTTCAGCAAAGGCAAGAGCAACACTAAGCCAACAATATACTGCTATTCTTATGTTCTCTCTGTAGTAGTATTTTAYGGATTTGATGGGGTCTGTGCAACAGAATACTTTTGTTCTCTCAATGGAAATGTTCAACAGTTCCACTGTGTAAAACCCTATTGTGTCACAAGAGCTGAATTTCATTTTCCCCCCTGTATTTACCCTTTGAGCAGCAGAGCACAGAACGTGTGCTGGCTGCAGCAGACTGCAGGGTTTCCTGTGGCAAGCTTCTGTTGGCATTTCAACACCCCAGCACCCCTGCTTGCAACCACTGCCCCTTTTCATGCCCTGCTTGAAAAAGCCCCTTCTGCAAGGTGACACAGAGAACAGACCAGCACAGAGCTGTGAACAAAACCCAGCTTTGCTGCCCCAGTGCCACTCCTTTCTCAGGGATATAAGCCTTGGAAAATGAAAACAAAATTACATCTTGGAAAGGCAGGAGCTCTGGAAGTCCCCATAAGCATTTCTGATGTGTTGGAAGCTCTCCAGGGAAATGGTTTTGGTAACCAGACACCCACACCACACTTGCAGAGCTGAACACAGCTCATTAGAAAAGATAATGATGTTTACCAGCATTAAGAGATCGAGCAGATAAGAGTCTTCCTGATGGCCAGTTCACACTCATAATTAATATGAATATTGCATCCTTGAAAACTCACTTCCAATTATGTCCCATCCAGTCATTAGGATAAATTAGCCACTTACACAGGCATAAGAGTAAACAATAAAATTGCTTTCCAGGCCCTTCACTGCCATTAGAGCCCAACACAGTGTGACAAGCAGGAGCTCAGTGCCAGGAAGGTATCCYTAGTTACGTTAGCAGCAATTTGATTTATCAAGTTAACAATTCCCAAGAAACAGCTTCCTTTTAGCAAATAACTCACAGGGCAAAATTCAGCTGAGCAGTTAGCTGCCAACTGATATAGTACATCTTTTGGGGAGAAATCAGTAATTCTCCTGAGGATGTGCTGACAGATCTCCTCTCTTCAGCCTTCAATGTATAATTTTATCAGGGCAGCCCCAGCTTCCCARCTATCCAGAACAGCCTACAAGCAGTGTGTGGAAGCACAGTTTTGACCTTGCTCTCTGCAGCATTTGAATATGGCTCTGTGGACAGCAAGAACTTAAATAATTTAAAAATCAAATTGCAGAAAGAATTCATCTGCAGCTGTTAATGCAYGTTATCAAGGAAGTTTCCAGACCAGTAAGCACACAGATATTAGCAATGGCCTCTTTCATGCTTGTCCCTGGCAAGGCAGGAATAACTGGGAATGTTTTGAGGTTCCAGCACATTCCTATGGGCTCAGAGGTTCYCTGACAGTGCAGAGGTTTGCTGTCCTACACTGCTTCCCAAGGTGCACCTTGGGCTTTGGAAGAGAGAGAAACCACACCTGGGGATATGGTTCTGCAGTAATGTGGAGGTACGACAAAAATTACCATCATCTCTCTAACATGGTTAACAATAAATAACTGAAGCATTTCTAGTGTTTCCAATGTTGYAAGCAATTTTTCACATCAATGTTTTTATGGCTTCCTGACAGCACATTCAGCTCTTGCACAGAAAATGGATGCAGATAATTGCTGTAAGGTTACTTAAGGATATTGGTTKATTTCTGTAAAGAAATATCAGCAGCAATCGAGTTCTGTGTCAGGCAGGGAGTGCTGGACATTCTGAGGCATACTCTGCCCTGCCTTCAGATGCGTGATGAGGAAGATATTCAAACCACCAGGAAATGCAACAGCCAATAAATGCACTGTTTCTGATCTATTAGGATGCATACTTTACAGTAGTGGTTMCTCAGCCAACAATAAAAAGCACTGAAACAGAGAAGTCCTGTCAGAAACACTATTTGGCAAAAACAGTGCACAGTTACTTGAAACTATTAGTAGCACCTACCAGGAAACCAAACCTCCCCAACAAGCCAAAACTAAACACACAAATACAAAAAAGCCAACCCCCAGGTCCGTGGGACACAGAGGAGGCCTGTTCACAAACCTACTTCAGCACTAGGCCTGGAGACCATTTTACAGGATTGGAAGGAAGATGAAAGRGAACACAAACCAAAGCACCAGCTTCAAACAGCCTCACCTAATCCAGGACAGAAAAGAAGAAACTTGAAATTTAGTGGAAATTTGCTTCTAATATGTCTAATCTTATCTAGCTACTTCAGATTAAGAGGCAATCTTAAAAGTAATGTAATTCTGTTTGGGGGCAGAAGTCAAATGAGTTCCAGCAGAATCTCATTACAGAGAAAACTACTTAACATCTTTTTAATCCCTGTCACATGAGCACACTATGGCCTCTTCTGATTCTGTGGCATATTAAATTAAATATAGCATCCTGCTATCCATCAGTGTCAACACTGTAAGTTTCCTTTAAAATATTTACACAAAATTGTTTATATTCAATTCAAMGAAGATACTGCTAACAACACTCCACCTCCACAAATATCAAATCAAAGAACAAAGTACAACATATCCTCAGAAACAGCAACAGAGCACTGAGGAACTCAGCAGACACAGTTGTAAGGGATGGAGTTCAGTGAAGTCTTGGATGATTATGGCAATACCAGAATTTCATGAAACAGTGAATTATTCTTGTGTGGGGACATAATAGCTCACTGTTGATGACCTGACCTCAGTTTGGAAAAAAACAAGCCACTTCTAACACATTTCAAAATCCAAGCAAGCAATGAATAATTTGACAGATGCAAACAAATCCATTTTGTTTTTCTATACACCTCTTACTTCACTTTACAACTTAAAAATTTCRAGTATCCAAGTATTCCAAAAAGAATTTCACAATAATCCAGCAGCCAAGAAAATCACTTTGACAAGATTTTTAAGAGCACACAAACACCACCCCCCAACATCTGTTCCATGGATGTATTTACAGGCCAGAGCAACACCCCAGCTGCTCCCCAGGAAAAGCTGAGAGTCACAACCTGAGAGTAGCCAAAGCTGTCTCAGAGCTGCTCTCCAAAGCCTTCCTGAGCACCAAGCAATATCAAAGGGTTTTTATTTTTGCTTCAGACTATCCCTTCAACGTGATCATTTTCCCCATGGATTGTACTGAAGTCGGCAAGAAGCCATTTAGGCTTGCACAAGGCTGCAGGAAACGTGCAAAGAGCTGAGGCTCTCACAGGGCCAGAGCCATGCTGTGCCTGCTAGCTCGTGTTTCCACAGCTCTGCTCAGCTTCACCTCCTGTCTCCTCCACATCCATCACACTGGGACAATCTCATTTCCCCCCTTTTCCTCACAGGAGAAGCTTCCCTGCTGTTTCACAGCTGTGACTTTGCTGCCTGGGCACATTTGCCACTGCCTTCAGCAGGAGCCAGGTCTGACAGCACGCCCATGCAGGCTGKTCCATAGCCTCAGCCTTACATTCCACTTCACTCCACAGATACAGCCTTTTTTAAAGCAGCACTTCTGCTCAAAATCTGAGAACTCAGCGGTGCTGGCAAAGAGCAAATGCTCTGACCGTGGATATGCAAACGGCAAAGCAATGACAAAGAAAGCCCAAAACAAACAACCCCAMAAATGAATGAGGAATAAGTTAATGTCCTCTTTCACCTGCAAGTCAAATACAAATGCAAACTATTCTACCTATGCCAGAAAATTCTAAAGCCCTTTGCTAAGTTAACTTGTACCAGCAAAGAGTTTTTACACCATTGAYAAAGCTGAGAGGACATAGATCAAAACACTTCAGTGAGGTGCTCCATACAAGCCCTGTAGCTACAAGGCAACCTTGAAACTGTAAGAACTGAAAATGCTCCAGAAAAACTCACCACATAGCAAACACATTTAGAGCAGGTCAAATAAACCAGTTAAATCACCACAAACTCCAAGTTCAGAGGGACTTTACCTTACCCTGGAAGAGACTAAGCTAACCAAAACAAAGCTATGTTTCAATAAAACCTTATGCAAACACCTGGATCTCATATAAAAGGGATTTATTTAACATTCTACCTGCAGGTCAGATGTACTTATGCTGCACAACACTTCCATGCAAATCCCAGCTCCAACCCCTACTCTTTAGGCCAACCTCTACCAAAGCAAATAAGGTCTCCTAACAAAAAAGTAGAAGCTCTTCCCTTCCTAGTGCAATCTCAAAAAYARTAATAAAATAATAAAAAAATAATRAAACACTCACCTTACCCAAAGCCRGGAGAGAGCCACATTTCTTGGAAAAGAAGGAGAAGAAGCTTTCCCTGCCAGCTTCAGGTCCCAACTGAGGRCAGGCAGTCCCTGCCCAGGGCTAACTGAGCCCAGCTGCCGCGGTTATTGCCAGCACCTGGGCCAGGGCAGCCCCTCAGGCCTAACAAGGAAAAGCTGAGCATCCTTGGGGCACGAACGAGACACAGCTTAAGCTCATTACCCTCATTCTCCTTCACAGCTGAGTAAAATTTTAATGATTTATCTCCTTAAGATGTATTTGGGAGTCACAGTMAGCAAGAACACCTCAGGCAAATGAAAGCTACACTTACTTTTGATACACAGAAATCTTTTACCATTACACTGATGCATCAGTAAGTTACTAATTTACGCTGAAACACCATTTTAAAGGTTATTTGAAGCTTTATTCCTTTCATTCATGGATCTGACAAGGCAAAAATTTTGTTCTAGTTTATATTTTGGCATGAACTACAACCATTTAAATGTCTGCATTCAGATACAAGTGGTTAGGGCTTACCTACCATTTCTCTTTTCCTCCTGATGCCATTCTCTTCTTGAACACAGTTTACAAGTTTTGATTTTCAAAAGTGTGTGCATCTCAGAGCCCAAAGGCCCTTGTGCAGCTAAAAAAACTCAGTATTTTCTTCTGGCTTCAGGAGACCCAGAACTATTTCCCTAAGTTTTTTCCAGTTTTCCATCTGTATTTGCTGATTCTTTAAACCAGTATCTTCTAGTCTAATTGAAGAATATATTTTTAAACAATTTCAAAAGCACCCACATTTTTAAAAAAAAACCCACATTCATTCCTGCAAGGGTCTAAGCTAAAAGTYCACCCTGAACTAATCTCATCTTGACTTCCTTTAATGAAGAACACTTCTCTCTAGGGAAGACTACAGCTTGCAAATTCCTTGGAAAAGGTTACAATTTATGTGAATAGCATGMAACAGAATCAAAAATTGCTTAGTGATTCAGTGGAGCATGTTCCTATTTAAATAAGTGTTACTATATTTACTACTCTAGCACTAAAACACAGTGACTTTTCCAGGAAAACACTTGGACCACAGCTCAAAAATAGTGTGTTATGTAAGCAGCATCTGTCAGAACAGGAGAACAAGGCCCAGCACTTGGCCATGCACCCCAAGCACCGACCCTGGGCACACAGATTGTGACTCAAAGCCTGATACTGTCACTCTTCTCTGCAGTGCCCCAGCAGCACCCCAAGCTAAATAAACCCCCCYAATGTGGAGTTTATTCTTCCTCTGCAGGCAGAGCACACCTTGGGAAAGCCAAGAGCAGGTCCTGCCCCCAAGCAAGAGATTTTTGCATTTGAAGCACAACTAACTTGCTCCCTTTCTTGGATGAAGTAAGGAAACACGTCCAAGCAAGAGTTACCCATCTACATGGGAAAGAGCATCCCTGCCCTGGGTCACAGCTCACAGCAGCAACAGGGACACAGCAACACTGCTGCTCACAAACACCTGCTGTAGCACAGTGTGGCTGTGCCCAAAGGCAGTCAGAAGCTGAACACACTCAGGTAACTGAACTCACTTTGTTTTTAAAAAAGGCAAATCCCACTATGCTGTTCTGGTTCCATTACAGAGCAAAGGCAATGGTGTGCATTCAAACATGGGGTGCACAGAGCTGCTGGGCTGGTGTGTGCCACAGCAACACCTACCCAGGTGGGTATTGCAGGGAGCTGAACTAAGACAAGGGAAACCCCAGGCCTGCAAAGGCTCCTGTAACACCAGAAATCCTCAACTCATGAGCCATTTGGAACACTTGTGTATGTTGCCCAACACACATATTCAATACTTCCACGTGTTCTGACTTCCTTTTAACGCCAATGAATTTGCTTCCACCTTTTGGGATAATGAATGGAAAGAAGTTTCCAGAGTGGTTCCTGGTGACTCCGTTCATCTCCAGACCTCCCCCATCACCACCACACWTCGGTTTTCATCACCCAGATGGGGAGAGCTGACACTGATCTCCCTCACTGTTGCTGATAAGCACAACCACGCAGTGGAAAAGAGCAGAACCTGAGACACCTGGGTATCAGCACTCTGACATGTTTCCAAAACATGAGAACTGGGACAAGTGGATCCTCCTGAGGCAGCATCTGAGTGCTGAGAGCTGAGGTGCAGCAATGCTGGGCCTGTACTCTAGCTCTGTGTCCATTCCAGGGTGTGCCAAGCAGTGCTGGTGTCAGGGAGAGGCAATTTCAGATGCTAATTCTTGTGCAGCCAGGACAGCAGCAGCTGTCCTGAAGTTTTAAAGGCTGGAGTCTCAGCAGAGTGCCCCACTTGTATCTACACCCCAAGCCATAATACCAATGTATTTCATCTTGTCCTCACCAGTACCCTATAATTTTTGTTAGCAACAACCAAGATATCCAAGTGAGGTAAACCTGGTGTAAATTTAAGTTGTCCAAGGAATGAACTCTGGTATCTGGTCTGGGTAGAACCTGAGATGCAAAATTGAGCTGGTTGAACTTCTCACTGCAAATATTATTTTAATCCAGTGTGTTATGCTCTGTACAATATTATTGTAAAAACGTATTTCAAAGAAATGGCTTAAAACAATTTCTAAAATGCAGAAATTCCATTTATTATATTGAGAATATCAATTGCAAGAAGTCCTGCAATGCATTCTCTTCACTCTAAGTACAATACAGTACACTGTTCTCCACAATAAGTTACATAAAGGCAAATTTTATATACATATAAAAAAGGATCAGTGCCCAGAACTATTTGCACAGCATACCTGCTATTCAGAAATCAATCATTTAAATCTTTAGTTGCCTTCAGAATTCTTGAGCAAAATAAATCCATAAACAGATCTTAATTACCTGGTTTGAGAAAAGTTTTCTACTAATATGTAAATTCAGCAGAAACCATGCAAATGGTTTAACCACTGAATTAGCATTTTCTGCAATCATTCTATAAACAAATGTATTAAAAAACGAGGCATGCCATATGGTATCATATMAGACAACATGGAGAAAAATGACCTGCCTGCATTTGAACTGTTTATGCATCCCAAAACACCCAAAAGGTAAGTACCARAGTAGTAGTGCCATTGTACAAGGCACTAATGAGACCACAGCATAATTCTGCTTAAACATGCTCAAAAAAACTCAATAAACAAAAGAAAAAACAGAAAAAAAACCAAAAAAAAACTGACCCAGAGGAAAAAGAACCAAAACCCTAAAACATCCACAAACTGAAAAAGTAAGGCTGCGAGGATGATCAGTGTAATGAAGAGCATTGTATAAAGAAAGACTGTAATAGCACTTGCTTTTTCAGTCACTGAAACAACTATGAGTATATGACACCTTACAAAAACATGTCAGGAAAATGCCCAAAAGAGAAAGAATGCACAAGGAAAATATTGACATAATAGTAAACAGGCCTCTAATAAATTAATATGGTAATGAAAAGGTGGTTCCTCAACTTAAAGGATGAGATACATAGGCAGGGCCTTGGAATAAGAAGGAGCGAAGGCCAAAAATATTTAAGCAAACAAGTTTAATAGCACAGCTCAGTTTATAGAAGGGATATGGCATCTACTGTGGGAAAAGAGCAGGCACAGAAACACCAAGCTGGAATGTTTCCAACTTCCATCACTGAAATAAGAAGGTGGCGTTTCCTTCACAGTGTGAACTTCCATTATATGCTCTAAAATTCCACTTAAAAGGATCTTCATTCCCACCCCCTAAATTATTCCCTATTCAACCACGTCAATGTCTGTTATACAGCAAAGGAGGCACAAGCCCATGCTGTGGAATCAGCACCCTGCACAGCTGCTGTACTGGTCAGCATGTCCATGTACCTTTCATGGTGAGATTATTTTCCCACAYCTTTCTCTTGTTTCTACGATGGAGTCTAAGTATAGCATCCTTCTAAAGTCACAGTGCAGTGAGCCATACAGACTGAAAATACTCAAGACACAGAAGATTTTTTCATTTAATTCTCAAAAGAATGCAAACATAGGAACAGAAATGTACCACGTGGAAAAGTGTTGAATTGTACATTCCAGAGATTTTTCCAGTCGACACTGAAGACACTTTCCTTGAACTACATGAGCCGTCCAATTTATCTGAGGTGCTTAAACTCACATGAGATGTGGGTATCAGTCAAAGGATTACCGGGAAAACAAACACAAGAACCAAAAACCCTCTAAACTCTTCTTCACTGAAAAAGAGAGGCACTGGGTTTGTGAGCTGAATTAAGGCTGTAGGACGGTGCTGGTTGAGAGTGAAGCGCAGTGCCCGGGCTCAGTCCCTCAGCCCGCGGCCTCGCTGTTAGTCCTGTAGGCCTGCTTGCGGAGGTGCGCCTCGATCTCCTCGCGGAACACCAGCATGCCCAGGTGCGAGTGCGACGCCTCGTTCATGGCCTTGGACTGGATGCACATGCGGTACTGCTCGGGGGTCAGCTCGTCCGCACAGTGCTTCTCGTGCCACAGGTGGAACAGGCCGGGCACCGGCGTCCTGACCACCATCAGCTCCCCGTGCAGGTACTTCCTGTACAGGTGAACGTCCTCGCCGCCCCAGCCTTTCACTTCCAAGTCAAAGCCCCCTACAAACACAGCGTCAGAAATCGTTACCTGGGCACACAGGCAAGGTGAGCAACACTTTATGCCTAACGTGCTACCAGATCTGGCATGACGTTCCAGAAATTCTGTAGCAATTAACTAAGCTTCCCATGCCATGGCATGCCAATCTGAGGGACAGGAGCTCCAAGGATACCACATCATTTGTGGTGGAAGCTGCCCAGGACACAGATCTGCTGACTTCAGAAAGTCTCTTAGAGCAGTGTCTCCAAATTGCATTATGCATGACATCCCATGTGACAGCTGCAGAAAACTGTAGGCAAACCTCACTTGCTATGCTTTTGAATTACTTTTAGGAAGCATAATGGATTTTAGCAGCTGGAAAATAAAGCAGTCATGCMCCATATGAGAAATCCTCTCTAACAATGCCAGCAATTACTCCACAGATCACAATTCAAAAGGCTGGATTAAGGAAAGGAACATGGTTCACCATTTTAAGTTCTCTTGTTTTTCCAAGACCACAGTGAAGAGCAACCCAGGCTCTTATATATTTCAAAACTCCAGAATTATGAAGTCTTCATTTAGCACTACCACACAGATGGCAATGTGACTGCTCTTAGCAATCAGCCTGCATTCAAGCCACCAGACAGCACACAGGGCTGTGTCATTACATCTTCTGGCAGATTTACATCTTCTGCCAGACTATGCTCAGCACTATCTTCCACATTTCAGCACACCAAGCTGTTCTCAGTTTTAAGAACATGCCACAAGGGGGGGGCAAAGCACATTGCTAAAGATTCCAACAACTGTATTCAACTTCTCTAGGTTATTTAAAAGAAAGGATTTGAATGCTTCTTGTCTATGTGAATGGCTAATTTGAGTGACATGTTTCTTAAACTTGATTCATTTGCTTCAGACAAAGTACCAAAAAAACCCCCACCAGTATTCAAAAAAATTATAGAATGAAATGTTTCTACTAAAACAACTGCGTCTTTTCTTTTAATACACTCAACAGATGGGACATCACAATCCAGAAAAGCTAATTTATCTCATTGGTCAAACTTGTCAAGCAAGTCTGACTGCTGGGCCTGGGGAAATAATACAAGAAATACATGTATTACTTTCCTGTCATTAGGTAAGACCAGAGAATCACTTTCTAAACACACAACTTTTTTCTTTAGTCTCATCTTACCAACGGTCAGAAAGTCTGTCCGATATTGACAAGTCATCCCAAAGCCAAAATCCCTCCAGAAACCAGAATCCTTCTTGTGTACCTGCAATTTTAAACCAGTACAATTTTGAAATGTACAATACAACCAAGGAGGTACATTGCACTTGGTTTTGCAGAAAGCTAAGCTCTTCCCATCATTTCTTCAGGGCAGGATAGAGCATAATAATACTTCTGGTATTTCTGTGTCATGCACTCATGTGGGGGCTTCCCAGTGACCTGCTGCTCCCTTCACCCTCTGCCTTCCATTCCACTCAACCTCAYTGCAGTTTCCACAGCAGTTTCTGCTCCACCACCTCTATTTTCTATGTATCTGCCCAGACCAAGCAGTAAATTAATCCATGGCTAAATCATCTGTTCCCAACACTCCACTTTCTAAGGCCACATTTGTCTCTTGATCTGACGTGAAAAGTAAGCTTTGTGATTGAAGTCAACAATCATAATACTGTTAAATTTAAAAGAGTGAACAGAAGAGCTGTCAGGCAGGGGCTCACTCCTCTCTCAGCTGTGATTATCCAAGACTATATGTAAAACCTTCCCTTTGGCTTTCAGCAGGATCCTTGCAAACAACGTAGGAAATGAGGGCTATTATGTTCTTCTTTTAATACAACTCTTCTTCATACTACTCTCTTCCTCTTCTAAACCTTTCTATCTCAGAAGTCTCAGCTGCAAAACCCAATTTCATCCATGCACTCTCTCGAAAGAGAATCAGACTGGACACAATTCAGAAGTTTTTGCCTTTCACCACTGCTTTGTTTGCTGGAACATAAGATGAAAGTTGCTGCCACGCAATGCCACCATCCTCCTAAAATACTGGCTTGTCAAGCCACAATAAGCAGCAGATCAGAACTACCAACTTGATTTGGTTAATTGCAATTACTTCTTTTAAACTAGGTGGAAGGTTTTTTCCAAGTGCTTTGCCCATAAGGGAGAAAACTGTTTAGATATGCAGTGTCAAAGGTCGTAAGATATCCCAAACAGACTATTAAGTTACACCTAATTTTGTTTTAATACAAAGCACACCTAATTGTACCCAGAATAAAGCAAGTTGCTTACCAATTGCTGCTCCACAGGAGGTGGTATATCTTGATTGGCATAGACAATAGCAGGATTGTAAAGGCTGAATACCACAGGATAGAAAACTTTTTTCCCTGGAAGTCAAAAGACAATTGTTACTCACTGTGGGCATGCTTTCTGAAGGCAAAAAGAAACCAGAAACACTCTTTTTATTTAAGAAATTACCTATTAGGCAYTTCCTAGTGGAAATAAATAAAAACAAGTTCTAGCTGCTCAGATTTCCCACCTAGGAAGCCTGTAACATCYTGTGAGGCAGAGCCCTTAGGATTAAAAAAAATACATATGTATGAATATTATACATATTACATTTGACTTACATTTATATATAGTTATACATGCTTATATAAARTATTAGATATCTCGGTATCATTCCAGGTGACTGAAAAATTCCTGCAATAATGATATGCAGTAAAACTAAAAATAATCAAATCCAAGTAACACCTTGCATTGTTGAGTTTTACGAATTTATCTCTGTTCACAAACATGTCAAAGCAAGTACTCCCAGGATTTCCTGCAAGGGCATCCAAAATCATGAGAATCCTGACTACGCTGRAAACACCAGTTCTGTGTCTCTTATAGAAGCCAGGTAAATATTTTTCCACTAATGTCTTGCATCACCGATGCTGCRAAAGTACTGACAACAGTCCACAAGAATATTCACTATCCTGACATGGGCATGAACTTGGAAGGAGTGAGCAGCATTTTCAGATCTCATTGGAAACAAAGGTGACAAACTGCCAATATGAACTTCAAGCAGTGTCCTGAACTCTCTTTCTTGTTAAAGCTCTCAAAGTACTCCTCTCCAAAATTTTTCTCATTATTTATACAACTTGTTTCATGAAGAACAGAGACAGACAAAAATGAAAGAAAAATCAAGAAACAGAACCCAAATATCTGGCTTGTGAAGAATTTTCTTGCCTGCTTGTTAGGTGAAGAAAAAACATCTATTGATTCCAAATTGACATTTGGAGAAAATAGTTTCTGACTGCAACAAATTTGAARCAAGAGTAAGCATTAAAAAAAGAACCCAAACAGTTTGACAGAAGGAGATCTTCAGTAGCACGCTTGTTAACTTGAGAAAGCTTTACCCTTCTTGGCAGAAGCTTGTCGAACAAGCAAGCATCACACAAACTTAGAAAAACAATCAATATTTCAGAACTTGGGATGGAACAGTGGAACATGAGCTCAGGCTCCACAGGGAGCACACTGTAGCTCTACTGAAAACCATTCCTTTGTGACATGTCTTGGCCATACACATGTGAGAAGAGATAAACCAAACTTGTTAGAGATTTCAGCATAACAAAACTCATCTTCCACTGTAGAGWCTTACACTGAGTTTTGTTATACAGATTTACATACAGTCTAATTGTTAAAGCAATTAAGTTGTCCAGCTTTCTTTCAGACAGCTAAATCTGAAGAAAACATAAAAATTGTACATTGTATAAAAAAGACAATGTGTTCTTAAAACAATTTACACTCAGGCAGAAGTTATTTCTCAGTCTAAGTATTATTGCCTTTTGTGCAAAGAGTGATTAGTTTTCCAGGGTGTGTGCTACTGAATAAGCTCCACCATTCTAGCTGAGTTTTCCTTGTTTTCTATATGCCCAGCACAGGTCAGCTGAAGCCAAGCAKGCTGACAAGGCTCCCTTCCAGCAACAATAGGGGAACATACCGGGCTCAGCGTTTAAGCGGCAGCTGTTGAGGAATTCGGCTGTGAAATAAACATCAACATCACAGAAGAACATCAGGACCTCGCCCTTTTCCCAGGCTCTGGCACCCATGTCAAGTCCTCGGCCTCGGTTGAATTCCTCATTCAGAGAGACAAGCGTGTAATTGTGGAAGTCAGTTTCTCTACAAGAAAAACAGAGCCAAACCCAAAATAAATCTGTGGGGAGGGGCAGAGGGACCATTGATAAGTTTTTCAGTATTTTACAGGAATTTCATTCCAGAAATTTAAAAAGAAAAATAGTTTTATGATCAGAATGAGGAAAAAAAAATGTTACACTTAATTTTAATTTTAAGCCTCGTAAAATTATAGAAATCAGTCTTTGTAACTTCACTTCATGTTTAATCATTCAGACAGATTAAAAGGCCTTYTGTTAACTGATGTGAATTAAAACGCTCTCATGAATTACAATGGCATCTAAAATTTGTCCCCACAAACCAAGAAGTCCTGACCAACAGAAATACCTGTCTTCACTAGCTCAGAGAACAGGGCAAACARGAAGCCAGAGTGCTGGCATCACCAGACTCATGGGGCAAAGGCTATGTGTGTGACAGGGCCACCATAAGCCACGCACTTTGCTTCTCCTCGCTGTTCACCACTAGCACACATGCCTGTACTCACAGAAGAGGGAAGGAGCAGCCAAAGGAAACTGGAAACACACTCAGAGAACATCTTCAAGCAAAGTTAAGTGTCTACTTCAGAGACACTTCAGAGGACAATGCTTGAAGAGAACAGAGTGGAGATATTCAACAGTAGCACCACTAAGTAGATACAGTTCAGGTAAATGCCCAGTGAGCCTGCAGCACTGCCTCAGTGCTCTGAGGGACATCTCACAGGGCAGGCAGCAGGGCCTCAAAAATGGAGGGTACAGCACACAGCAGATGCTAGGGAGACTGCAGCACAAAATGCAGAAATTCTCTCCTCCCTTCCTACGAGATGCCCTTACATGTCAGGCCAGCTCTCCATCACAGCTCCAAGCTGGTGACAAGGTAGCCTGTGCCTAGTCTGTGTCATGGGGAGGAGCCTGGCCAGCATCCTGAAACAGGGATCACACCAGAGCTCAAGGAGAACTGGCTCCCAGCTCAGGGATGGGTGCAAGAGCTCAGGTGGTGAAGGYGCCCCTTGGCTACAGGGTAAAGGATGCCGACACCTGTCCCAGCTCTCTGGAACAAAAACCATAAAAGACACATTTGTGAATTTTACTGATGTAATGCTGAGACAGCCATGATGGACCCTGCTTAAAGTTATTTTACAGCTGAGAGTAAGTACAGGCCTACTTTGACTACTACATTTCTCTTCCTTATAATTAAATAAAATTGTTTCTCCAGTGAGGTATTAAAATATACATCCCTGTTCCAAAGAACTTAAACTCTAATAAATCTGTYAGCATGACTGAATAGCCACTGTAAAACTCACCCCTGTTGTTTTTTGGACTGTCAGATAGAAACCTCAAAGTCTTTTCTGGCTATAACTTGATTTTTAGTAGTCTTCAGGAAMCTTTTGCAACCTAAGCTGTAAAATGGCAACCATAAATAGTGTACAGTAAATAAATWATGAATTTCCTAGTAACCTATAATGGAGTATAAACTTTATTTGGTTTATTTCTTCATTCTTTTTCAAAAGCTGTTTAAAATGCCAGTTTTACTGACTGATGTTGGACTGATATACTCACCTAGCTACAGATTCTAGGATGTTTTTCACTTCTGATAGACCATCTTGTCCAAAGTAAACCACTGTGAGGTGAACACGCTTATCCTGATGAATACACACATCCCTATAATCACAAAGATAAGCTAATATTAGTAAATACTTGCGACACAATAAAAAACTTTAGGCACTTAAAAGCTACAGYATTAAAAAGAATTAGCAGATTGAAGTATTAGTCATCAAATGGCTTCAAAGAAAACAGAAAAAAGAAGASATGCTTTCCCCTCTTCTTTCCCCATCTTGCCCATTTACATCAGAAGGTTCCAATACTGTGTGTCACACTTCAATACCTTATTTTATAAACAGGCACCCCTCAACTGATGCAAATACACAAATTATGTTCAAGATCATGTGAGTCCAGGTTCACAACGACCCTGACTTTTGGTCATTTTGCTGCAATTAGAGATTCTCTTAAGCCCTTTTAGAAGGAATGTTTTCTCCATACAGAAGGTTCAATTACAAACATCCCAAGGCAGTTGCACACAATGTTGGAATCATCAGCTCTGTTGCAACTCAACCAGAACGGGAATTCATTTTGAAAAGAAAACAAAATACTGAAAATCAGGAACATAGCTCACTATATAATCTCATGCACCTACCTAAAGTTTTGCATAAATTGTGCAAATGCCTCAGTTCTTCCAGCAAGAGGAACAATAACGTTAATGATCGATCTAGAAATATCGACTGTTTCACTCTTCACTTTCATGAGGGGTCCAAAAGGTCGGAACAAGGTGACATGCCTGTACTCCATGCCATCCATCTTCTTATAAAACAGCTCATACTGTGTCCCCTTATCTCTCTCTGTACGATAGTAACCTGAAGAATAAGTCACACAAGTAATATGTAAAGTCAAAGATCCCAGCAGTTTTATTTCAGACACACTGGTTTTCCTTAGAACTAAAGAAGTGAGGGCAAAGCTTCTGGGTTTCTACTACATGAAATTTCCACAAACTGTTATTGATCACAGTCACCCTTCTACCATTTTAGGTCAGACCTGAGAAACAATCCCAAACTCCAGCATCCCGTGCTTCTTAGAGACAAGAGGTTTCATGGTCCTATGCCAGTTTCTCAATCGGAGTTGGGTCTTCCCAAMAAAAAGGGAACTCAGCTATTTACTAAGGAAAAGGATGGCTGAAATTTAATATTGCCTGTTCTTAAGCCCTTCAGTAAGAATCTAGCTCTGAGCTAGCCCACAGTAAAATCTGAGATCATCTGGCCAGTAATCACCACAAGAAAAGCAAAATTTGTTCTGTGGGCAGAACAAATGACAGTTACTTGCTTGACAAAGTCTGCAAAACCTGACATGTGGCATTTAAACAAAACAACTGTGTGATAATGCTGGAATGCTTTTAAATTGTTTTCACTGCTGACCAGCAATTAATGTTTTCTATCTGACAAATAAGTGGTACTTTACTAACCCACAGTCTTCTAAGGRCATAGGCAGAATTTTTTCTATGTGCCTGTCACACCTTAGGACAAAAGTGCTAGTCCCTCCAGAAACAGGACTACCTGTTGAGAGATATTTTACTCCAAATGGGTAGAAAAAAATCTGTCCCTTTCAGAACATGGGCCTTTAACTTAAGGACCATCAAAGAAGGAAGTTAAAACAACAGACTCTAATTTAACACCACATAGGAAAGGACTGAGGCTCATCTGTGATTTTGACCCTACTAAGCTCTGTGTTGCTAAGTCCATATCTATGCTAACCTGAGAGTAAGGAACGATGACAGGAAAAATCCTCCAACAAAAATGCCTTATGTTCATCCCATCTCTGCTTTCCTCTCACCAGCAAGGAAAAGATGTRTTATTCCAAAGAACCACAAGCTACACCATGAACTGGCATTACATTTCAGTTAAGTGGCCACCCAGACCATAGAGAAAGTTACAAAGAGCTGCATATTCCCAAGTGGGAGTGATGCACATCCCTGCCCTAACACGATGCATTTCCTTGCACCTGGCTGCCCTGAACTGTCCCTTCTCCAAGGCGGTCTCCTCAGCAGCTGAAATCCCTCCCAGGCCTCCCACCCAGAAAGCAGCTGGTGGCAGGCCACAGAGCAGACAAACCATACTGCTGACACAAAAGATTCCTTTTTGTACCCAGCATTGATAGTGTCCTTTTTGTTGTCTTTTTTGCAACTGAAATCAACACCAGACAAACTACGCACAGAATCACAGAATCGCAGAATTTCTAGGTTGGAAGTGACCTTTAAGATCATCAAGTCAAACCCATGTTCCAATACCTCAACTAAATCATGGCACCAAGTGCCACATCCAGTCTTTTTTTAAACACATCGAGGGATGGTGACTCCACCACCTCCCTGRGTAGATGATTCCAGTATTTGACCACTCTTTCTGTGAAAAACTTCCTCCTTAATTCCAGCCTGTATCTCCCTGCGCAGCTTGAGACTGTGTCCTCTTGTTCTGTCTGGTGTTGCCTGGAGAAAGAGACCGACCCCCAGCTCACCACAGGCACCCTTCAGGAAGCTGAAGAGRGTGATAAGGTCACCCCTGAGCCTCCTTTTCTCCAGGCTGAACAACCCCAGCTCCCTCAGTCATTCATCATACAGCTTGTGCTCCAAGCACCTCACCAGCCTCGTTGCTCTCCTCTGGACACGCTCATGCATTTCAACGTCCCTCCTAAACTGAGGGGCCCAGAACTGGACACAGCACTCAAGGTGTGGCCTCACCAGTGCCGAGGACAGGGGAAGAATGACCTCCCTGCTCCTGCTGGCCACACCATTCCTGATACTGGCCAGGATGCCATTGGCCTTCTTGGCCACCTGGGCACACTGCTGGCTCATGTTCAGCCGACTGTCAACCAGCACCCCCAGGTCCCTTTCCTCCTGAGCACTGTCCAGCCACACCGTCCCCAGTCTGTAACGTTGCAGGGGGTTATTGTGGCCAAAGCRCAGGACTCGGCACTTGGACTTATTGAACTTCATCCCATTAGATTCTGCCCATCCCTCCAACCATTCCAAGTCCCTCTGCAAAGCCCTCCGTCCCTCTAACAGATCAACACACGCTCCCAGCTTAGTGTCATCTGCAAATTTGCTAATGAAAGACTCTAAACCCTCATCCGTGTCATCAATAAAAATATTAAACAGAACTGGCCCCAGTACAGAACCCTGAGGGACACCACTGGTGACTGGTCGCCAGCTGGATGCAGCACCATTCACYACCACTCTCTGGGCCCGGCCAWGCAGCCAGTTCCTAACCCAGCAMAGAGTGCTCCTGTCCAAGCCACGGGCTGCCAGCTTGTCTRGGAGTGTGCTGTGGGAGACAGTGTCAAAGGCCTTGCTGAAATCCAAGTAAACAACATCAACAGCCTTCCCTGTGTCCACTAGGCGGGTTACCTGGTCATAAAAGGCGACCAGGTTGGTTAAACATGACCTACCCCTCCTAAACCCATGCTGACTGGGTCTGATCCCCTGGCCATCCTGTAAATTCTGTGTGATGGCACTTAATATAAACTGTTCCATTATTTTGCCAGGTACTGAGGTCAGGCTGACTGGTCTATAATTACCAGGATCCTCCTTTGCACCCTTTTTGTGAATGGGTATCACATTGGCCAGCTTCCAGTCATGCGGAACCTCACCAGTGAGCCAGGACTGTYGGTAAATGATGGAGAGTGGCTTTGCAAGCTCATTTGCCAGCTCTCTCATTACCCTGGGGTGGATCCCGTCTGGTCCCATAGATTTATGAACATCCAAGCATTTCAGTAGTTCTTTGACTGCCTCCTCTTGGATAATGGGGGGACCATTCTGGTCCCTGACACCGTCAACCAGCCCAGGCGTGCAGGTGTCTTGAGGGCAAGTCATCTTCCCATTAAAAACTGAGGCAATGTAGGCATTAAGCACTTCTGCCTCCTCCTCATCTGCAGATACTRAGTTCCCTCCCTTGTCCAATAAAGAATAAAGGCTGGTCTTACCCTTCCTTCTAGCATTAATGTATTTGTAAAGACATTTTTTATTATCCTTTACAGAAGTCGCCATTCTAAGTTCAAAGTGAGCTTTGGCCTCCTTAATTTTTTCCTGCATGCTCCAGCAGCCTTCTKGAATGCTTCCTTAGAGACCTGACCCTCCTTCCAATGCTGATACATCCTCTTTTGATTCCTAAGTTCCTCCAAAACCTCCTTGCCCAGCCAGGCTGGACGTTTACCCCGTTGACTGATCTTTCGGCACACAGGGACAGTCCTGTGCCCTCAAGATCTCTGTTTTGAGGCATGCCCACCTTTCCTGAACTCCTTTGTTTCTAAGGGCTGTTTCCCAAGGGACGCTCTGAATAAGTCTCCTAAACAGGCCAAAGTCTGTCCGCCAGAAGTCTAATGCAAGAGTCTTGATGGCGCTCCTCCTGACTKCATCAAATATTGAGAACTYGATTATTTCATGATCACTCTGCCCCAAGCGACCTCCAACCACCACATYTCCCACCAGCCCATCTCTATTTGCAAACAGCAGATCTAACCTAGTCCCTCCCCTGGTSGGTTCCCCTACCAGCTGTGACAAAAAGTTGTCCTCYGTACATTCTAAGAATTTCCTGGACTGCCTCTTTAYTGCTGTWTTAAGTTCCCAGCAGATGTCCGGTAGGTTGAAGTCACCCACAAGAACAAAGGCTGATGATCCYGAAACATTACCTAGCTGCTTATAAAATAAGTCATCTACCTCTTTTTCCTGGTTGGGCRGATGATAACAGACTCCCAGTTGAGTGTCAGCCTTGTTGGCCTTCCCCTTAATTCTTACCCATAGACATTCAACTCCATCTTCCTTAGCTTCAATTTCTAAGGCATTGAAAGCCTGCTTAATATAAAGGGCCACCCCTCCTCCTCTTCTTCCTTTTCTGTCTCTTCTGAGGAGCTTGTATCCATCCAGTGCAGTACTCCAGCTATGTGTCATCCCACCATGTTTCCGTGATGGCAACTRCATCATAGCTCTGCAGTTGCACCATGGCCTCCAGCTCTTCTTGTTTGTTGCCCAAGCTGTGTGCATTGGTATACACACACACCTCAGCTGGGCTAMTGACTTCACCCCAACTTAGCCTTGCACCCCTTGGGCCTGCTTCCAGATAGCTCAGCTGCTTCCCCTTCCCCCTTCAAACCTAGTTTAAAGCCCTCTCAATGACGTCTGCCAATTCATGAGCTAAAAACCTTTTGCCCTTTATAGAGAGATGCACCCCATTTGGTTCTAGCAGAGCAGATGCTGTAAAAGTTTCCCCATGATCAAAGAATCCAAAATTTTGCCGATGACACCAACCCTTAAGCCACTTGTTGATGATGTGGATTCTCCTGTTTCTTTCATCATTTTCCTCCATCACCAAAGGGACTGAGCAGAACRCTACCTGTGCTCCTGCCCTATCAACTACCTGACCCAGTACCCTGAAGTCCTTTCTAATCACCTTGACACTCCTCTTTTCAATCTCATCACTGCCAGCCTGGAGTATGAGCAGTGGGTAATAGTCAGAGGGCTGAATCAGCCCAGGAAGTCTCTCAGTGATATTTTGTACCCGGGCCCCAGGGAGGCAACAGACCTCCCTGYGGGATGGGTCTGGCCGATACATGGGGCCCTCAGCTCCCTTCAGTAGGGAATCACCTACTACAATTACCCTCCTTTTCTTCTTGATGTTAGAGGTAGTGATCCATCTTACAGATGAATCATAATTGGGGGRTTCACTGGGCAGACAATTTTCTCCTAAATCATCTAGTTGGGTCTCTAGATCCAGGACCTCATACCTATTCTGAAGTGGTACCTGGCTGGATGATGGGGGTGGGGAGGAGTTTTTGTTATTACCTCCCCRAATGGGGACCCATTTCCACTCCTCTTCATCCACCAGGTGCCCTTCTATTGCCTGAGAGCAGGAGGCATATAAGTCCTGAGTCTCTCAGTCAGAGGCCTCCCTTAAAGATGGAAGGGCTGAGCTCCACCAGTCTATTTCCTTTTCACTTTCCCTGATACTCCTTAACCTTTCAACTTCCTCCCTAAGCTCAGTCACCAGTGAAAGGAGGTCGTTCACTTGTTCACACCTCASGCAGGTCTCCTCCACAACACTCCCTGAAGCCACTGATAAGCTCAAACACTCTGGGCACGGATGGGTCTGTACAGACACATCCTTTTTGGAGGGCTYGACTTGGTCACTTACACTTATACCAGCCACAGTTTTTGACCATGTAGAAACCATTACTAAAAGACACCTCAAACACATCCAGGCAGCAGACAGACTTTAAACACCACAGAGGACTCCTTACTAGCAAGAAAGCTGGCAACCCTGCCTGCTTGCCCTGCCTGCGCGAACTGCCCTGTATCCGCCCCAGAGACTCACCACACCCGTTTGCCGCTCCAGGTCGCTGCGCTCCCCAGAGACCTCTTATAATCAGCCACTCACTCAGTAGCAACGCAGGAAGCGCCACTCCCTGCTTCTCCCTGACTCAAGGGAAGCAGCTCTCAGCCCTAGAGCAGCTTGAGTTTGACTGTCTCAGGAACCAAGAAAGAAGGGATGATAGAATTTTGTGTGTCTCTCTATGCCCAGGCAAGTATTCTCCATGCTCCCTTCCTCTTCAATACAAGAAGCAAAGGGATGTGCTCACCACCTTGATCTAACTTCTTTCTTTATATCCCAGATTCCATTCACAAAGAAAGAATCCTTTCCCTAAATCTACCTCCGTGTTCCTCTGTTCCAGCCTCCATCCCCAAACCAAACCCAGTTTCATGCATTGATGCTCCCTCCTTCTGGCCAGTCTCTCTAACACCCCCCTCCCATGTCCAGSTCTGTAATCCAGCCTGTCTTGTGGACAATGCACTGGCAGACCCAATGGACAATGTGGATGACCACTACAGAGGGGCTGTAGGACACACGGTGTAGCAGAACAAGCTGGTCCATCACACTGGAAGTTAGTGATGACTGAAGCTCTCAGCTGAGAGGCTTTTACCCTTTGAACAAAATTCTGCAATGCTCTCCTTTAAGAGACCGAATTTACATTTGTGCTTTTGTCAGCACAGAGATGCATAAGTATGCACCACATTTTAATGCTTATTTTCAAATCATTATTAATTAGAAACACTGAAAATGGTGTTTCAAACRATGAAAACACACAATGCTGACTACCAGAAGCAGCACAAGATTTTAAATCCCTCTCAACCCTTTTCCATTCCAACTCTTTGTGCTGCGCACTGTAGGTTGAAAACAGCATCTTGGTTAATGGAGTAGCTGATGCACCACGGCGCTCACACATCACACTTTCATGTAATAGACAGCAAATACTTCATACCAGGACTCCTGGGGAAATTAACCTTCATTTTGTATTTTAGATTTTATTCTTTTCTCTATCTAATAGCTGTTCACAGATAAAAATACCATTTACAACATAAGTGAAGTTTTTTAAAAGCATACCAGCTGCCAATAGCTTATCTTAAATCAAACTATAAGTTTAGATGTCAGTCTACAACASAAGGCTGAAGTAGAGAATAAAAATGTCTAGATTAATTTAAAAAAAATTAAACTAAAGCAAAAYTCACTGCTATAACTTCATAAAGACCTTAATATGCAAACTCAAATTGGACTAGTGCCTAGCCAACATTCAATTGTTGAAATACAAGATTCCAAACTTWTGAATCTCAACATGCTACCAGAGCCACATTTCTTTTAAATGGGATGTACTCTTGGAGTTATTCTCCTTGCTATGAGCTAGCTTCTGTTGCTAATCTACTAATTTGAATACTTTTATGGGACTAAAGTCTCTGTGCACAGAAGCCAGATTTGAGAACAGCCAGAAATAGAATCTGGTTTACTTCTTAGTGTATTCAAGTTTTTAACTCTTGGAACTGACTCATTTAATAAAACCTGTTATCTCACCTTGCAACTAGCATACACTGGCTGCCATCCAAAAGAGAACTCCACAAGCAAAGAGGTAAAAAGCAGCAGAAATAATTTAACAGCTGCTATTCCTGGTCYATGAAGCTTTACTCTCTTTGCACAAGTTCTGCTTCTCACCAAACAAATTACACACAGGAATCCTGGGGATCAGTTACTACCAAAGCCAAAAAGCTGTTCTTCKATTGCCTTGAATATTACTTGCTTTACAACTACCAGGAAGTGTTTGGTCTGTGGATTGAAAGACATAGGATCTGGTTCTTTTTGTGTGTATTAGAGTTCTCCACTGAAGCTCCCAGGACAGTGGCCAGCTGCTGGTGTTATGCAGCACACAGGCAGGGGCTGTTTGCATGACCAGCAGTTCACACTGTTCTGGGGATGGCAAGCACTTGGAAGCYTGCAGCATGGGAATAAAGGATTTTTACATTCCAAAGATGGGTGGGGGTGGGAAGTCTTCCTTTTCAATGATGACCTAAACAAAGTTTCCTGATTTTGCCCAGTTTCAATTGGAAACACAGAAGCAAAAGAAATGGACCCAAACAGCACTGCTAGACATTCAATAACAAGAYCTTTATTAGCAATTAGCTAATTGCCAATTAGCTCTGAAAACATGCTAGTGCTTCTATTTTCCAACAGTTAATTTTAAACATTTGTGCAATGGAAGACCTTGTAATCTCTTGATTAAAAAAGCCAATCACACTGATAAATGTAAACCCAAATAAGCCAGTTACACTGATAGTGAAGTGTGTCCATGAAGGCTCCTCAAGGCTTCTCTATCACCATTCAAGATTAACATCACACACTTCTGGAGAAAGGGAACAGACAGAGGTAATACTATTATCCCCTCTGAATTAYTCTCCATTTCTCAATATTATCAAATACTGATCTCAAAGAAATCTATTTTTAATGGAGGACYATCTTAGAACATGCAGTTCAGCAATTAGGTCCATTGCTCATAATCCTAAATCCATTCATTTGTGAAAATATGCAAAATTCCATCTTTTATCCTCTCTAGGGATACTCTTCATCCAGGGGGAACAGGATACTCTTGTTTCTCATACACTTAGATCTAATGTAAGCACTAAGAAAAAAAAAAACAACTTCAAAGGGTTTCTCAAACAGTAACTGCACAACAAGACTTTTTTTCAGGTCAGATTTTTGTTCTATTAAGATTAAAATTCTGGAAATTTCATTATGGGTAGCTACAAAGGAAAACAGGTACAGCAAACAGAGCTGAGAAATTTGCTGGTTTTCCCTTCATCAGCAGAGCAAGTCAACTGAGCTTTGTGAAAAATAACTTCAAGTTTTCAGAAAGTATATTTGTAGCTGTAATATACACTTAGAAATCTTTTCTTTTTACTTAATGTTATTGCTCAAAGCCTGTACATCACCATGGTGTGGCTGTGACAGATCTGCCTTATTCAGAATTCCAAAGCAGATTTGGATCACTGCTCTGTTTTGCAACACTAAAAAAATAACATGAGCTCAGGAAGCACTTGGCCAGAGTGCTCCCTGCTGTGGACACAGCTTCCCTGCACCACCACAGAACATCTCCRTGCAGAGCCCACAGAGGCTGAGCTTGCAGTGAGGCATGAACAGTCACATTGAGGACACACTGCAAAAATGCAGAGTGCAACAAGAAAGCTGGCATCCATCAGCATGCATCTGGAACTTTTCTGGCCTGCCCAGTATTAAGAGTAATAAAAATCTGTAGACTCAGACTACCACAAGTATTATGGGCTAATTAAGTGTACTTTTTCAGAAGAAAGTTTATTTAGGAAATTACTATTTTTAAAACAGAAAGCAGATAGATTTTAAATTCAAGTTATTAGTATTAGTTGTCTCAAGTTACTCCAGTATAGATAAATCCTAAAACACAGTAAGAAAAAAAAATCTTGATTTTTTTTCAAATGAAGACAATGATACTTAAGTGACTGGGCATCAGAGGCAATTCTGGGAAAGAACTTCAGACATATTCAGCAGACATTAAAAGACACCATTAAGTAAAATCATCTATAAGAAAAGATGTTCTAAACTTACTTAAACAGTCACCAAATTCTCTAAGGAGAGTGTACCTGAAAGTACATATCMCAAAACTTTACATGGTTCAAAGTTTAGTCTACGATTTCACAAGTCTAGGAAAAGAGCAGACACAATTCCCAGAACCAAATATTGACCTATATAAAAATAGCCTGTTGAGGTTTTTATTCTGAAGCTAGAAGGCTTCAGAATAAAAATTTCTTGTAGCACAGTTTTGTGGGTAAGTTTTTGTATATAGATATGCAGTAGTTTCRAGGGAAAAATCCTGCAAGTTAGAAGATAAAATCAACTTATCTATACTGAGCATAAAACATAATGGTTATGTATTAACTAATGCAGTACCATGTTTTCTCTTTTGTCCCAGAAGTGAAAAAAAAATAATCCAAACACCAAGTTTCTCAGCCTCCAGGTTCAAATTGCACAACATTCTAGTTTTAGTCACAAACCACTTATTACAAAATAATTACCAACTGAAGAGGATGTAGAACTTAAATTACACGCTTCAACTGAAGCCAACTTTAAAAAATTGTTTCTCTAAATGAGCAACACTAATCCAGCAAAAATTTTGATGTGTTCTTAAGACAGTTACAGGACCTGTTCTGACTTCAGCTGATACACCAAATCTGCTAGGCAATTTGATCCTACCAGTTTAGGACAGCTTAAGGGACTAGTATTTTATAAACAGAATGGCATCAGCTTTCCAACTGCACTTCCAACAAAACAGGATGCACAGGCAGAGTGCTAGAGCCTGTTTACAGGGCTGCAGGGCAAGGGACCTGTGTGTACCAACACTGGCTGGGTCTGCTTCTTACCTYTGACTCCTGGAAAAACAAGGGTGGAGAAATATATGCTAACATTCAGAAGATGCCTTTTTTTTGCCGGCTAAATTAGCCAGTAGTATTTGCACATRAAAAACCCACAGAATACCCACACAACCCACAACTTCTGTCTGAAGAAAGATACTAATAGATCTAGATAACACTATGGCTGGTTGCTAACACACCCATRTGCAGCATGAAAGACTTGTCTTTCCCTATAGTTCCTGTAGCCCTGTGTTTSAAGTTACTGTCTCTACAGCAAAAGGAAATTAGTTTGATTTCCAAAAACAAATACTGGTGCGAACAGAGGCAGAGGTATGAAGTGTAATTCTAAGGCCCTAAAACTACTTGCTTATTTGAATGTCTGTCATTAAAGGCAGTACACTAAAAAAATCAACAGCTATTTCAGTCATGGTAAAATAAAAATCCACTAGAGTACAAGCAATATCTAAACAGCAATGGAAAAGCAGCTGAATACTTAATGTAGAAATAAAGCCCAAGAATGATAACCCTGGAAAAAATAATAGGCCTTTAAATRAGAACTGTACTAAGAGCCCAACAGAGGCTGTGTTGCATTGACCAGCTGAGTGGATTCCATAGCCTCTACCACCTTCTAGAATGAAGAAGAGTATTTTCATCAAACTTTAAACACAGTAGCTGTTAAAAACAGACTTTTTGCACTACAGACCAATTACATCATGTGAGACTGAAAGAACCCATTATTTCAAGGCCAATGGTACCTYTCTCCAGCATGTCTGCTTAATAATACAGATATCAGTACTTACTTCAGAATCCCTTCTACAGTAATGGTCTTATAACATGGTCCACCTTTTGGCCTTTAATGGCAGCATGAACTGTATTTATTACCGTAAACATGAAGAAGAGGTACAAGGGCAATTATTGATAATACTTACCTCCATTGCACAAGGCCATACCTTGAAAGCCACCTGTTATGGGATTTGTCACTACTGCACCTTTTAAGAGCTTTACTAAGTGTTGAAAGTTTAACTGCTACATAGGCCTTTATAATCATATGTGTTCTGCAATTAAACTTACAGGCACTGAGACAAAACTGAAAAGAAAAYGAGAACAGTTCAAGGCTGCACAGCTTAGCAGACCCCATAACTGGGTACCATGAAAGGTCTATTCAGGACACCAAGTTCTTCAGCTGACAGGCCTGGAACATAGCCTACCTCTCCCTCCAGTAGGGCTGTGCCAACTCTAAAAGTCAAATGCCTCACTATTAACTAAAGTGGCATAGGGATGAATGAAGGAAAACCATGTAGCTTCATACTGGATTGTTTAACTAGTCTGGAAGGAGAGAGATAAATCAATTTCTCCCTCCCAGTGCCATCAGTTTCACAGAAAGCCCTGCAGTTATTTAGTACCATAAGCAGCTGTGTCACACTGACCAGCTACAATCAATTATAAATGCATCTATATTTTAAGTAGATACAGYTTCCCCAGTACAYCTCTTGTGGTGAGTCCTTCTGAAATGCATYTGTTACTCCAGGAAAAACACAAGATAATGAAGCAGTAATATCTTCATCATCAGAAATAAAGGCTCTTATTGTGCAATTACTCTCCAAGACTCTATTCAAGTAAGTAAAACACCTTAAAGTACAAACCCCATTAAATGCTTGTTGTGACATTCTGCTAAGGGACTAGGAAGCATGTAAACATACCTTCTATAAAATCATTTTCACTATACAGCTGCCTGTCTCCTACTCCATCATCTTCATCTTGTCCATCTTCTTCATCTGGATTATTGATAACTTCTAGGCCAGCCTCGATAACTTCCACCAACTCATCTCGTTTATCCTTTCTAACAGGTTTCTCTTCTGGATGCCGAGTGAGCCCCATCTCCAACTGGAATACTTTCATGGATGTGAAGCTTTCAAAAGGAATGACTCCATACTCACTAGGCAGTTTGGCCCCCACGCTCACCTCAGCTTTGTCAATCTGGGAATGAAGAAACTCTAGCAGATCATTGGATGTTTGTTCCTTGGTGCCCTGGTAGTTCATACCATTGACCTTCGGGGTCTTTTTTTCCTGCAGGGACTTCAGTTTGTCACTCATTTCCTGAAGCTCTTGCTTTAGCTGGGCAATCTGACGTTTCAGACTGGTAGCTCGGTTTTGATAATGCTCTTCTTGTTCCTGCAAGAGAGCTTGATAGTATTCTTTACCCATGGTTTCACCTACAACCCCAGGCAGAGATCCATTGCCATCTGTTTGTGGAGCACACTCCAGCAAATACATGAGCAGGACTAAACTGAATAGTAAAGCAAGGCCCACCAATAGCCAACGAGTCCTGGCTTGAATTACTAAGCCTCTTCTGGGCATTCTCATATTATTTCTGCTTCCAATCCTAAAAGAGTAATTATCTGCTCTTGCTTTCCAGGGGACATCACCCCAGACTTCAAATCTTAGAGAGAAAACACAACTGTAATAGCTACTACAAGTTCTGGTAACATAGCAGATGAGCAGTTTTCARGCTTTGCCTTAATCAGGTGTCATTGCAGAGATGTAAATCTGAAGTTCCTGTGTCATCCATAACCATCAACTGTAAGTCTGGCTAACGCCATACAATTTGTTCAGGATTTCCTACCCCAAACAAAAAAAACCTGCAAAGGTCGAGGAAGACTGAAGACACCAGCAAGGAATCATATTTCCATTTCCTAATTCAGCCCTAGTTGAGGGGGCCTAGCTTATTTGAAGTTTTGTGAAGGAAATCTGCAAAAGTAATTTTGTAAGCTTTGAACAGACAGCAATTTTCCCCCCCCCACTATGTATGAGAGCAATCTACAGTTTAGTAATCATAATTTTCATTGGCTAGTCTTGCTTTTCCTCTGGCACTTGAGTGTTTTATTCCACTTCCCCTCCTTTCCTTGGAATCTGTGGTTTGAGTCAGCAAAATGAAGACAGAACCTAAAATTAAAAGAAAGRTGCATATTACAACTACAAAGCAGACAGTCATTTGAGAAACACACGAACAAAGTTCTAACACATGCATGCAAAAGACCGATGGTGGAAGGAGTGATAAAGGAAGAACGAAAAACATTTCTTTTTTTGCATTACCCATCAGCAACTCCCTTTGACACAGTGTCTGGAAAATAGTAATATGGACAGTCCAATAAAATGCATTTGTCACACAGCTAGCCAAAGCAGTAACAGTTCTTATAGTCTCACCACAGTTTATTTCACATTTTGTTTTAACTCTCCCATTCCTTCTTGGGCTTTTTGCTTTGTTTTACTCTGTGGGAGGAAAAAAAGATACCAACAAATCCCATGCCTTTCCTACACCTCTAAACTATTTTAAAAAAAAWTTAAAAAAAACCCCATGAACTATTTTGAAGCAGCAGAAGCTTGCAATTTCATTTGCTTTAAGTAAATACCTTTCAGGGTATAACTGTTCACTCATGAATAAATTATTATAGATTTTAATATCAAAGTTTACCGAAACCGCATTTCAGATTAAGTCTAATTCAAAAGAAATTAAATTTCAACACCAATCGCTGATTGATGAAAGAGATCCTGAGATTATCCATCTGCTAATATTTCCATCTTCTGATATGGCTGGGCTAGCATGAAGAGGCAGTGACCACTTCATGGATCACACTCTTTCATGACTGCCCAAACCGACCTAGAGGGAAAGACCAGAGAAACAGCCCACAGTTATGCAAGAGGGGGATACCACAAGTCCTGCTCAGCACTGAGTCAGCTAAATGTTTYATGGGCCTCTTCAATGACAGCATAAAAGACTAAGAAGTACGTTCAATGTACGTTAGTCTACTTTCAACATTAATAAAATACTTTCATTTAAAATTTGCTTGTATAAAATAAATGAAGCTCATTAAAATTTATCCAGGGACCTATTAGCTCTACATCCATTTTRACTGTGTTATGCAATTATGGTTTGGGGGAAGTTCTGAGACTCCCAGTTTAGTTTCACTATCCTTAGGAGACTAGAAAAAAATGGCTCACTCCCATACTCCTTCTGCATGGGTTAGGCAGAGTTATCTGGCACTGCCAGCTGCCACCCAGCCCATCTTGTGCTGACCCTCAGAGTCACTCAGGGTGCCACAATGCTCCCCATGTGTTTACAGCAAACACCTGGCACTGTGTCTCTCTGATTCAGTCTCTGTGACACTTCTCCCTYCCCACTCAGCTTCCAGCCAGGATACAGCTCCAGTGTGGATCAGGTACCCTGATCAGTGGTGGTATCATATTCAGCATCTTCACTTGCAAGAAAGTTCCAATTGCAAGGCCTGAAAGACTAAGTGACTTATTCATACCACAGCAGCAAGGCCTGCCACAKCCACACAAAGTCTGCAGGCATATCATCCACACCAAGTCTGGCAAGAGCTGCACATCTTAAGAGTTGTCYAGCAGAAGTCTATAGGACTGCTTAAAGCAGTTTTTAGTATTTGTAGTGCTAAAGTCCCTGATAATAAATAATTTACACAGATTATGTAGAAATTCTTAATACAGCAGATTAGAGGCAACGACTCATCTGAAACTGAAGCTTCTGGAACTCATGGAAAGCTACTGGAGACTTTGATACAAAATAAGTAACAGTTTAATCAACTGAATACTAGATAACATCCTTTCAAGTCCAGACAAGCCAGAATTTAGTCACTCCTCACTGCATAAACACAATATTATATAAATGCAAGTTGAATGCCTATTAAGAGTGATCAACTCCAGATGTATCCTCAGACTACTGACCACTGTCCAGATGTGATGAATCAAGGGAGACGGAAGAAMAATTCTACAGGATAAAACCACTTCACAGAAATGATACAATTTCATCCCAAGCTTTCTTTAGTACAAAGATAACCATACAATGATCTATTACATTTCTTACTGAATTCTTGTTCTGTTAGACTGCAAGAGGTGAAGCCACAATTAATAGCACAAAGAACCATAAGTTTCTTGAAAACTCAGTAAATGCTAAACTGTACTAAAGCTACTCCATGCAGAAGCTGACACATCTTCAGTCAGTAAAGGTATATTGAAAAACGATCAAATTATCTAACTTGCATAAAATATCAGTAACTCAAGCCCCAACTATTCTAATTGTTATTAACTGACAAATCAATACCCCTGAAGATGGAGCATTAGTTCTAGTAGGCTTTTGTACTCAATCCTTGCTCCACCAACAAATTGCCCTGTGCTCAACTTTGATGAGTCAYTCAGTTTCTTTAGGCCTCATTCATGTCTTAGAAACCAAGGAGAACAGATCTCCTGATGTGGTGTCAAGAGGACACAATGTACCAGGAGACGAAGATCCCCTCAGAGAATAGCAGGGGACAGTGAGAGAACCCCTGCTCTTCCCACCTTTCCCACTGCGACCAAACACTCATCAGTATGGCAAGCTCGGGCTGGGGAAGCCAACACACCCTGTGGGGACTCACTGCTGGACACCTGCAGGTTCCTGGCCCTTCCCAGGAGCCCTTCACCTGCTCACAGCACAGGGCTGACTGGGGGCACTGCTCTGCCCTGASGGGTGCCCAGGGAACACGTACAGTAACCCACTCCTGAAGCAATGAGAACTACACCACTTTACCTTCTAGCCTCTAATTATTCCTTCAAGAGCTGAAACCCTTTATCTATGGACTAGTGACAATCCTGTTAACAAGACATCCTTTTTACAGAGATAGGCATTGCCTGTTTCTGCTTGACCATTTTTTCACCATAAAGAACAGGCGTTTTTCCCACTAGAGCTTCTCCGTGGCCTTTAAAGGCCAGGAATGTTTGTGCAACCAGTTATGTCGAACATTAAAATTTTAAATCGCACATGGAGAACTGAATGGGTAAGTTAGTTTGCTAAAGCAGTGGGAACTGAGCCAATTGACATCTTTTTCTTTTTTTTTCCTTCAGTATTACTTCTGCTGAGGGAAGTTACCATAAAGGAGTAAGACACATTTAATCTTGAATACTTCACAGAGTGAGTGAAAGCAGTAAGAATCTTCCTTCCTTTTTTCCCATTGGAAAAGGAGAGCTTGTGAGCACTCTATTTCACTATTCTCTCTTTTCAGAAAACAGAAAAAAAAAGCCCTTGTTTTGCATATTTACAACCCAAATTTGATCTGAATTTGGTCTGGCACAGCCCTACTTTWGGAATTCCAGTAACTAGGCTGTAGAACATGATTACAAGAGAAAGCAGGCTGTGAATCCTCAGAACAAGCAAAAGCACATGGGATCCCAAAAATCACAACAGGGAAACTAATTGGGTTACATAGAACATTCTGAAGTTTATAAAAAAAGGACAGTAAGATTACCTGGCAATTAGAAATCACACAGAAGTCCCTGGAATTTCAGAGCTTAAAGATTAAGTTCCAAAACTTTAAATTGCACCTGCTATTATTGCATGCTGGTATTTAACTGCTTATCAGTTTTTCAGAACTAGTGTACTTGCAGTAGGCTGTATGATCTCCAAAGAATGAGACATCTGAGGCTTATACAAGTCTTATAAAGATCTGCAGGTTTTCCAGAGGCTCATGGTTGTAAATACTTTCTGCATTTCCAGGCCCTTCTGTAYATTCAACAACGGAAATGTTTCTGTTCCTTACAAAAACTTCATTCATTCTCTAAGCACAAGGGAATAGATCAGCATGCTAACTGAAAATGCTTTACATTTTTAAAATTGTATTAGCATTCTGGTTTTGTTCCTTGTTGCAAAGGATGAGTACATCTTTCTGAAGTGAGGATACATTGASACTTAAGGCAGCGACCTAATTCAGTATGCACCTGGCTTCATGCCAGACTGTGGGGACTTTCCTTGTGTGASCATGTTTTACTTTAGACATGCCCTTTTCATTCAGCATACCCTAGACAGACACTGTTTAGCTGCTCATGAAATTCCAGCTGAGAGTTATTTTATTGTTCATAATTTCACCCAGATGCCACAGATATTCACTGTCTTAAGCCTCCTCCACACACATATTTCTCTTCTTGGCAAGTTAGTTACACAATGAAAACATAAGGTCCAATGGCATCCCTTGCACATTCCCTTCTTATTCTGAAGAAGAGTGCCACTGAGAACAGAATAGCTTGGAATGTTAGAGGAACACTGGGCACACCTTTATGTTCTCACTTGCTGAAACCAAACACAAAGCAAGCTGGGCATCTGCTGTTGCAGAAACCCCAGAGTGAAAAACCTCAAACCATACCTGAAGTACACATCACTTCATCTCTGCTTAGACAGTYTGCTGAGGTATAGTCTCAGAAAAGACAAAAGAATTTTTCCAGGGTTTTAGTACACAGCTCTAGTTCAGCCAGTACCTAAGTCAGACTTGTCAGCTATTAGGGAGAAAGGAAGAGGGAAAAAATTCACAAGAATTAACTGCTGAAGTGCTCACTTTCCATGGAAAACCAGTCAAGCATCTCACCCTCTTTACTGACCAAAAAAATCCCAGCTTTTCATTACAATTCTGCCACCAGATAGACTTTCAGCTATGGCTCTGCCTCCCAAGCACACACACACATGCACTGCTGGACGGGAGAGAAGTTAAAAGGCACTACCAATTTATGGAAAGACAACCCACATTCAATAAAACCAATAGGAAAGYGAAAATAATCACGAAGTATTTTAGACCTTACCAGTTTCACACTGAATTCTGAAAAATCTGAAAGTTTTGCTTGAACACATTGCAACCACTGCCCAGGGTAAGCACATGCAGCAAGCACACGTTATTTTCAACTTCTTGAAAGTTTAGAATATGACATACTATTCCAATTCATCCCAACATCCCCCTTTAGCTGGTCAGCACTGAACTTCAGCTTTGCTGCTCACCTTACCTGGTTGACACCAAAAGGAATTTTTCAAGCTACCTCTTGATTTTCATTAGTTTCCTTTCCTCTGCCAAAGCCAGAGTCCCATGGGGGAAACAGGAACAATGACGACTGTACACTGATCATTTTCATCACTTCATTTTTAATAAAAGACATGGGGAAAAAAAATGAACAGTGGTGAACTGTCCACATTCAAATTCATCACAGGCTGTTCATAAAGCGCTCAGCATATCTGCAATAGGTAACGTCAGCTATTTCCTGAATTTCTAAATGCGAAGGAAAAAAAAAATCATGCCTTTGGCATGAGGACCATTCTAGAACTCACAGTGTATCAGGAATATGCCGTTCAGGCATGGGAACCATAGGAAAAAGTTACTTCAGTGAAGGGTGCAACAATCACAGGATTTATTACTCAAAAAATAATATTCTCCRTGCAAATAGTTTCTCCTACAAAAAGCAACATTGTTGTTTTGCCAGCAGAAACACTGCGCTCCAAAATAAAATTAAGACCAAATTTCCTCTGCAACATTAGAGGCTGCAGTAWGCAGGGAAGATGTATCAGGTTTCTTATCTCCCTTGTTTCATGCGATAGATCAATTCACTCTCAACACCAGGGAGAGATAAAAATCAGTAAAAAACTCTGCCTTTTCCAGGGACCAGAYCCTGCTTATTAATTACATCTTTTCAAGATATGCAACTGAATCAACAGACTTTRTACTGACTTGTAAAACACAGAAACRTAGAAAAGAGTAGGGTTTCATTTTATTAGTGGTGCTCAATCATCTCAGAAATCAAGGACAATCAAGCAGGTCACRCTCTTTACAGCTTGCCCAAACTCTCTCTTGCAATTTSTGCCTCAGTTTCAAGTTCCCAGGAATGTGTTTTTACAACAGCAACACAGCCTTGGGGGCTGCAGGAAGGACCCATTCTGCTCATGCACCACACACCCCTTCCCTGCCCCATGTACATGGCAAAAAAATAAAACAGCCTGCCAAGCTGATAGAATAGGAAATACTGCAGGGTTTATTGCCTCTGTTCTCAGAAAAAGCAAGCAAAGGTGATATCCAGTAACTTAGAAATGGTGGTACTTTTGCCATGACAATGCCTGGAAAAAGTAGTCACACTCTCATGCTTGAAGGAAATATTAACTGTACTGTAGTGGTTTAAACGCAATTCTTTCATAATCTACTGTGAAATAACAAGGAAAAAGAGCAACCTTTGGCTGAAGCAGTTTTATCTCCTATAAGTGAGAGAAGCAAGCAAGTTATCACTTGTCCTGGCATTTGTTGTTCCTAAACAAAACTAAACCCATTACATAGTTAAGTGGACAAATGAAAGAACAGTATTATTCACATTATTTACTTTATAACTAATCCAAAGTAAGCAATAAGCTTATGAATAGAAGACCTGCTTTGGCTTCAGTGAATCCAAAGCAAGTCCAGTTGTCTGGAAAATGCTGAACTAAAATTGAAACCCAACCAGCTACACTTTAACCACACCGGYCAGTATTATTCCATTTCAGGAAACAAAAGTCAACTCTCAGTCATTTTACTGTTTTTATGAAGAGACACATCTGTTTGGCAAGAAAAAATAGGTAAAATGTCCTAGGTATGACCAGTTGAAGGAGCTTCATTTGCTTGCTTGTTTTAAAATTATTATTGAACACCTGTCCCAAAAAGCTCCTCTACCTTCAGCTTTCACAAGACAGCAGCTTTTCTGTATGACACAATTTTTCCTATCACTTACATTATTTAGCTTGTGGGTTTCTGCAGTGCTGTTGGTGCTATTCCTCTTTTTAAATTTGGCAAGAAAACCACAAACTCCAAGTTTGGTGAAGCATGTCTTCTTCCCCTTATTGTCAGGGAATTAAAGGAACAGCAGTTTTATATGACTRCACTTACTGCAACTATTTTGCTGGTTGCTAGAGTTCAACCTAGAAATAAGAACAGAAGCACAAGAGCCACCTGAGCATAGTTATCAGGGAAGATCCTTCTCCTGGTATTCCCAACATCTTGAAAGTAATGTTGTATTTCACATGAGCATTAGGCAAGAACTCGGCCTGCTTTTACAACAGGCTTTGTTAAACCCTTATTAAGGACACAGTCCCCATAAGGAACTGCATAAATTATAACACAGCAGCATTTGGGTTCCTGGGCACAACACCTGAGCAGCCATACCCAGCAGTCTGTCCACTGAAAGGTGGCAGAGCCTCCCAACAGCCTGTGTAACACTGCACACCCAGTCAAGGGAAAAAGTCTGAGGAGGACAGCTTAAGCAAAACTAAATCCCACTTACAGCAACTGCAGCTTATCTTCAAGGATGCACAACAGTCTCTGTTAGACCACATGCTGGGAGATGTTTATACTTCTTTCTGTAGGACAAAGCAACAGCTGCAGCAAGAGGCAGAAATTAAACTTAAGATGCCCAGCAGTTTTCAAAAAGGTAATGYCGTAGGTAGGGCTTTTTTGACAGAAAACAGCCTGCTTCAGAAGGACAGAAAACCAGCTACACTCAGAAACACAGCACCACCTTGAATCAAAGTGAATGAGGAAAGGTGAAATATTCTTTGTGCATCCTAAGTGTCTAAACAACTTATTTCCCCCACACAAGATGAGCCTGCTCCCTCAAATGCAACRGGGCAGTAAAAGCTGATCCCAGCTCACGTGCACAGCGTCTGCACAGCACACCTACATTTTCACTGATGCCATCTTCTATTTGTTAAAACTAATCACTGAGAATGGCTGAAGTCTTCCACTGAAGAATGGTWGCTGGCAAAACCAAAGAGATGAGAATAACCTGGCTCTCCTGCAATTGCTTCAGCTGAGTTCCACATCTAACTGCATTCCCAGAACCAAGCTGTCTTCTGTTTTCTCAGATCTCTGTCATCAACTTCTCTAAATATGGAGATCAAGATAACATAGCTACTGTAACCTAAGCATAGTGAAAATATAAATGCCAACCTATGTAAACTCTTGAGCTGTTTTTAAAGGGTTATTGTCGTTCAAGTTCATACATGGAGCCAGTGAAGACTTCTCACTGTGGGAGGTAAGAACAAAGGTCATACATGCAGTTTCCTYGTACTGTAAAGCAAATCTGAAAATACTGTAGAGCAACACAGATCCTTTGAGGCACTCACAGGTGGTTCTCACATGGAGATTTTCTTTTTCTTAAGTAACGTAATGAAAGGATGGAAAAGGACAGTCCATATCCTGTTCTTTCTAACAATTGCACAGCAAATTGGCCAGCATTTAAAAAAAGTTAGAGACTTAATAATGYGGAGAAGTTAAAATTTTTTCCTTTTTTGGAATTTTYTTCTATGATAAGAGTGACACTGTTTTCAAGGATGTAATATTCCAGACTATGATGCAGCTATAGCAGTTGAAGTGGAAACAAAAAGAAATTAAATTCCCAAGTCCATCCAACTTTCTTAAAAATACTTTCAAACTTCTATTAATATCCATCTTAAAACCAGAAATGTTTATAGGAAATTGATTTAAATTTAATAAAAAAGTTTTGTTGGACAACTACGCACCACAGCAATATTCTCACCAAAGTTATGATTTATTGCCAAATTTTTTGAGGGTTACCTGGACGAGGGAATATTTGTACATGTCTCCTCAGTGCATGCTTGAAGACTCCTGAAGTGACCACTGGAAAACATTTCTGTGCATTTTGTCCAAGGGGTAGTTTGGCCTGAGAGTTTTCAAATATGGAAAACCAGCTTAAAATACTCCTTGATCCAGAAATCCTGAGAAATGCTGCTTTGAAAATCAAACACCCTCAAGTTTCTCTTAAATAAAACTGAATCAGCTAGCTTAAATTCACATGTGGTTTTGAAAACTGTGCTCATTTTGCTATTTCTCAGTCCTCAATTAAAGATGGAAGGAGAAACACAAGCTACAAATGTTTTTAGAAAGGCTAAAATTCAGTGTAATAGCTCAGGTTCTGCTTTCAGCACAACAAATCAGCCACAAATATGTCACCAGCCATGAAAGCTGGATGCCAAACAACTGAGAAACATCTGKTGCATTCCAGAAGCACAGCTAATGTCGTCTGTAATTTTTCAGTATGACATTATACCTAAGCATTAACTTACTCTTAAAGGACTAGCAATACCAAGCTTCACCGGAAGCAGAAAAGCCAGCAGCTCGTCAGAACTATCTTGATATTTTCCTTGTATTGAAACAGTTGCCAGCATGAACAACTAGAAACCTCAAACACTGAACACTTGGCACTATGCTGCTTCACCTCTCTTGCTTTGTTTCTCAAGTCCCTGAAGTCAGTCTTTGAACCACTTGAACTGCCTTTCCTCCCCTTTTCTTCAGGAAGAGATCCTCATGGTTTGAAGAGGAGAGAAGCCAAGAGTTTTTGCAAACCTCTGCTAAGTTTTTGCAGGCTCCTTGCACTCTTCTTTTGCTGTGCTCATATCTCACTACTTTTTTTTTCCTAACTTTTTTGCTTGTTCTGCTTCTCAGCAGGGACATATAGGTTGTTACCACAGACACTTGTCACAAGCATTGTATTTAACACATGGTTCTACTGGCAACAACTTCTATTACACTGTTTGAACACTGGTTTAGAGTTGGTTCTTTTCCCTCCCTTCTTGTCCCCTCACACAATTGATTTAAATCCCTATCATTTCCACCTGTACATGTGCCCAGGACCTTAAACTAAGGAGGAATTCTGAAGCGTTAAATGCAAAAGAATTCAAAAACACTAGATTCTGTCCAAACCCCGATTTAAAAAATCCAACACAGAGAAACATGCATAGCAGCACTTCATAGCAGAATCTAATACAGCATTTTGAATGTTAACACCCCAGTTTGCCAAACACTGGGGGCACTGGAGCAAAGTTTGCCCTGCAGAGGCATCTTACTGGAGCAATGGTTAGGCTGCGCTGGGAAGAAACCKGCCATGCCAGCCTCTGTCCAGCCAGTACTGATTGCAACCAATACTCACCCTCCTACTTCACAAATTCTATGTCTCTTCCTCAGAAGATAGAAGTCTTGTACAGACAGAGGATGTGTATCAGRAACTTACAGAGCACAAGAAAGCTGGACTATACTACCATCACTCAGCAGTCTCAATTTTCACTCTACCAAGGCACAAGATGTGCAAGGCATCTGCTGCCCCTGGGGCAGTGAGCAACAACAACAGTGCTGTCAAGTGCCATCCTTTTTGACACCACTGCTTGGAGAAGCCTTTAAGAGACAGCAGAAGTACTACCACAAGTCATCTGAAAGCTGTCACCCAAAACACTTGCAGGACAGATTTTATTTCACAGAAACTTACGACTTAGCCTCAGAACTGTGGGTTCACTCTGAACGGTGCTCAAGACTAGCACTTGGTGTTTTCACAGTGTGCTTCAAAACACAAGCTCATTTACATCCTTTCCTCTGCTTTAATTCAGCAGAGCTCCCAACAAGCTTCAACTGCTTCCTGTGCATCGCTGCTCAGCACCTGCCCCTGCAGCAGCAGCATAAACTCCACCCAGAACTCTCTAAGTATTATTTCTGCAGTTTCTACGGAGAGGATGCAAACACCACACACCAGCACTGGGGGAGCAGAAAATCTGCCTGGTTACTGATCTGGCTGCAACTGACTACCACACACAACACACTACAAACACAACGGCCACACACAGAATTAGCTCAGAACCTCCAGTGCTGAGGTGCTGCAGCAGCACCTSAGCCATCAGCTTTAAATTTTCATGTCTTCCTGCAATTACACACCTCAAAGTCAGAAACTGTCCTTCCATGTCTCTGGCAACTGGCATCGGAAAAACTATCAGGGCCCTTTTCTTGGCACAATTAACTGGGGCTAGTCAATACAAAACTGCTGTRGGCTCATACACAACTTTTTGGAGAACTCAGGTGTCCTACAGTTTTGGTCTTCTATGAAAGCATTCATATATTGTCCTGACAAAAAGCACAATTAACAGTGCAAACATACTAACCTCATTCTGTGGTTGATGTTCATTTGTCAGAGTTAAATACAAGAAGTGTCTACATAAAAGAACCTCATCTGCTCAGTAATTTTACTTGGAAATACAATAACTGCAAGTACTGTATTTCTAAGCTACTTTTAACTCCTACCTGTTCTGCATCGTATTATTTTTACTCTGAACACCTGAGAACCTGCCTGGAGCTACATTCAGCAAAAGTAGACGACTGCTGCCAGTCACAGCCATTAAYAGTATGCAGGTAGGACCCATCTCCAGAGGTTCTGTTAGCCATGAGAGAATTTTACTTCTGCTCTACAACTAGCACATTGAKTTCCTTGAACAGAAATTCCCTCCAGTATGCCAGAGAAGAGTAAAATTACTTTCCCTAGCTTTTGGGAGAACAAGTGCCAAACGTGTCTGCCCACCAAACCCTCCCCCAGCATCAGCCCAGCCACCCCTGCACTGCTGAGACAGCTACAGCACTTCCATTCTGCACTTTCCTTTAATTGTGTGTGTGCTTTCCAAGTGTGTGCTTGTACTCAGACCGCCACAGGTAAACACTCTTACCCCTCCATCTAWTGAAGCCATGCATTGATGGACATTTTAGGTCACTTCTGGCCATGGTAGARGAGCTGATGGGAAGCCTCACTTGTGACAGCAGGATGCACATGGTGGCTGTTGGGTGCTGATCTGTGCTTTCTGGACAGCTGCCCTAAGCAACACCCCTACCAGAGAGACCAGCACCAAAAGAGAAGGGTCCTCTGCCAGGAGCTGCTTCACCAGTGAAACACCACCAGTTAGTACAGGGAGGAGGAAAGGTAAGAACAAMAGCCAGGCAGACCTGCCCTTCACCACTCACTCACTCCACCAGTGAAAGAATTAAAGGGGGGAAAAGGCTGAAGTAAAACAGAGGCAGCTCTGCCCCTGCTGCCACCACCCTCCCCAAATGCACCTCTCCAAGGAGACATGGGCACCCTCCAGYRCAGGCAGGGCAGGGAGATGGCTCCAGACCAAAACCTTCCCAGGAACACAGGAAGGGCTACAGGAAGCAATCAGACCCAAGAGCACCGTGTTGGAAAGCACCTACACTGCAGGCTGCCTCAAGTCAGTAAACAGGCCAATCACTACTGTCACTTTTTGTTACAGCTGGAGATGACCGTCAGGAAATAGACTTAAAATGTACATACATGATTTCCTCACAAGATAGCTTCCTCATGCCATCTGATTTAGAGTCCCTGAACTTCACTCTGAAACACCAACTCTTCTGATGCTCTTTCCAGAGCWCACATTTGCACTCACAGCTTGAAATAACTTGCCAGTTTAACCAACTTGCTTTTGGAGGATTTGGTGTGTGAATGGAAAGAGCCTTTAAAACAAATAAGGTAAAGCAGAGATTGCTTCAAGATATTATTCCACCAAACCCCATTCAGAAATAATTGTGGAGCAAGTGGCTCCTGCCAGCCTGACCATAACCCAGAGCTGCAGCACAGACAGCCCAGTGCCAGCAGACAGACTGCAAGCTTCTCTCAAGTATTTTACTGTGCCCAGGTTTGCTCATGCAGCCCCTTCAAGGAATAGGCAAAAAAGCCATCTTCCTTTCTCCTTGAATCTCCCATCTTTAGTGACTACACACAGCTTGCAATGATTACCTTGTTTCTCTTTTTAAAACAGTTTCTCAGCTATCAGKGACCATCAAAATCACCAATTTAGACTACACGCACCATAAAGTATTAGATACCCAAGAAATACTAAGCTGAATAACTTGTCAGTCTACATTTTTAAGTACACACAAAATACCTGCAGCCTAACATTAATTTTTTTTAAAGGCCTGTATAAAAGCAGAAGCTAGCTGCACCCAAAATGGGCCTCTAAACCACGGTCTAGAACAGTACCCTATTCAACTACTTTAGCACCAAAAGGCACTCATGACTGGAGGGCTGTAACTTGCAGACTTTTTCCTGCCCTCAAAAAAAATTCTAAGAGCTTAATAAAAAAGAAATTAAAGATATTAAAGTAATTGCACACTTCCAGATTTTTTTTTTTAATGAGCTATAATATTAATGGATGTGCTGGGCTTTTCTAATCATCATTCAGAATGAAGCTGTTCTGGCAGACACTAAGAAGTGCCCTTCCACAAATTTCTTCTTATAAGCTGTGGTTCCAACTMAGAAATGAAACTGTATTCCCATTCCCTTCATAAAACATTATATTTCTTTTATAAACACCTTGTGAGTTCTGGTCTCATTTCTCTACTTCCAGCACTAAGCTTAAAAGAGCATAATTAGATACATGGATAAAGCAGTTATTTGTGTKTTGGTCTTTTTTTTCCTAAAAACAATATGCTCCTGAAAATAYTTTCTTCCCAGTGTGCCCTTTGAGAATAATTTTTTTTTTAAAGAAAGTCTTGTACTCTTGAAACCCCTGCCTATTTTCTACGTTATTTTTCCAGAAACAAAATTATTACGGCTTTTTCCATACTTTTATTCTGAAGGGCTGATCCTTTAGAGGGCAGATGAGCTAACAAAAAGCCAAGGACATTATCAGCTCCAGCACTTACCAAAGCCTGCCTTTCAACCCACCTCTGTGATCCTGTTTCCGCATTATTTAAGGAGAAAATACTGCAAGTCATGAAGCTTGCTTCATAATGACAGGCTGCTTCAGAGACAAGAAAAATATTGTGTAATTTGTTTTCTGCAGTGAAAAAAACTGACCTCATATTTCTCATACCCACCCTCCTGGGAGTTTAGTTTTATCTCTTTTAAAAGTTCAGGGGATTCTGATGGATTCTTTTTATAAAGAGGTCCACAGACCACTTCTGGCAAGCATGAAGTAGCAGACTGTGATGCAGGGGTTGAAATTCTTATGCCAAATATGCTTGTGGGTTTTCTTGGTAAGAGACCACAGMTACTTATTATTTAACCATGCCCTCAGATGATGTTTCTCACTGACTTGGGAAGACCCATATCCTGGGGTTGGATCATAAAAGCAAAGAATTTACATTCAAGAGTAATTTGGTGCAACTTCTGCCACAATGCAGCAGCTGTACCGAYAGCTTTGGGGGTTTCTTTTTCTCCCTTATTCCTTCCTTCCTTAAGCCTGAGAAAAACGCTAAAACAAAGTCATGGGATCAAGAAGGAAAAGAACTATTCAAGATCAACTAATCTTAATCACACTGAAGGTCTCACATGTTTTCTCCARCAACAGACAAGCTAAAGAACGTCTCTTTGGGCAGTACAGTCATGTACTTCAAGAGCCACTGCTCCTCCTCCCATGTTCAGCGGCTGATGGTTTAGGACAGTGGTGCTGCAGCAATGCTCAGCGCAGTCTCCTGATATTTCTGATAAGGACTCACTGGTAGAGTCTCCCACAAAAGCCTCAGGGTGTAATTGAGGCTCATAGCTAACACCCCTCTGCAAAACRCATCTACCTCCACTGACAGCTATTGGGAATATTCCCAAACTGCTGTCTTTGGTGCTCCTTGGAGACTCTCTATCTAGCCAATAAATAAAGGGAAGCTAGAAGTTTCCCTCAAACACACTAAAGCAAGGTAGGAACTTGAAGCTAGTGCATGCTGGAAAAAGAAGAAACTGTCCTACAAGGCCTGCATCACAGCCTCCAAGAAGAAGGAGGGAAAAAAGGTATTTTTACTGCATGAACTTAAACTGAGAGATACTGACTCAGTGTTGAAACAACCTCTCTTTTCTATAGTTGAGTTACGGGTGAAAAGACAATAAAGTTAGCCCTTATCCATCATCTACAAGTTTAGCAGAAAAGATCAGTGTCTCAATTTCCACCTTACATAGGGACTTGAAGAGAAAAAAGCACAAACAAACAACAAAACCACAGAATAAAGTAAACACTGATTACACTCCACTGAAAACACGTACTACCAAATTTAAATTTCTACATACTTAAGTTTAAAAAAGGTCTTGCAAATTGCAACATCCCCGTTACTGCTTTAGCATTTCTGAATTAATTGACTGGTGACAATTACACAATTTATTTTTATGCTCAACACCAAACTCTCACAGTCTGCGAGAGCGCAGAATTTACCGAGCAAGAACGCGTCTGACAAAACGGAGATTTAAAGCACAGTTCAAGCAACGCTCGACATTCCACTGAGGATAATTAAGCACCCTCGTCATCATTTCCCCTACTCTGGAGGGTTGCTGGAAGGAAGGGGGGTTTCTCGCGGCCCCAGCAAGCCCGCTGCCCGGCCCGCAGCCCGGCACAGCCCGGCCGGGCGCTGCCCCGTGCCCGCTCCAGCGCCGCGCTGTGCCGGGGGGGCCGCCTGCTGCATCCCGCTGCCTGCGGCGGCACAAAGCCGCTCGCAGCACGCCTACGGCCAGCGAACACAATGGAAACGCAGCCGTGAGGGACAGATTCGTTTTATTGTCGAAACAGCGCTACGGTACAACCGAGTGGCCCGGGGTGCCAGGCCGCCGCGCCACGGCGGTCGGGGCAGCCCCGGTTGTGCAGACCCGCGGCCGCCCGGGGCGCTCGGTGCGGGCCGGCCGCAGCCCGCTCCGGGCCGGGACACGGGGCCGGGCCCGTCGCGGTGCCGCTGCCCGCGGCCGGGAGGGCTCCGGGGCGCTGCGCGGCACCTTCTGCCGGCAGCGGCGAGGGGCGGCGGGCCGGCCGAGGGCGGCGGGCCGGGTGAGGGGCGCCGGGCCGGGGAGGAGCAGGGAAGAGCGGGGCGGCGGGAGGGCGGAGGGGCGCGGTGYCGCCGTACTCACCGCGCGGGCCGGCGCGGAGCCCGCCGGCACTTCCTGCGTGCTCGGAAATGAGCGGGCGGGAYCCTTCGCCGCGCCGCTTAAAGGGGACGGGCCGGCCGCCCCCGACCGCCCCCGGGGCGGGACCGGGTCCCCCGCGCAGTCCCGTGGGGGAAGCGGGGCCGCCGCCGCCGCCGCTCGGCAGCGGGGAGGGACCTCCCTCTGTTCCCGCACCCCGCCCTGCGGTGCCTTCGCGCCCCGCTGCCCTGAGGCGGCGCCCTGAGGCGGGGGCGCGCCGCGCTCCGAGGGGCCCCGGGAGCGGCGAGAAGCGCTCGTCTGAGGGCGGGAGCGGAGCGGATCAATGCACCCTCCGCAGCTGTGCCGGCCGCGCCCGCCGGGCCGGCCCCTCAGCGCCGCGGCCGCACCGAGCGCTCACCGAGGCTCCCGGAGGCTCCCGGAGGCTCCCGGCCCCTGCGCTGCCCGCTCGCAGCGCTGCCCAGCCGGGCACTGACCCTGCCTGCCCTGGGAACAGCCCCGGCACTGCCCGGGCACCGACAGCACAGCTCCTCTGCCTACCCTGGATGGAGCTCCGCGGCTCGCAGCGGTCCTGCAGCAGCAGCAGCAGCACAGTGATGCTGATTTCTCATGTTAGCAARACCCTGAAATGTAGCCTTTATGGTGGAAACAAGAAGCAGAATTTTCCAATAATTGTTTTTTACTTATCCAAGTATTTATGTACCGTTCTGTATTTCCAGAAGAACATTTCACTACACTATTTTTTTTTTAAAATTATTAGTTTTCTGCAGGGCTTGACCTGAAAGGAAGCCAGGCTTGGGAACTCATGCAGCTTCCAGCCACATGCATGAGTGGTGGCTTGTAGCTGTTTAAAAGGGGAAAGCTCAGGAAGCTTGTAAGATAGGAATGTTCTTCCAAAGATGTGAACCAAATAGTTTTGGTTCTGCTCGTCTAAAACAGAGTCAGAGTAAGCCAGTAAAGGCTTATTAGGTACAGGCCTGCAAGTAACTTGACATCACTGCTGGATTGCCTGGACTGCTCACCTGCCTCAAAGGCAGGCACTGAGGGCATTCCAGAACAGAGCCCAGTGGTCTGAGCAGCAGAGGCTGCATCCTTTGTCATGCTAYTGCTCTGTTGAGATCTGTACCCCATTTAGCACAGAGCAGCCCTTTGTCTCCATGCAGGCATAAACCCATTTGTTCATAAATAGCTGCACCACACAGCGTGGGAGGGGCTGAGTGTCCAAGGACCAGATCTGTTCAGTCTGGGTTTCAAGCCCTCAGACAGCAAAGGTCTTTCCAGGGAATACCTTAAATGAACGGGGAAAAGACCCTTGGCTGGTGTTACCATCCATCCATCCAGACACTTTCCTATCCATTAAAACTTGTCACAATGCTAGATCATCATTTTAGGTATCCCTCAAAGATATACTTAAAATGTATATTCATAGAAGAGAATTATCAGAGGATTTTTAATATTCATACATGCACTGCTCAAACTAGGTAAATGTGGCTTTATTACTCTTTGAAAACAATATGTAAATATACTATTTTAAACCTGACCTCATGCAAAATTTCAGTAGTGCATATTACAGATGACTGTTGAAGATGCTGCTTGTCATCTCTGTTGTGGATAATGAGTAGGAGTTTAGTAGACACCTTCACACTGGAGACTGCAGTGTTCTGTAGACATAATATTTGTGAGTACAAGAAGATAACAGAATGAAAATAACTGAAATTACTGATTTTGTTAACTAACCCTACATTGTAGATCTGAAACAAACTCTGACAATGCTGCAGCACCCACTGGTTGGCCTGCAGAGAACAACCAGACTCTGAATATTGTCCTTCATGTTTCTCAGGTACCACCTTTCTGCACATGAGCTTGCTGCTGTGTGGGGAGAGCTATAGAGGGCCTTCCAGGGGATTTACACAGAATACTTTAAGTGCCAGTTTCCTCTGCTTACCAGAATTTCTTCTCTACCAGAAAGGTTGTTTTTTTCCCAGATGGAGAGAAGGAAAAAATAGATTTCTTAACCTCTTGTAGGAACAACATGGGTATTCATAGTCATCTCTGTGTGAAAGGTCTGCCATGTCAGGAAAAATGATGCGTTTGCAGTGATATGTATAGTTTCTTGATTCTTCTATCAGAACAAGCTGTTCTAAGATTAGATATTCCTTCATAACTCAGACTTATATTTATGCATACAGATGTTATAGTTCCTATTTGGTGTTAATCTTACAGAGGAATTCCCACATTGCTTGTGAATAAAGCAAGGAATACAACATTTAGGAAATGTCTGTGTTTTAAGATACAATTCATTTCTGCCTCAGGATTTTTCTTAGGCAGTTGCAGATTTCCTAGCATCTGAGAGCAATAGTGTATATATTTATATATTTATGTGACTCAACTTTTAATTTTCCTAAAATATTATGATAGGATGGTTATTTAGGAGACAGACTTTAAAAACGTTTCCCTAAACTTTGCTAAACACTGTTTTTAAATTGGTACAGTTGGGGGAAAGGAAGTGGCTGGCTGGCAATAGCTTATTCAAAAAAGAAGCGTTTTCCAGAACAGCATTAGCTCCAGCCTCTAGTGGTTTTGGTTTTCTTTTTCGTGCCTTTTTTTTTTTTTTTAAAGAATATGTGTGGGCTGGAGGGGAAGAAACAAAAGAAAAAGAGAGAGAAGAGCTGATCTGAGAACATGATACCAAAGTGAAGGAGTAATGTAAATGAGGCCAAAGGAGAAAAGAAAAAAAGCAATCCTTCAACAAAGGATAGTTTTGTTCTATTAACCTCTTGAGCCAAAATGAAACGTGCATGTAGAATAAGAAAAATGGTCYATTATTTTGCCTGAAAATTCTGAGCTTTAATTGTCAAACAATAGTCATTAGTTTGCCTTGACACAAGGCTTTTTGTCAAATACCACAGCTCAGCTTTACTGATGGCACAATTCCAACACGATCCCATGTGAAACCGCTTGCTTTTTCCTGAAGTGTTGCAAATTATTTATGACACATACTGAACAATGCAAGCAAAATCATGAAGAAATTTTAATAGCCCAAAATCAACCCTCCTACACTATTTTAATCATTGTGATTTACATCCCTCAAGATCCCCAATCTGAGCTTCTCACCAAATTGCACTCTGTAACCCTTTGTCACTGCTCCTGTCCAAAGGCATCCTGTTGCTCTGGGCAGTGAAATGGGGCCGTGCTCTTGAGCAGCATTAACTCACGCCTGCCTGGGGCGATGCCAGGCTCCAGCTCAGGCTCTGCTGGCACTGCTGCAGTGTCAGCACCAGCTGGGCACTGAGAGCCCAGTCCAGGGCTTGCTCTGGACCTCTGGAAGGACACGGTCCTGTTGTCATCGTGGGGCATCAAGGACACGTGTACAGGCACTTGGAATGCCAGGATGTTTTACCGCGCTGCTTTCAGAGACTGGAAAAATCCCTTGACTAACCCTCAGCTTTAGGAGAGACAGCTCATCTGTGAAATTAGTTTGTACCAACATACCACGCAAAAATCTTCCTGTATTTATTGTTACTGTGCCCTTTATTTTGCATTGAGCAACACTTCCTTTTTGTCAATGCCTAGGCTTTTGGCCTCTACATCTCTGAGTGCTGAAGGACTGCATTTTTTCATGTAGTGTTTTGGGATCAAATAAATAGTAATTCTTTGGTATTATAATGTACCGAATTTTGGACTCAGAAGCATATAATTTATATAATGTTTGGTAAATGAACTGCTGTGGATTGCTCATTTCCTGTTGTTTTGGGATCACAGTTGCTAAATTACTTCCTTTCAAAAATTCTCATTAGAAAATAGTATYGACTGACTTAAAATTTCTATAGAATCCTTTCATACATTAAAGCAGACTTAATAATTATGGTACTAATTCATGAAAATAGAAGATGTTCCTTATCATAAAAACATAATCAATACAATCACAGCTCTGAGTGAATGTAAATAAGATTTAGTTTTATCTATCTGGAAAAACTTTCTTCTGATAACAGAAGTGCTYACTGTAGTCCACTTGCTTTTTTCTTTGAATAGTGATAGTTTAGCATCTGGAAAAGTGTATGGAAGGATAAATCAGAATTTTCTGGATACAATCTCTTCAAATAACTTTTTCCCTTTGAAACCAACATATAGTTGCTGTTAGCAACAAATGTTTACCAGGCTCTGTGACAGCAGCAAATGGATTGTGGCAACATTCCTGTACCACCAGTACAGTGTCACTCTGGCTGGTGCCATGGGGGAAAAGGAATACAGAAGGGGACAAGCAGGGAGCTGCATTAAATGCCTGGGCTCTGCTGCTGCTCCAGCTGAGAGCAGCAGGCCATATTCTGCAGTGGTGGCTGAGCATTTTCCTGGCCACATGGCCTTGTTTTTCCTGGCAGGAACAATGGGTTGTGTGCCCACGGTTCCACTGCTCACTCGCAGCTGCACCAGGGTCTCACATCAGARTCAGCAGTAACAACATATATGGAAAGTCATCCATTAGGTAGGGCTGGAATTCTATATTGGTCTATATTCTAAAACACCTTTACTACATAGCTTGTGTCTAATAGCACCAAGAAGTGCTGTAGGCATTTTTCTAAAAAGAGAAGAAAATTTTGTCACGAATACATTGACTGCAAAGCAGTTGTGAAACAAAGTCCAAGCAACCATATTCTGTGCCTAGAATGGAAAARAAAAATAGGAGGGTTTTGACTGGAAGACTTGGTGTTATGCAAAACATACTAAAAAATTACACATTCCTTTTTTTTTGTCCTTCAGTACTGCAGAACATTAACCTATGAATACCATAAAGTAACATATTTAAAATCAAGTCTATTAAATTACTTTTTAAATTGCAGACTTGACTACCTAGGATGCAGCAAAAGAAGTAAGTTAGAACATTCTATATATGAGATTTAAAGCAGAAAATCTTTCATGAGCACTCCTTGTCCGATGAGATAACAATATAAATTATCAAGGTCTTTGGCTGGTTATCTGGTTGAGGTTTTTTCTGTGCTTGAAGGCCACATGCACCAAAGCTCAAGTTATACAGATAAATATTTACAATAAGTGCAATCTCTCTAGAGAGAAATATTTGGGCTTTCTTAATCTGATGTGCTTCATGTTTTACAGAAAATACTCAGTATATCAGTATTTAATATGTGCTACTGCATGATCAGGTGTACCCACTGAGCCTGCCCAACAGTCAATAAAACCACCACCACTTTCCACACAAAATAAAAGCAAAACTGTAGAAAGGCACAGGACAGAGATGATCCTCCATGCTGATAGTTTAGTAAACAGTCAGCACAAAGCCAGTGTTCATTTCTTCATTCACTAGACAAGACCAGAGACCAAGAAACTTCTACTGTTCATTGTACTGTGCTGCTCCATTGTTTGCAATATTTATCTACTCCAGTTTAGGGTTTRGGGTTTTTTGCTAGTGTTAAGACTTGTCTGTCACCGCCCAAAAAAAGATCTTCCTCCATTTGAGTAAGAACTCCAGCCAGTTCATAAAACAAATTATTTGTTTCTCTTGTTTCTGGTACCATTCATTGTTGCATATACATCATTAAAGTGTTTTTAAGTGCAACATTTTTCATATTTTTAAACTCCTCCCATGGCATGGAAGTAATAATGGCATGGAAGTAATAATAAATCACCTAACTACTTTATTAGCAGTACTTTTCCAATGACTGAAAAACTCTCACAGGGTTGTAACGGTGTTAAGAAAGAGCAAAAGGAAGGTTCCCTTGTCAAGAGAGAACCCTCCTGGGTACCACAGAATCTCAACAGACAACCAGACAAAAAACCCATACCTCAGCTGAGCAGCTGAAAATACTTTGTTTAGATTTTCATGGAAATTGGCATCTGTTCCTGTGGTGCATAAAAGCAGTGGCTGGTTTTGGAAAAGTGTTAAAGTATGCTGTTGAGACTTCACTGCTATCATTATAAAACCAATGGGCAAGGACGAACTGATTTGCAAAGTCAGGATCAAATGTCACTGCACTCCTAGTGGCCTCACAAGCTTCTCTTTAATTGCTGACTTGTAATGATTGTTTTATCTTTGTTAGGAAAAAGTTTTGCTAATGAGCATCTTACAGTGACTCACATCTGTTGGTAAAATGAAACTCCAAATCAAATTAATTCAAAGCAAGATTTTACATTAGAAATGCAATTACAGGAGAGCTGAACATTTTGAAAATCACTTGACTTTCTTCCCACTCCTTCTCAAGAGCAAGGAAAATGTGTTCTTGCTTCTCCTTTCCTGTCCCTATTTTTAGAACTAGAATGAGAAAGACCTAATCTGGCAGCCTGCACCCCATTTAAATTATGGAATATCAAGTTCAGAAGTATTTAATAGATGGAATTGAATCGTTATAAATGACATTTCCATTTCAGTTTCATTCTCTTTTTAATTTAAATGTAAAGAATGCCAGTTATCAGTTCTGGAACTATGCTAGACAAGCAAGGATTTGCACTATTTTAAAAAACAAATCATATTTATGACAGGATAAGCACAGAGATAAAATGTTTTTTTCAAACTGACTTTTTCTGCAACTCAAGCATCTTAGAAGCTGTGTGCAAGTTGTGTTTAAATTACTGATGTACACTCACAACATGAAGATGTTGATTATGAGTGCAGACAAATGCAAATAGTAAAATTTAGCCACGTGTAGGAGGTGAAAAAACATAGCTTAACTTGTGAATGCTAAAATGCTGCTGATAATTTTATGTATGTTTTCTGCTGCCCCTGAGCTATCCTTAAATTTTGTATGACAAGGTCTTCACTGTAGACTTGATGCCTCTCATGGCAATAAAGGTAATATGGGCTACTCATATCACTGTGTTTCAAGGTTTAATACCCTTGAATAGTGTTCTGCTATGTATTGCCTAGSAAATATAATTCTCACTTGAAATCATAACAATTAGAAGCAATCTCTAGTATAAGGTCTAGCATTTCAAAGCACGCATTTCACATTTTCTAACATGAGGAAACCATAATGGAGACTCAGAAAGCAAACAGAATTTATTCCATACCCCTTATTTCTGTTGGTTACAAAGTTGCCTCTGATGGTAACTTGTTGTAACCTGATTGCTTACTTAATCTTTGTGCATGTAAAAATGGGGATCAATAATTTGCAGTATAAATTAAAGCATTCTTTGTAGTATTTCTACAAAAACTCACATCATCTGTTTTTCCTTGGTATTTAACAAACTGTCACAGTTCATTTTAACAAATGATCCTGGAAGAACAACGCTGGGTTACACCTCCAATTGCAATGTTTTATAATAAAAATCCCTATAGGCAGCATAAACTTTATGCCTTTCTGTTTGCTGGCTGGACCAGGCCACTGTTCAGAAATCCTCTGCACAGGAAAAACAGTGAAGTATGCACTGAAATTATTTCCTGACCTGATGCTAAAATCTCCCTCAATTATTTATACCTTGTACCAGAAATAATTCTTGTCTTCTGCTGACACCCTTAACCACAGRAAAACTATCTTGGAGAACAGTTAACCCTGTTTGTTTCTTGCTGGCTGGTTCTCAAAGCTCTGTACACATTTWAAAAAAATACACTATGGCTCTGGTATTGATCCTGGATCTTTTCATACACTTTTCCCACATTTCAGTCTTTACAATGCTCTTCCAAGCTTTTTAATCATCTGAAGATGAATCCTTACGAGCTTTCTCAAGGAATGGGATCACCTCTCTCTCTCAGCCTCCTCATCTGTCCCATCAGTCACCCCTTACTTGGGATTCCACTCTTCTGACACATGCTTTTCCAASAGACAAGAACTTATTCTTTATCTCTTCCTTTTTTGTGAAATACTCTTCAATAAAGGATATTATTCTTGTTATTGGCAGCAGTTTGGCAAAAAAAGTAGGATGAGTGTATCCTACTGGTTTATTGATTTGCACTGGGCTATAGCTTACACCACATTATATTCTCTGAAAAACTAAGTGGAGTTTTTGGGGTTTTTTTCCCCAAAATAACTTTCAAATATACCTAAATACAGGCAAGCAAGATTCTTTGCAAACCAAATGCTTARAATACATATTCATTTAATTTAGTTTTATTAAAAAATTTAAAATACTTCCATTCTTAAGCACAGTAAATTCAGAAAGGAAATTGCATTGGCAGGAAGCTATGAAAATGGCACATGTTCCAAACAAAAATCAGTGTTCACATCAAAATCTTTCAATTGTGATCATGTCAGGAAGGAATGCCCTGAACAGCTGRAAAATTATATAAGGGCTTAAACAATAATTTATGCGACCCACTGAGAGAAGAAAAATCAGACTAGGAACTGCAGTGATTGATTGATATCCAGAWTGAGGCTGTTCAGGAACTGTTCAGGATTTCAAATCTATGGTAAGTACAACTGCAGTGCTCTTAAACTGTTCTCACTATTTAGATTACTCTGTAATCCATATGAAAATGCTTTCAGGTGAGATAAAGCTGCATTTTTATGAATTGTACCTTTGTACATTACCAATTTACCATTGTGCCCAAACAAGAAGCTAATTGTTTTTGATGAGCTTAAGGGAAGGTGTATTCATCTATCCTCAGGCAGGCAAAATGCTTTTACTGAACTTCAGAACATTATCTTTGATAATGGCACAAAGAAAAAGGTTTCAGCAAGAAATGTTTTTGGTTTGTGATACATACAACTCTTTAAAAGACCAGGTAAAGCTAAAAAACACTATAAAAATATTTTCTCAGAATGCATTAGGAGTACTTAATTATTGTAACTGGAAGACACAGGTTGCTTCCCAAAGTTTAGAACTGAAAGTTTAGAAATGAGAAATACAAACCAGAGCTTAAACTAAGGACTCAGCTTTACTGGAGAACTTGATAAACACCAAAAATTATTTCGTTCATTGTCTCTGCTAGGTATAAATTAAAATTTTATTTGTGCTTACCTGTTCTCTAGTGTCTAATATTTCATTCTACAGACTGTTTCCCAACAGGCAAGTTAAAATATTGTACCAGGGATGGGTACACCAAGGCTATTGCTACTTTGTCCACATTTTGATAATACCCTTTGTACTTTTGCTAGTTGAATCTTGGGATATTGGACTTYAGATCAGCAAAGGTATATGAACAATGAATTTATGAATGATCCCTCTAACTTCAGAGGGACTACTTAAATTTTATGAAGTTAGATAGAGAGGATGCGAACTTAGGTTTTCTTATTAAGAATTTAAGTGCTTGCATAAATTCTATAACTATTTTTTTTTAATTATTTGGTTCTGTTCAGGAAGTTTGCCTGGGCTGAAAAGATCAAATCATTCATCACATTATGGCCCATCTTCACTCTGTTCATGGGGACTATTGCCTGTTGTTTTTGAATATTATCTCCAGTATATTGTTATAAATTTACCACTGTAGCTACAGTGAGAAACAACACTTTCAGATAAGCTGAGTTTTGAAACAAAGTAGTTCAAAATTAAAAGCAATTTTTTTTCCTTTCAAAAGTTATAGAGTAGAAATATTCTTGAGGGTATCATAGAGATTCATGCATATTTTGCATGACAAGTTGTAGACAAAATCCCAATTAATTAAATAGCATGTACCTCATATCCATGGGACAATATTTTTAAGAATCTCTACTATATGAAACAGCCTAATTTCTGAAAATTAAAATTTGCAACCTCACAGTAGATCTTCTGAGTACCCTACCTCTGGAAGTTTGTGGAAACCAATATTGCAATGATTTCCTTGTGCTGCTCTAAGGACTGTACTGACATGTAAGATTCATGCTCTCTCCCCCATCTGTCACAATTCAAAGCACAGATCAGGTAAACCATGTCATTTCTGCAGATATTTAGAAAAGGTTGGCAGAAATTTTTAGAAAGTTATTGCCTCCAACCTGTATATTTAGGTGAGTCATTTGTTCCCTCTGAATTCACTTTCCTCAGGGCAGCCAAGTGCATAAGTAATTCTGGCACCAATGGAAATAATCATCTGCTCTATCACTTTTTTCCCATGTGGGAAGTACATTTACTCTCCAAAGAGGAACTGAAACAAAATTGTCACCATTTTGACTAGTAGCACCACAGAACAAAGAGGAAACACTTCAAGGGAAATATTTACAAAAATAGCATACACAGAAGACATAAGAAGCTTTTGTACTATGAATGAATACTTAAAAGCAATAATCTATTTCTTGCCAACATTCATGAGTAGGAAAGGAGTCAAAATTAATTGGATTAGGAAATATGTAATTTTTCATTAAACTGCACTTAATGCAGGTAATTGTGCACGGAAACTGTAATTATGGGCCATGTATGTATTTTATATGCGGGACCTATGTCCAGTAGGAAAGGTAGCAATAACTTAGTAAAACTTTCACACAAATTAATGGTTGGAACAACACTGGCTTATGCTGAAAGTATAAAGTACACACTACTCCCTGCATCCACTGGTTATTTCAGCATCATTTACTGTCCCACTCACCTAGTGCACTGCAGTGTTGTCACAGGACTGTTGGATTAGAAACTGGGTGTTTCAYATCTCTCAGTTGCATACTGTTGCTGAAGATACTGGATAAAGTTACATTCTTCATTTAAGGAAGAAAAAMACCCAAACAAAACCAAAAATCTTGATGCCTTGGTTGCTCATGGCAAGTGAGGAATTCCCATTTAACAGACATAAGACAGAGGAAAACAACTAGAYAAACCATGAAGTTACCACAAGTGTAATTTTTGTCTCCTTTTTTGTAGATCTCTCAGTAGAAAAACSAGCCCATATAAAGAGATGGATTTTCAGTGCCCTTTGTTTCCCAAGTGTGCACCCTGACAGTTGTGCCATGCCCATGAAGATCACAGTGGTGTCACAGCACAGCCCCTCCTGCATTCAGAGCTGTGGTTTTGCTTTGCATGAGATCACTCAACACAGCACATGTCTGTGCAAAAGAAAAGCTGCTGTGCCTACTGCTTGTCTGAAATCAGGACAGGATCAAGAATGCAGGCCAACAGGGAAGCTCTTTCAATTCCAACACACAACTTCATAGGCCACTTTTTGCAAAATGAAAATCTATGTTCAGGTTTTGGCAGTCTGACTCAAGACCATGTTTCTGAAATCACAGACTTTAATGGAAACATAAAGTTGATACACAAAACAACATCTGAAAACATCTAAATTGGACTGTGACAGGAGCAAGCTTTGGTAGAATTGGATTATTTAGAATAACCATCACAACGCTAACAACGAGTCACTCGGGATTTACATCCCAACATTTGTAGCAAACGAAAGGTTACCCTTAACCATGGTAGATTACAAATAAAGACAAAAGTAGTGCTGATCATTTACTCTTCCACATAGAATATGACTCACAGTCTGATTGTTCTCCCAAATAACAAGTCACTTTTGTAAGGACAACATTTTTATATTCCACCTTAACAAATTCCAGTGACATTTGCCTTGAGTAGTTTCAACAGCAGAGTTTTAGACCAATGTTTTCTGTGCAACTGTTTTTTTATTTGTTACTTTCAAGGTAATAGGTTTATTTGGAATTATATTATGGCAGTGTCCTGTGCATGGCAGTATATGCAATTTGGAGCTGAGAGGAGGTCTCCAACCCACTTAACAAGACTGCAAACAAAATCTCTGTTCTTGAGTTATCTGCAAAAGGTGTGCTGAGGCAGAGGACGTCCTGTGGCAGAGCTGCAGGAGGGGATGAGAAGGCTACATAAYTTCAGGCTCTGAAGGAGTTGGATGGCTGGTTCCAAGGGCAGCCTGCAGTAAACCCACAGCCAAAGAGGCAAAAACTCCCCCACCATGCACACACAGAAGGGAGGAGGGGTGTCAATAAGGCAAAAGAATGGAAACTTGAAATGACAAGGACCTGCTGGAGGAAGAGACTTCCCTGAAGCCTGAGATGACCCTGCAGAACCACTTCAGCACTCTGCAGCCTGGAGAGGGAGGACCCATCACATCAGGGGTGAGGCTGGAGCTGAATCAGGCAGCCCCATCTGTCCCTGTGTAACAACCAGCACAACTAGCACAGGTGACAGGTGAGAGTAGCAGGGGACTCTCCTCTGAGAGGCACGGAGGGAGCCACTCATCAACCTGATTACCAGAGAGCTGCAGCAGGGATGTCACCCAGAGCCTCACAGAGTCTCCTGACCATTATCTGCTGCTCTTGTTCCCTGTGTGCACCAGGGATACAGCCAGGAGTGCTCTGAGGAGGATCCAAGGACACTACAGATCCCTGGAGTGGTGCTGAGGGAAGTGCTGGTAGCTTTTCCATCAGTCCTCCCTGTCAAAGGGAAGGGCTTTGAAAGGGCCAGGTGAACTTGGCAAATCAGCAAATGGTTAGGGGTCTAGTGCCACAGCCAGGGGTCTGCCTGCTCCTGGAGACTTGTGCTGTAAGCCTGGGCTGGCAGAGTCTGATGGGGACCCACCTGCCAGGAATAGCCAGAGCATCTCTGGTCACAGGCTTGCCAAGCTGGTGAAGAAGGCTTACACTGAAGTGGCTGAGAGAGGGAATCCTCACTCCATTCCACTCCCCCTCATTTGATGCCAGCACCAGCAAGGGATGCCCAGAGCTTGAAGAAGGATTGCAAATCAGCAAGAGAGAACCTAAAGTGCTGTGCAAGGGAATTCCAGCYGTTCCTGCCAGTAAGTCCGCTCCATCAGAGGCCCAACTTAAATGCCTTTTTGCAAATGCACATAGCATGGGGGGATAAACAAGAGCAGCAGGAGACTGAGCACACCTGCAGGGCTGTGAGCTTACTGGCATCAGGTATGTGGTAGGATGGCTCCTATGACTGGAGTGTTGGAGTGGAAGGATACAGGCCCTTTAAGGAAGGACAGGCACGAAACAGGAGAAAGGAGTGCTGCCCTCTATGTCCATGGCCAYGTGGAGTGTTTGGAGCTGTACTGGGGTTGGATGAGGAGTTTATGGGCGAGGATTAAAGGGAGGGCAAGGGCAAATGACATMATAGTGGGAGTCTAAGGCCACCCAACCAGGAGATGAGATCCAAGCAGATGAGACCYTCTACAGACAGAGAGGCRCTGCCTCATATTCACAGGGCCTGGTCCTCAYGGGGGAACTTCAACTACCCCAATATCCATTGGAGGGACAACACAGCAGGGCATGAGCAATCCAAGAGATTCATGGACAACTTACTTCTCCAAGTGACCGAGGAGTAAACGAGGAGAGTTACTATGCTGGACCTTGTTCTTTCCAAYGAGGCTGGTGGGGAATGTGAATCTCAAGGGCAGCCTTGGCTGCAGCGACCATGAAATGGTGGACTTCAATATCCTGAGGCCAGCGAGGAGGCACACAGCAAGCTCACTAACCTGGACATCAGGAAGGCCCACCTTGGCCTCTTCAGGGATCTTCTGGGTAGAGTACCATGGSAYAAAGCCCTGAAAGGAAGAGTGACCCAAGAAAGCTGGTTAATATTCAAGGATSACCTCTTGCAAGGTCAGGACCAATGCAACAAAGAGGAAGTCAGGCAGAAATGCCAGGAGACCTGCATGRATGAACAAGGAGCTCCCAGACAAACTCAAACACAAAAAGGAAGCCTAYGCTTCCCCCACCCAGAAAAAGGGTGAAAGCAAGGACAGACAGCCTGAGAGGAATAAAGAGAAATTGTCCAAGGAGCCAGGCACCAGGTTAGGAAGCTAAAGCCCTGATTGAATTCTATCTGTCCAAGGACATCAAGGGCAACGAAAAAAAGCTTCTACAGGTACATCGGTGAAAATGTGAGCCCTCTCCGGAAAGAAATGGAGACTTGGTTACCTGGGACATGGAGAAGGCTGAGGTACTCAATGTCATTGAGTGCATTTTTGCCTTGGTCTTCACCAGCCAGTTCTTCAGCCACTGAGGCCCAAGTTTGCATGAGCCCCTTTGCCAAGGTGGCAAAGGCAGGGACTGTGAGAATAAAGAAACTCCCACCAGAGGGGAAGATCTGGTTCTGAACCAGCTAAGGAACCTCAGGGTCCACAAGTCCATGGAACCTGATGACAAAATATGGAAAATAAGGTGACATGGCATCACTAAGGGCAAACCCTACAAACATCCTTCTATGACAGGATTACAGTGTTGGTTGGTAAGAGAAGAGTGATTGATGCCATCTACCTGGACTTGTGCAGAGCATTCAACACTGTCTTACATTACATCCTTGTCTTGAAACTGGAGCGGCATGGATTTGATGGGTGGACCATGTGGTCGATAAGGAATTGTCTGGATGTTCACACTCAGAGCTGCTGTCAACAGTTCAATGTCCAAGTGGAGACGAGGGCTGAGTTCCTCAGGGATTGGTATTGGGACTGGCACTGTTTGACACCTTTGTCAGCGACATCCACAGCAGGATCAAGGGCAGCAAGCTTTTCAGTGACACGAGGCTGTGTGGTGCAGCTGACATAATGGAAAGAAGGGATGCCATCCACAGGGACCTTGAAAGGCTTGAGAGGTGGGCCCACACAAACCTCACCAAGTTCAACAAGGCAAGACAAGGWCCTGCGCCTGGGTCAGGGCAATCCCAGCACAAAGACAGGAGGGCTGGAGAATGGACTGAGAGCAGCCGTGGGGAAAAGGACTTGGGGGTTGATTGATGAGATGCTCAATATGACCAGGGAATGTATTTTTACAGCCCAACAAGCCCACTGTATCCCAGGCTACATCAAAAGCAGTGTGGGCAGCAGGTCCCCCTCTACTCTATTCTTGTGAGACCCAACCCGGAGTGCTGCATCAGCTCTGGCACCCCAGCACAAGGACTTCATGGACCTGTTGGAGTGGGTCCAGACAAGGGTCACAAACACTGTCAGCAGGCTGAGCACCTCTCCTAGAAAGACAGGCTGAGTGAGTTTGGGCTGTTCAGCCTGGAGAAGAGAAGGCTCTGGGGAGACCTTAGAGCAGCCTTTCAGTACCTAAAGGAGCTACAGGAAAGCTGGACAGGGAGATTTTATCGGGGCATGTAACGTTAGGATAGAGAAATGGCTTTAAACGGAAAGAAGGCAGGTTTAGGTTAGATATTAAAAAGAAGTTATTTATTTTGAAGATGGTGAGGTACTGGAACAGGCTGCCCAGAGAAGTTGTGGATGCCACATCCGTGGCAGTGTTCAAGTCCAGGCTGGATGGGAATTTGAGCAACCTGGTTTAGTGGAAGGTGTCCCTCCCCACAACACAGGAGTGGGCAGCAGGGCAGGGAGTTGGAACTAGATGACCTCCAAGTTCCCTTCCAACACAAACCATTCTATGATGCCACTATTCTATTCTATGAATTCAGTCTAAAAATCCTGTGTAGCCTATTTATAACTCATAAAAGAAATTATGATTGTACAAGACTGTATGTTTTAACATGACTAATATGAAAAGTGATGGAAAGTAAATGTGTCAGACAAACATTCTTGATTGCCATCAGTCTATACAGCTTATCTTGTATCAAATTTATCTCCATTGTGCTAAAGGTAAGAGAGGTTAAGACTAATAAAACAAATTCTTTTCTCATTAAGACAAGACAATACATTTTACAAGACTTCAAATGTTGAATCTCAAGTCCTCTATTGAGTTACTAAATGTTTGCTTCCAAACCAAGATATTGGCTTTGTTAGTGCCAACATCATTCTAACACTTGTCATTTTGATAGCAAGTTCAGTAATCTGGGAGCCTGTTTCCCTCCTCCCTTCTATATATTGTTTGTGCTTCCTGCTTAGATCAAGTGGTTGTATGCTAACAGCCACTATAAAAGTAGCAGTTCAAGTACGTTTTACCATCCCAGAATGCTGTAACACAGGATGGTTAGTCTAAAAACCACTGAGGATGAAGTCCAAGGTCATTTGCTCTAAGAAGTTGCCAAATGGAACCATATGCAAACTGACAACTTAGAAAGAAGTACCAGAACTACAACTCTTATCCAGCTTGATATGTTTTCTGAAGGGGGAGAGTACCAATTATAGTCTTCAGCATAAATAACACACTTGAAAAACTACCAATAAAGGGATTTGCCAATTTTAAAGTTAGTTGTTGATTGTACAAAGAACAAGTCAATGGACTTCCCACTCTTTGCCTCCTTGCTTTCCTCAGGAGTCCATTACCTTTCACAAAGAAAATTTTAGCTATCAAACTTGTCCATAAATTTTGCCGCTGAGTGTGAAACCATCCAGTTAGCATATACACTATCATTTGCATATCTTGAAAACACAGAGTTAGTGCCATCGAATCTTGTGAGTGGAACGGGGCTCTCCTCAGGCCAGTTCGGGTATGACATGCCTAAAAATGAAAACAGATAATTTTTTCTGCACTGAAGAACCATAACTTCATGTGCAGACAGTAAGGCCCTTGGCAAAACTCCCTTCAATACTTTAAGCCAGTCCACTGGATTTTGTCCCAAATCAATTCATGTAAGTGGTGTTTTGAAATCCCTGAAGCAGAAATTCAAATGCAGGCAGAAAACCTGGATAAATTAAAGTGCTTACTCAATAAAAAATTGTGTGCACGCATGCACATGTGCATAATAAAAAGCCAGGAATTGTTCTTCTCATAAGCCTCCAACTTTCCATAATTTTATAATTTAACAATCATGTAGCAATATATTGCTTTGCAAGAGAAAGTTCTTGCTGTACAGGAAATGCTCCAAGAATTAATAAACCTATTTGGGACAGGATCCAAAGTCCATTTCAATGATAGAATATTACCATTTACTTAAATGGGTGCTTTTCCTTTGGCTTCAGTGAGGTTCTGGGGACATTTTCACACCCCCACCAGGGATCCCCTGCTCAATTTCAGGAATTCCCAGGAGTGCAACTGAGTAAAGTCCAACAAAGTGCTGAGCACTCCTGTCGTGATTCAGCATTTCAAGTTGTATTTCAGGCCTGTAATTATTTGCATTGAGTGCAGGAACTGTTTCTGTGTTCAGGCACAAGTGATAACCAAAATAGATGCAGAGTGCTTAGCACCGTGTTGATTCAGCTGTGCAAGCACAGAACATAGCAGGGTTGAGATTTTCAAAAACAGAAATCTGATTCTGTTGCTTATTAAGCATTCAGCATCTGCCACCAACCTTGTGGCAACTTTTTTCTGCTACTTCACTAAGTGCCCCAAAATCAACATGAGTTGAGAAAACCGAATGAAGAAAATAAGAGCTAAGGTATAGATCAAAAATAGACCCAAAGCCATGTATTAATGGCAACTTTTAAACTAAAAGATCCAACTTTTCAAAAGTCATACTGCTTGAAGAATGAAAAAAGTATCTGATGTTAGTAAATATCTAAAACCATGTAGAATATTTAATCAGAAGACAAAATATAGGAGTTTTGGCAAGAACCATTTTTACTGTCCATCTCACCATCACAATATGAAAGCATATGTTCTTTTTAAAAACACTTGCTACATCATTGAGTTGAGGTTTAGTACTAACATGTTCATAACAAATCAAAGGACGTGAAAACAGCTGATATTTTCAAAATGCCCATTGTTAATTAAGTTTTCAAAGGATTTTACATGTCAGTTTAGTCTGTATATAATATTTATATACAGTATTTCTACCTTCTGTATATAATAATCTGTTTTCATCCTATGATACATTAAATACATTTCAGCTTATAGATCCAAAATGTACTAATAGCAGCTGAAATTTAGACATCCTTCTGAAGAAATGAAAAATGTTGCAGATGAGTCTTATCACTGAGTTATGGCAAAAAACAGTATTAAAAAAAAGTCTATTGCTTAAATTAGAGGTGCAGAATCTAACATATTTTAAATGTTGTAGCCTCCCCCAACAGGATAGTTGAATTAGATACTCATTAGCATTTTATATTTCCCCTGAGAATACTTCCCTGATCTTTTTTTTGCTTTTACTGTATGATATCTAGTAATTTTACTTATTTTCACATCCTTTTAAAATGTTTATTTTAGACACAGCTGCAAAATGACTAAAGGATGATCCTGATGCAAACTTTGACATTTACCAAAAGAAAAAACAAACAAACAAACAAAAAAACAACCCAAAAAAAGCTTCCAAGCAATTTTTGATTGGCTTCATTCAGACAAGAAACACTGTAATGGGGTTACAGAGTCTGAGAACAGTGCAGAAGAAAAATCGACTTTTTTTGTGTGTTGCTAGAATCTAGTAAATGCATGTGAAATTCTACCATAGAGTTTGTTTTCAATCCATGTGGAAGGGAGGGTTCGAGGGAGGGGAGCATTATTACAGTCCACGAGAGGTGTCTCCTCTTCGGAGAGCCCGTCATCGTACAGTAAGGAGTCGGAGGGCGTGGAAGCTGCAAGGTCCAAGTAGTCCTGAGAAATGAAGACACAAAAAGCTGCATTAATGCACGTGCCAGTTTTGCTGTCCAGGTAAAAAGCATAAATGTGCACCTGCTTTCTTTACAGCAAGGAACTACAGACCCACTGCATTCACCTTTCTCTAGAACCTCTGGCACCTGAGGAGGCTCTGCTTTCCAGCAGCCACAGCAGCTCCGGAAGCATCTGATTTGCCTGAACACTGCCCCTGCTACAGACATATTAATACTTCCCCTACTTAATTCTGCACATCAGCAAAACACCCAACAAACTGAAAATCTGTCCTAACTGCTTTGTTTGACCTTCAGCTGCCTGTATGCCTGAAATATATATATATGGAGATGCATACGCATGCTTAAAGGACAAGGTACTCAGATCTCATAATCATTTTACAAAAGCTATTATGTAACAATGCATAAAATAACTATGTAAATATTGCCAAATAAAGCTTTGGTTGCTGTTCTAAAACTAAATAAAGAATTCATTGGTTTTTGTGTTGTTGAAYTGCTTTGAATAAAAAAAAAAAAGAATGTGAAGCATTTTCAACTAACTTAAAATGCATTAAATACTACATTCTTCTACTTCTGGCTCTCTAACGTTATTTATTTAGGAGTAACTTCTCACAACAGTTTTAAAATTATTACTATTATTTAAAGAAAATAGACAGGTTAAGGATAACCTATCCACATTTTGGGCTGAAGTCACCAAAGCTATTAGAAGAGATAGTACTGCTTCCAAAAAGCTGCATGCATGTGGAAGGAACTAGGTATGTAAATGCTTCAACATTTGATGAAAATAAGTTACTTTACCTTAAAAYAAAATTAAAAAGTAATTATTTCTGTACATTCAAACTCAGAAGACCACAAAAACTTTCAAAATCCATGCTTTCCACACTTACCCTACTCTTCACCATCATTTTCTCTAGTTCCTTGCTGATCTCAGTAAATGTTGGTCTTTTATCAGCTTCTTGCTTCCAGCAGCGCAGCATGAGGCTGTACCTGGGACCCATCACAGGGTGAAAAAACCCCAAACTGTTAGAAATGGCWCATGCTTCTGCTCTAATGATTTACAGCACTGAACTTCACTGTGGCATGAAGACCATCCCCAAGTACATCAATCTCTGTTGTGAGTACTGTTAAATGTTCCCTGGAATTAACAACTGACACTCACAACAATGGGCTTTTATTTTCAAGAGTCTCCGAGTTTAAATGATGATGCACTTGGCTGTCCTTGAAGGACTGAAGTCTCAGGTTTCACTTTCTCAAAGGACCACCTCAAATGTAGGGCAGCATGCTAGRTTTCTAATTCACTTTGTATATGACACTGAAGAAATTTGTTTATCAAACTGAAAAACTCTGTTGTTATACCAAAAAGCAGAATTTTGGTTTTCATTTGCTCAAATTCTTAAGTTTCTGTAAACTTTTCTTCAAAGCAAAGCCTAGCCTATCTGCAGAAACTAAAGTTCTTTTGATTAATTCTATTATTGTTCTTTTGATTAAACCTGTATTTATTCTCTCTTTAACTGCCTTCTATAGCATAGATTGTGGAAAGGAAAGGAACAGAAGTAAAGTTTTACAGTTGAGTGACTATCAGACAGACACAGGCAAGTTCTGGAAGTGTAACTCTCCAACCTGTGCCATTCATGTCGTTTTCCTAGCTCAGCTGTTCTCAGGACTGAGTGATCTGTTCACATAAGTGCTCTAATGGTGGAAGGGTTATGAGAACTACAGGAAGCTATTGAAAAGCACTGCATTTTAAGCCTTCATCCATGATCCCTCTCGTACTTGACTGCGCATAGGAGAGAATGCAATTTGAGAAAAATGCTCCTTAAAGTGGGCTTTCACAAGCTGTCAGAAAAATTTCTSAGTAAAACAGAATAAAATCTGAGAAAAGTCAGAAAACCACGATTTAGTTTCAATTAAAAAAATCTCAAAAACTCAGAYGTGGTCAGCTTGCCTAAACTAATAATAATCAATGACATAAAATGTTTGTGGAATGAGTATTCCTCACTGAGATGAACCAAAGATTAATATTACACATTTCTTAGATGATATTTGCCAATCRTTCTAGTAAACTGCTACCCTGCCCTAAATTTGGAAATACTTARTGTTTTTCTCTGTATGTTAAAAAACCTACTATTTATACTATTATTTATTTAAATCTTTTTTTCTCAGCCCAGATGTGCTCAAAGCATCYTTCCAACTGAAAATCAGTCAAAAGAGTGGTCACAATGATTAAAGCCTGGGAACTTTCAAAAAACCGCAACCACGATCAAATTTGCAGGCTGAACATAAAATCAGTCCTCATCTCCAAACGCCATGGAAGATCACAGACAAAAGATACTTCACAYTGACTGTGTTTTAATAAATCAGCTAACAAATTATGAACTGTCTCCAAAGCCATGGGCTTATCAAGTCACAGAAAATTTTTTATCATCAAGAATGTAGATTTCTGGGCCAAGGTACCATTTTTCCTCTGGAAACTTAATGACTGTGCATGGAATATCTGTTTCAGTTACAGAAAGTACTATGACATTTTCTTGAATACTTCAGCTACCACTGTGTTTTATGGAAGTTTCCTCCTTCCCCCACCCTCAGAAGTTTTGAATGTACAAACTCTTTTAATTGTTTGGCAAGCATGTTATTCAATAGCCTACAAATGGTTTGGATATAGATGTAGGCATTCTGTGGGCAATTTTTCCCCCTCACTTTACTGTTCACTAATTTAATTACAKTCTTTAAAGCACAACATATTTTGACTATCTCTCTAAGAAATACAGAATAGTATTTATGAGGTATTTATTTAAACCTTTTTCTCCAAGTATATTTATTAAMGTTTTCTGAATCTAATCAGATCAAGAGTTACTTACATTTCTTCACTGCAGTTTTCTGGTCTCTCCATTCTATAGCCTGTTTTTAGGAGGTTAAAGAGTCTTTCAGGAGCAATACCTGGGTAAGGATTGCCTCCTAAAGTAACAATCTCCCATAGCAGAACTCCAAATGACCATCTGAAAAAGACAAAATGAGCTTTTAYATAGAGTGGTAGGTTTCAGGAGCTTAGCGTGGCATTTACACAACAAATCTCCTAGTATTTTTAGAACCCAACAAAATTCAAGACACCTCATGCCAGACGAGTTGCTCAGATGCAAGCAGTGCATCTTGTTCCCATGTGCATTGAAAAGATTAGCAACCAAGAGAGCAGAGAAAACAGATACCCCTCTTTTATCCATTAACAAAAGCTACTTATACCCTGGGAAGATCCATCTTCTCTAGACAGCACAAAGAGGAAGTCYTTCCTCTGGTGGCCCAGACCAAAGACTTGTTCCTCTGCTGCACAGGGCTCCTGCAGCAGCCTAACCTCTTTCATTAGCTCTTGTATTCAGAAATAACTCTAAATTAAATTTACAGAGTTACCACAGGACTGGTTTGCTGTCTTGACTATGAGGCAACACAATGTGTTTATTTAAATCATAAGTAACACCTTTGATTTCAGCTGGTCTCTTGGGCCATTTCAGTGATTCAGGACTTAAATTTTCTTCTTAGAGTTGATGAAAGAAGAGGAAAGAACTTCCTCTGGAAATACCAAATGCCTAAAATGAACTTTGACACATAACAGACAAAACAATTCTCTGAAATAAACAGAAGAAATAGTGAATTTTTAAACCTACTTTACTGCTGAGTTCRAACAAAAAGACCTTGCATAATGGGTGAGAAATAATTAGATAAATTGGTCCATTTCTGGAGAGCAAGCCAGGAGAAAAGAGGCAAAAATGTTTTTCTTTTCTTACTGAAAGGCTTTTTGAGACACAAAGAAGCTACAARTCACCCTGAATCTGCTCAACTGACAACTGACAAAATCTGGATGTTTGAAAGGAAGGAAACCAGCCAACACTGGGACTGCTCAATGGGATGCATCTGGAAGCAAAATTGCATGCAATTTATGAAAATGCTAGCTTYGGGCAATTTCTCTGTAAATTCCATTTTTAAGAAAATTTTAGCAAGTGTTAGACACCTACAGCCAAACCAAACAGCCATGTCTAATTCCCTATGAAAATTCCATCTCAAAATGTTAGCCAAATACCTCACCTCCTGTCTGACTCCCTTCCACCTGCACTTCTCACATKTTAAAGAACAAAAGTAACCCCAAAGGTACAGCAATAAAACTTCCCCAATTGTCAGAGAAGTCAAAGTGACTCTCACACGGTCCCAAGTGGTATGCTGCCATTCTTCTGCCTAATGCCATTCACTGAATTAATTTTTAATCACTCTGCACATTCTTGAAAGCTTATGAATATTTATAGCATTTTCATATACTTTATTAATATTTCTCCTCATACCATTTTTGAAGCCCATTACGCTCTGCCATCAGGTTACAATTCTGTCCATGATTAATTCAGAAAAACTTTGGAGCATGGCAGGTTTAATTTCTAAAATCCACTTCTGCTTAGGAGGAATTTTACAGAATATGGAAGGAGGGATCAGATGAACAATTTCTTAATTGAAGTTTTTCAGTAAGTGAACATACTAGAATAGAATGCTGTAGAATGCTGCAGTACTTTCAGACTGTTATACAGATTAAGTACTACAGGAGGAGAAATGAGAGATGAAGAACTTCCCACTGTGTTATGTTTATTGCGGAATAAAAACATGATCACAAAAAGCCAGGAAAGGAAAGTATGTGAAGAGGAAGATAGTAGGTTAGCTTTCCATTGATGTCACAGACCTCTGAAGCAAAAATGGGGTTTTTGTAAATGCTGTCAAGTAGTACTGTTATTAAACTCTGCTAACCACTAACTATACAGAACAGCTTGAGAAGGAAAAGGGTGGAAAACAGAAACAGAGTATCAGAAAAAAGGGCATATTGGAATGGTTGTAAAGTAATGTGGTCACCTAAAATACAACTGCATCACCACAAACAACAGAGAATATCCATAAGATAATACTTTCAGTGAGTGAAATTATCTAAAGTATCAATCAACATAGCAAAAGGAGTACTTCATTGATCGGTCTGCTGCTCTGAAATGCCACCGTGGAACCTGGTGCTGGAGAGGATTTCCTCTGCAGCTCTGTGCCTGTCTTAGTTCTGCTCTGCACGAACCTGGCTCATTTAGGAGCTGCTGTACAGCACTCCTGGATTATTTCATGTACAAGGACACAGCAGAGGTGAGCCAGCAGTGAGACAAAGGCACAGTGTAAACACAGCAGACACCTGGAGCCCTTCTGGCACTGCATGGGAGCAGAGGTGCACAGCACAATGCTCTGCTCCTGAGGCATCCCCAGGAAAGCTGGGCAACCAGCACAGCTCTGCATGGAGATCCTAAGGCAGCCCTGGGAAGCAGGGAAGTGACACAGCATCAGCACATTGTGCTGCCCAGGGCTCTGAGCTGGCCTGCTTGATGCCAGCTGAGCAATCTCTAGATGGTGCTGGATCCCTCTGACAGCAAACASGCTCCTGGGCTTACTTAAAAGCACCCATCAGGAGAAAGGAATGGGAGGAATGCTATTGGATCCAGATGATCAATCAGCAATCAAAGAAGAGGCAGTTACATGACAACACAATCTGTTCTGGCCTCAAACCATAGTGACAAAACTGAAGAAATTAAAAATATGCTTAGAAGTTTAAGGAATTTTAATGATTCTCTGGGAAAAGTAATTTTAGAGAGGCAAGTTAGCACAATGGGTGCTCTGAGGAGGATAAAAAGAGACCCAGAAAAACCTGTATGCTGACCTAAGTAAACGTGACATTCTCCCAAGAATTATCCCTATTTTCTCCTTTTCTTACTMCAATGAATAAAAAGTAAAGGAAAATACTTTGGAAATTCATTTTGTAAGGAACTGCCAAGGCATGCAAAATATTTTATTTGACTAAAACTGCTCTGACCTGCAGAGAGAAGAGTAAAAGCTAATGGTAATAATTTTAGAAGTACAAATCCAAAGGTGCATGTTTTGACATCCTGCTGTTATCAAAGTGTTTTTCCCCTCAAAGTGCAACACAACCCAAATTGGCATTTTATTCCGTTTGAGTGTAACGGCAAACTTAGAAGGTATCAAGGTGATACCCAGCAGAAAAYCAGGCCTATGTACTTCTGCTTTTACAGTCCTTCAGAGGTTTTTCTCCTAAATAAATAATCTTTAGCTTTGGAGTCTGCYTGGTGACTAGTCACAAGCATCATTCACCCCAGAGAGAAAGAAATGAAAAGTATCTGATCCTGAGTTAAAAATGCCTACAAACACTCTTCTGCCTGGCCCATGCTTATCAGACATGGGGATCATTTAGCTGTGGTYGCTTTGCCTCCTCTTCATCACAGTTGGAGATTCCAGCATATCCACCTTCAGGGTCTCTGTTTCCCTGATAATGAAAATAAGCTTGTATCTTGGCACTGAAACTGGACTGAGCTGACTGGGGTTCTGTCATTGATTTCAACAGGAACAGAGCTCAGGCATTAATTCCCCTTCCTTTCTTCTGCTCCATCCCTCCCCTGCCACTCAGTGTTACAGACARGAGATGAACAAAACAGAGAAGTTCAGGTATGACCATTATCTGAAGCAAACTCTACTAACTCGTGTCTATATTCAAAGTCTATCATGTCACACGAACAGATCCAACCCTTGCTGMTTTCAACAAGAATTATGTACATTAATACCTCTGATAATATTTTATTCAGATTTAATTCAATAGCAAAAATCTTGGGCATCACTGCCAGYTGATGGTGCCATCCAGACTTCTTTCATGTTTCTTTGCAAGAGTAATGGCTTTGGCTCCTACACACCTTGCTGTGCTCCCTCCTCCAGCTCCATAAACAAGCATACAAACCAGAAAGTATTCAAGAGTTTACACTTACACATCACTTTGTGTTGTGTAGATATGGTCAAACAGTGACTCTATGGCCATCCATTTCACAGGGATTCGACCCTAGGAGTTAAAAAAGCAGTAATGGTCAGAAAAAATAAGTTTCCAAGTGAAAAAACAAGGTATTTATCTTCAAAATAGTAAAACACAGTCTGTTAATACTACAGCACTTGCCAATGCATTTTTGATTTGGCATTTCATAAGAAAAACAGGGAGAAGAATAATTTTAAGTGCTTTTAAAAAAATAGTTAATGTCTTTTTACACACTTCAGCAACCTAATTATGTGTAATAAGTTGGTGTGGCTTTTTGCAGGTAGTCACCAGTTTAAGTCAGATAAACTCAACTCTTCTCTTAACAAAGAGCTTTGAAAACGTGTAGATGCAAAAATGATGAGGAATGATGGTTAAAGAGGAAGAACTATCTCATTTACACCAGCGATGATGCATAAATAGAAGCACCTGGATGTTACAGATACCTTTGGTTTCAAAACTGAACCTGGACAGTCATATTTGGTTACTAATTTCAAAGTGGAATCTACAAGTTGCTATTTTTCACTGGCAGAAATTCACTGAGAAAATGTGACTAATCCACCCCAAATATTCATGAAAGTCTAGGTATGCAAAATTTCCAAGCTGTTTCATAATCTTCCCAGTATGATTAGCATTCATATGCCTYACTTCTCATTCTCATGAAACCCATATATATCGATGCAAAAAGTATTTAAGTAGGATTTGAAACTTCCTSTTCCTTCTCAAATTCTTCTTTTTCCTGTCTCCCCATCCAAGCAGACAGATGCTTGTTAGGCTCTGAATAATACTACAGTGATGAGCGTCTCAGAAGAGCAAATATCCACTCAATACCTCATGCCCCACCAAACAAAACTAAACTGCCAAACTGCCTTTATGTAAATGCATTACTCTTAAAATATAGAGCAACTGGTACAAATCATTGTAAAAACACATCCATCAGAAGATAGCTAAATGAACATGGCAATGTCCTTTTACATAAAATCATGACTTCTAGAAGTTTKTTTTTTTCTTCACAACTCATTCTGACTTACGCAACATCCACACAAACTGGCCCTTAAAAACAGAGAAGCTAAACTAAAAATTCACAGTATTTATGGAAATCTTCTCATAAAATTTTAAAATTTTCACATGCAAAAAAATCCTGCTGGCAGCTCCTTCATATTAAGCCACAGAGGGAACTGAACCACCACTGCTCATTTGACACAGTCAGTGGGAAGCTGTGCTCACGAACATCACATTCTAGCCCAGGACTGACTTGTGGAAGTTGTGTGGAACTTGATATAAATTGTCTATATATTTTTCAGCTCTTCAGTATTTTTAGGTTATATTTTAAATTATAAATAGGAAGAGAGAAAGAAAAAAAAAGGTGTTTTTTGTTTGTGTTCTCATGTAGTCTGAGGAGGAACTGGATAAATAAGGAGTGGAATGAGAAGACTGGATAAATGAGGAGTGAAGAGGTAATAGTTACTTAAAAATGATACATATTTTACATATTTATATATATATAAATATGTATGTATTTCTGTCCCACTGGTTAAGGTCATGCTTTTGCTTCATTGTTATTTTTATTTCTTAAAATCATTATCTTAAGTTAATAAAAGCAGCCATTCTCCTTTTCATCCACGCTCAAGTCCCACATTATAAATTAACTTCCTTGATCAGGCAATAATTTCCACTACTGCTTTTAACACACACTGTACCTTGCTCCTCTTTACATAGGAATCTTCTTCATATACATCACGTGAGAGGCCAAAATCRGAAATCTTCATTTTGCGCCCTTCCGCCACCAAGACGTTCCTGGCTGCTAAATCCCGATGCACAAGCTTTTGGAAGGAAACAACAGGAGAGTTTATGCTTCTTGTGGAGGAACCAGCTGCTTGCTCCACATCTATCACACGCTGAGACCACCCCTGGCTGCCGTACCTTCATTTCGGCGAGGTACTGCATCCCTCGGGATATCTGCCATGCAAACGAGATCAGGTCTCCCATGGTCAAGGCTCTCTCATCAGGGTTATCCAAATAACTGGAATTCCTGTTGCCATCACTGCCCACGTAGCTCGGGCCCACTTTTCGACTTTCCCTGAGGAAACTGCGCAAGGAGCCGTATTTGGCGTACTCCACAATTAAATACAGTGGGCCTGAAATAAACAAACACACGGGTCACTAAACAATTCATAGATGACTATTTTAGGGATCTTTTTCAAACAACTCTCTTCTAATCAGCACATTGTTTTGAAATGTCAGAGGCTCCAGACACCTCTGCCATTTATGTAAAAAGCACTGAGTCAGTCATGAAATAACCAAGTTTTTACTTAGATCCTCAATGCAAAAAGAATGGGTTTCAGGATAAATCAAAGCAGAATGCTGGCTCTTGCCTATAATCCCTCATCTAGATAATCTGAGACCAAAAAACCAGACAACCTTCAGACAAATTAGATCTGTGAAACAGCCTTAGAAAACTTTAAAATTAAAATAATCTTCTTGAGCTTGTGATACTGAGCTCAAATAATCTGCTAATTCCAGCACTGTGTTTAAGGTGCCTTTTGATAGCACTTCGAAACATTCTGCCACTACAATCCATTAATTTCCCCTCCCCATTACCCACATGAATAATACCTACTCAGTAATACCTACCTAAYGATAAATACATTTCTATGCTGTATCAAAGCCCTCCTACCTCATACACTAATGCATTAACTTGATATTTATTAAAAGCCTGTGACTCAGTAACATTTCACTCCCTTGCRGATGAAAAATACATTGTACTGAAAAGAAAAAAAAAAAACAACCAGCCCCACTGGCTCATTACCTTACTAAAACTCAGAGATGACTCACTCCTGAATTACATTCTCTGTCTACAACYAAAAAGTGACATTTGCAACAGAACTGGGTGGGCAAAGAAGGCAGGCCTTTGCCCAAGGCTGCAGAATCCATGCTGTGATTTTAGGCTGCACAACTGCAGATGCAGAAGGAAGAGAATGCTGCCATGCCCCTTCACTTMAAATGAGCAATTCCTATGCACAACACAATTTGCCTCACTGGCAATTCATAATACATGTGTCTGCAGATTTTACCCCTTGAAACATGCTTGTTGATGATTGTGGCTTTTAGAAACCATTTCATAACCAGAGGGGGACAAYAGTTTTGAGACAGTGGAAGAAAACTGAATATCAACCTAACTATCCAGCTATCTTCATCTATTTATGGCTGCAGTTGTCTATTTACATTGCTTTAGTATAAATAATAACAATAATGAAAACTCAATTAAACTTGAAATATAACTCATATTTGAAAACATTCCTTATTAACGTAATATAAAAAATATATTGATTGGAAGAGAATTTGTAGGAGACTTGTTAATTTAAAACAGCTTCAGAAGCAAAATGTGCATTGAGGAAAACCCCAGGAAGAATGCTTAGTTACACTGAATTAGTATTTCCCTTTTCTTTCAAGTATTGCTTTTTAATATCTTTAATACTGTATTAATTTAATATAATTTAATATTTTTAATAATGTTTTTTAATTTTTTTTGGTTTTTTTCACCCAACAGCAAATTTAAAGGATGCTCAGCAATTATTAAGCAGTGGTTGAAATCCAGCAACAAACTGCATTTCATTTCCTTTCTGAATGGTTTCATCTTCATAACAAGCTTTTAGTATTTACCATCTTGACTGCAGGCTCCATAAAGTTTGATGACATGAGGATGGTTGACTTGTTTCAGAAGGCTGAACTCTGACAGGAGATCTCGCAGCTCACTCTGGGAAGCATTTTCTGCAGAAAGTGACCAAACACACAGTTTTGGTTAGGAAAGCATCACTCAAGAGTTCTCTTTGTAAAGTCTGAAATATGAGATCTGCCATCTCTCCCAGAGTTAGCAAGAGGTTGGCAAACTCCGTACCTCCCCACAGGAGAGAAATTTTCCCATCTCTGGTGTCCTGCAGCCATTCACATCAGAACCAAGTGAATGTGACTGCTGCTGCTCTGGCTTGGTAGCAGCCTGCTCTAGGCATTGCTGTGCCCTGWTACTAATGACTGCAGAACAAGGAGGTCAGGCAGGAATCAGGAGCAGAGTCTGTAACGTCTTAAAGATGCCATGAAATTATTACAGACCTTTTCTGGTATTCTAAAACAACTTCTTTAGGGTGAATCAGTGCAATAAAAGCTTCAGAAGCATATGAAAGCCAAGCTCTCATGCTGATCAAAGAAAAATAGACTCACTCTTTGTTCTAAATACATTTTCCAACAGAGTAAAAATCCACTAATCTACAAGCTTACTCTTGTAGCAGACATCCAGATTTAGAGTTCAGAAGCTAAATGTACAGTACAAACTGATTTTACTGTGGGACATGTATGCAGACTTCACTGATGTCAGCAAGAATCATGTGGCAACATATGGTCCCAAGAGGCTTTCCTAGCCTTTCAAGTGCTTTGCCTTTTTGCAGGATTCTTCAGACTGACAAGCTTCCTCTTTGTGTGCACTGGGGCTTGAAGGAGATCCCTAGTCATAAAGACACTATAGGYCAGAGATAAACCTTCTTCTTCCTCATCCTTAATCTCTCTGACACACAGAACCAGTCTGGATAGTTCCTCCAATGTCATTACTGGGCAATGACAAGGATGTGTTCATCCTGATTTAAGGATAATAAAAACTAGTTTGGCTTCTGCTCTTTGGTACTGTACTGTGTGCTTTTTTCATAAAGGCTGTGAGCACCAAAAGATTTATTTGCCTATTCAATTGTGACCAGCTTGGCCTCCTTATAAAAACAGTTATTCTGCTCTACTGTTATGTTTGTATCAGAACTACACATTTGTATCTGCTTTATATTATCTTGTAGTCGGAATCTGCACTCAGAGTAGAGAATCTTCTACTGCAGGGAGAACAGTATCAGCTGGTCTCTCACTAATGATAAAGACTACAAAAAGCATGTATTTCTGTAAAACAAAAATCAAGAATGTCAACTTAATGCTTCTAAGAAAAGTCCTATTTTTGTAGTTCTGGAGCTACAAAAATAGTTCTGGAGCTGTTTTGATGTGAACAAACAGAAAAGAGCAAAGCTGACCATGTACCATGCCTGTTTGTCTACCCAAAAAAGCTAACTTSAGATGGAGATATTTAGCTCCATCAGTGGCTTTAGGCCACTCATTTTAACAAACTGTGAATAATCTGTATTTATGTATTGGTTGGTGTTTTCCCCTTTAATTTTATTGTAATGAGGGCATTCATATCAGGTAGRAGGTCAAATTTAATTAATATGAGAAAAGTGGTAATAATGGGCTGAAAAAAAATTACCCATCTGTTCCTTTAAACCTCCATCCACAGCTCCAAGACTATTTTGGCTCAGCCCATTGCTCCCTGTTCCCTCCACAGTACCTAGCACCAAGGTGTCACAGAAGGGAGAGTCCTGCCCTGGTCTGTTCTTACCCAGATTGTGTCCATCTACTCAGCTCAGGTAGGAGATCTCTTTCAGGCAATAAGAGGCAATAACATTCTGGTGARCTTAGCACTGCCCTTTAAAGATCACTCAGTGTCTAACAGTCCCAAACACTTGGACAAACGACCTGCTCTGCATCTGGTACAGGGAAAGAATGGGTGGTGCTGGCCTGATCCAAACTAACTGCCCTTTGTGCTTCCTGGCAGCACTGCAAAGGCCACTGAAGCTAATGCACTGGTCCTTATGCTTCAATTGTCATGTGGTAACAGTAAAGTTAAGCCAATAACAGCACATAAATATTTGCAGAATGACAGATGCTCTCCACAGTCAAGCTGGAAAAYGGAATTTCAGGTGACTATCTGCAATTTAATTTTCATTACAGAGGGATTGRTTAGAGCCTGAAGTATTACTGTAAATGTCAGATCAATTTATTAAAACAAGGTGCTTAAAATAAGGGTTTACTCCTTCACATTGTAAATTTAGTCAATTCTGTCCATAATAGATAGGGGAAACTGAATGTCAAACCATCTACAAGTAAAAGCAACATTTTTACCACTATGTCTTAGAATCTGAACTGAGTCACATGTTGATGAAAATGTGCTAGAAAAAGCAGTGTCACTAAGTGCACAAATAAGCATGAGATGAAATAATGACTATTGTATTGACAACATAATACAATCCAGGTCATTACTTGAGTATTACAAGTAATAGTTAAATCATCTCCACTTCTGAAAAATCTTAGTTCCTAAACTTCCTCCATGTGACCTGCRCCTCTTGCAATGAAGACATGCACTGCATAATGCATTTACTTCTTAGGTAAAGGGGTGGGATATGCAGCATCTTTCCTCTCAAGGWGCAGCAAATGTTACCATTACAGAAATGGCAATAAGAATAACATTTTCCTGAAATGASATGCTTTTACTCGTAAGCAGCAGTGAATGGTTCAGTGCAAGGTCTCACATTACCATCTTAACATTATCTAGCATACTTTGTTCCCCTCAGGTCTAAAGACTTAGGGTAAACTGAAGACAGCAGGAGACAGCACTGGGTTATTCAAGCCATTTTGACAGAGCTCCTAGTGATTGAAAAGCAGATCAGAAAGCATAAAACTAGACAGAATCCTCAATCAGGAGAGTAAGTTTTAGCAGGTTTGTTCTGTCTCCACATATGATTATCACATGATTTATTCAAAAAGCTTTTTTAAATAAAAAGCTTTTTAAAGTCCAAGGAACCTGGATAGAGGAAAAGAATCAGAAAGCTTTAACAAACCCTTGCAATATTCCCATCAACACCAAACAGAACTGAATATATTTGCTATGTTAAGACAGAAGCTCCTTGCACATCATGATTTAGAATTTCTTACTTGGATCAATGTGATGCTAACTGCTAAAGTCACAAATCTGCAGATTGTGACTGTCAGAATGCATCAGAATGCTGGAAGAAAGAGAGGCTGTGGCACTGTTTTTAGCTGACCTTTCGCTTTCACACAAGCCCCTCTTCAAATCTATTCAGAGGTTACCACAAATGGCTTGCAGATTATTTCAAAAGCCCCAATGGGAAGGTACCTTTGAGCATTTTCACTGCCACAGTGGTATAGCCAGCCCTCCCCTTCAGTCGGAACGCCGTCGCCTTGACGACTTTTCCRAATTCTCCTTCTCCAAGAGTCTTGCCCAGAACTAGGTTCTTCCGAGGGAATTCCCACTTTGGATCTTCCTGCAGGAGAAAAAAGAAACCCTGTGAGATGAAGCAAGGAAAGGAGTGGCTCATCCTAGGAACAGGTGCATTTCAGTGTGCAGTCTTTGGTTGCTCCTTTTATCAGTGAGTTCTTCTAAAAGCTTCTGGGTATCGAGGTATTTTGCAAATGTATTTTCCCTTACCTGAAAACCTTCAAAACAGGCTATACAGGCAGTCAGTCTATGGATAATGGATTATATTTACTGGTCTGGGAAATTGGGTACAAATGAAAAATGAAGTGATACAGGATAAATCCTTGCCTTCAGAATAACTATGAATATGTGACTTTCATGGAGAAGTTTTACTCACAGAATAAGGTTTTCCCTTAAGAACTGATCAGAGACAACAATCATCCTCTTATAAAAGTAGTGCTAATAAGCCCTAAGGTTGTAAAATTATGACATGTACAAACCAGACAAGAAACTAAAGCAAGCAGAGCACAAGGTTTGTGAAAACTTCACTACCTAACACTCAAATTGATCTGATGCTGCCATATAAAGCAGCAGTGTTTCTCCACCATGCTGGTTCATGAAAACACCCCATCTCACAGAAATCCCAGGTAGTGTGTGATTCAAAACAGGAAAAAATAGAGTAAAGGTTTGACAGGTTTGACTGTGCAGAAGTCCTTACATGTGGGTAAAACTCCCACACCAACTGATATCTACAATGTGTGTATCAGAAATCAGGAAGAGATCTCAGGAGAGATTTTTTTGTAATGTTTGAAACTTAGCCTTGTTGTAGTACTTTGGCACATCATAGAGAGTAAAAACCTGCTGATTGTTAGTGCTTAACTGGACAGTGTTAAAAGTAAAACCACAGTACTGTCAGATGCAGTTACATCAGTAAAAACCATTAGCTTAAATTAACCTAAAATGTTACAATGTATTAAAGCATAATAAAAAAGGAGAGAACATACTGGCCTTATACAGCAAATTAAAATGTTCACCCAATTACTCATGAAGTATCTTCAGTGCACGTGATTTCCAATGCTGCTATTTGAAGGTAATGGGTGCTTCCACGAATGGACTGCATTCCTGTAACAGCATCTGCATGCACAAACAAGGCCGACACCAAAACAGAGCATGCCAAACAGCATCAGGCTTACTGGTATTTTGAAGGTGTCCACAGCCACCTGGTTCTCCATGGAGTCCAGGGAAGGGCGGCGCACGTTGCTGGAGGAGTAGCTGATGGGGTAGGACTGCGCGGGGCGCCGGAACGTCATCTCGGCAGAGGCGATGGGCGCCTTCGGGGAGTTCTTGTGGTAGCGGTGGATGCAGTAGAAAGAAACCAGCACGGAGATGACAAAGCACAGCACCACTGCCCCTGTGATCACAGTCTTGCACAAGTCATCACACAGTTGCTCTGTAGACCAAAAAGAGCTTCTTAGAACTTTCTTTGTGGCCTCTTCCTTCTGCATAATAATTCAGTTTTAAAGATGCAAACTATTTCGTGCTATGTTTATTATTAGCCAAAAGAAAAATGATTTAAAATATCCATTATCTGTTTCAAACAACTGCACAGAAAGGTCAAGGAAAAAAATAATGCACTCCTCCTCCTGACACCATGGGTGATGGTTATCTCTGACATTTTGAAGCTGAGATTTTTCAGAAATTATCAGGAAGCTGGAATTACTTGAAAGTAATAGAAATCATTATTCTATTCTCCTAGCTGCCTCTGCAAATAKCAGGTAAGCCTCACTGAAATGCAAATGCTGCTGGAAATCAAAGGATGACCGACTTGTTTGTCAAGTAGTAATGAATAAAAATGAATCCTTAGCCATGGCTATAAATAACACATTCTGGAAATTTTCAGGCTCCACAGTGGACGTCAAGGTGACAGTTCCTCACTAGTTTTGTATTAGCAGTCTCTGACCAAAGATATGACTTATTAACATGGCCACAAGTGTGGAGAGTTCTATATGTACACATGATGTATACAGAGAAAAAGATTACCATCAGAACAGCAGCCAGACTTACCTTTGATATCATCTTTCTCACAGTAACAGTTTTGTCTTGGGAAGCAGTAACAAATTCCATGTCCTGACTTAATTCCAAGATTTCCAATGCCTTTCCCATGGCCACCAATAATGTTTCCACCTAATCAARTACAGACAACAAGCTAAGATTCTTACATGTAGGTAAAGGGAAAAGAAAAGGCTCAGTTTTCCATGGGTTTACCCCAGTACGAATCTGAAATTGAACCAGGGAGCACGGAGCAGGGATAATGACAGGAACTCCTGAGGGAGATGGAAGACTCTAAATTCTGAATTTTCTGAGATCCTGAAATGGGAGGACCTTGCACTGTTTAAACATTAGTCCTCATTAGCTGTTATTGAATTCTGTTCCTGTTTCTGATGCCAATTTCCCCATACCTTGGAAAAGTCAGTTCTAGGTATCACTGGTTCCACTGTCACATGGAGATAACAACACATAACCACCTCTGCAAAATGCCACAGGACAGTCTAGTCAAAGCACTGAGAGTAAATGCCTAGTGCAAGTGATAAAAAAAATGAATTGCACTATCTAAAAAATGCATGATTTAATATTAGTAAAAGAACTGCAGAAACTCATACTCTTGATTTCAAGTAGTTCCTCATGCAGTGTAACAGCAACTGCATTTCCAAGTAAATAATTTTTTTCTGTATATGTTATAGAAATGACGATTAGCAGTGACATTTTTATCTCTAAGCTGCCTTTATCACAAAGAGCATTTTACAGGCAGCTCAGGATAACTTTGGAAGAGACTCTGCTGAGTCACCACCCTCTGAGCTGACATCTAAAAGCACTGGTGTTCCCAAAAATTCCTCATTATCCTCCCTGCATCTCCCCAGCTGACTTCCTCCATCATGAAGAGGTGATGAAATAAAGTTTCCATTTGCCACAGAAAATTGTAGGCATTTATCTATACCTGCCTATGTTTGAAAACCTAGAAGCAGATGGAAGCAGGGAATGAGCCAGTCCTACCTAACCTGTTCTTGAGCAGTTGCTTACTACATTAAAATCTCTTCCTAAGAATGCAATTAGGTTGCCTCGAAGTGATAGGCACAGCCACAGCACCAGCTGCTTCAGCTGAGTGCCCTTGAATGTAATATTCATAGTGTTACTGCGAGACAGCAATTTTGGGGCTCAAGGACATAGTCATCATAATGACAAATGAATTACAGAAATAAGTATTTTCACAACCTAAAGAATATCCTTGATCTTAACACATCTTGGCCTATTTATTGTTTGCCATTTCCCAAGAAACGTCCCCTACCAGTAAAAGCTGATAAAATGGTACTCCTGCAGCTCTGAGCTCCCAGAACACACTCACTTTTTTGTCTGCACGTATACTGCTTTTGGGCATCAGCCCAGGTTCTCAATTGCRTCAAGTCATGTACACAATTATTCAGCTTAGGTGTTAAAAGGGCTTGCATAACATCCTGAAAACTTGTCWTACTCGCCTGCTTATTATCCAGAAAGACAATATTTCTTTTGAGCAAAACATTTGATGTTGCATATGTTGTACATATTTTAGTACCGTAGCCCCTGGCACAAATTCCACTTTCAAAGTGACAAACTATTGCAATTATTACCAATAAAGAATTCTTTTCAGATGATTAGAGAAGTTACTTGCATTTCCTTCAAGCATTTCTCCCACTTAAAGCATTGTTTTTATACACTCTGATGAAATAACTATCTTTCTGATAACACTAATTTGCAATACACAATCCATTCTTGCATGTAAGAAATACTAAGAAGTCTCTTTAGTAATCAATTTTATAGATGAACATTAAGTTCCAGGCTTTAAGAAAATGCTAGTTCCTCTAAGACTCCATTTTAAAATCTCAACTTGAAGTATATGATGTCAGAGTCAGAAGCAGCATCCAAGAAACATGTGTCTTTATTCCTGAATTACACTGTCAGATAAAAAGACTCACTTAAAAATTATCATCTCTCAGAAGATGGAAATTGCTCAAGAGAATTACACTGTTCTTTCCACCCTGTGTATCTTCAGAGCGAGYTGTGAACTTGCAGGCATTCACAGATATATGAGTGGAGTGTAGATGTACATGCTCAAGTAAAAAGATCCAACACAAATGCATTTAAATTTTTCCTTCATAAATTCTGCTCATATAAGTATCTGCCTGGATCATCAAATAGGTAAGGCATTGGATCATTCTGATGGCCACCTGTTAAAAAAGGGCAGCTACATTTCCCCAGATGATCTTTTGTAAACACATTGGTTTAAAACAGAAATTTGTTTCTTCTCACTTATTTACACAAGAGCTCAAATAGGCTGGTTCCTCTCATATTGTACTTGAGCTAGGAAGCGGGGCATTAACGTGCCTAGAACCTGAACCTCTTCAGCAAGTACCTCCACTGAAAATCAYCACCTGTGAAGGAACAGGCAGCAGAATGGGCATTGTTGAGAACACCTTATCCCTCCATCAGTCAGCCAATGGGTGTCACCTGCCTGGCTCAAAAAAGGTCAAGATTAATTCCCATAACCTTAACTCAACTGTATGATTCAAATGCAAGTGTGACAACGCAGAGATGTTGAGCTTGTAAAATTATCTGTGCTTGGTAAAGTGACATTTGAGAAGCAATCAGAGGTGTAACAGAAAAGCCCATCCTAAAACACTCCCTACTTGTGCAGTCCTGGGGACACACGGCTGCGTCTCTGCCCTCCACCACATCACAGATGCCATCTGGACAAGTCTTGATGCTCGGGGTACACGTGGAGTAGTTTGTGGTGATCCCTGTTAACAGAGAAACAGCTGCACTAATACCACAAGGAAGGCAAGTTCATTGTATCTTCTCAGGGCACACTAACACTCCAAACCACAGGTTATGGTGCCTTTTGAAATGAACAYCTATGACTACAAACACCTGCTAAAGTAACAGGCAAGACAACAAATAAAGGCTAATGGAAGAAACAATTTTTTGCTATCTTTTCTGCTTTTGACAGCCCTCTGGTCATGTCACTTGCAGTTACTGTGAATACAGCTTGAAAAAGAGCTGGCTGACCACTCTGAGACTGAAGAGCAGCTTTCACATCTGAGGATTTCTTTACACAATTTCACCCACTTGAGTAAGAGGGTTACAAGTGGTTGTAGAGAATGTATGACACTTGTGCAGTTTGAAGGGATCAAGCACTGACACAGAATCGTTGTTCTGGAAGAGTCGAGTGCTGTCACCAGTCAGATCTGTGCTCCAGAGCACAGAAAGAGACACTGCTTTGTGCTCACTGTCTGCTGGGTGCACCTGCTCCAGCCACACTGCTGCAAGCTCAGTTCACYTCCTGCTGGTTTATGTATCATGTTCAGCATCACCAAGGACAAGATGAAGAATGGCCCTTCCAACTTCACCTCATTTTCCTTTTTATGTTTTTTTTTTTTAGCCCCAGCTTCTGTGTAGTTCACCATACCATGTTTTTCTGCCAGAGTAATTCAGTTTGTATCTATGTAACTCAAAGGCACAATTACAACCAAACAGAAGTTTGACTTCACACAACATAAATGTACCTTTCCCACTCCCCTGTCTCCACTGGCATCTTCCTGTTAGCACTCCCAGGCCACCACACTCTTCACATTCAGCCCGGTGCTTACTTATAGCACAAGAGTCAGGACAGTCCTCTTCTTTTTTTAAAACTGTTGGGAAAGATTCAGGACAAGGGAAATGAGCACACAAGCAGGTCAGCTCAGAAGAGGAAATCTGGTTTTAGGGATAGATAGGAAGGAAAGACAGATGAACAAAGCAGTGAAAGACTGAAARCTGACTGACCCAATTATCAGTAAACTTAGGGAACAATTAAAGAAAAGCCCAGGTGCTCCTCTGTGAAATAAAAGATGAACAGCAAGATCATGAAAGCATGGTTATGTCTGCTTGACAGCACACTGTCACTGCCTAGAACTACAGACATGTGCAAACATACTGATAACAGAARAATGTAGAGCACAAGTACCTAGAGCTTCATACAGAATGTTTAATTAGGGGGAAATACTTAGTTCTTGRGCTAACACAGTAGTAACCCAAAGAGCACCAGGTAGAAATGTGATTTCAGACAATATGAGGCTTGTACAAACAGAAAAATCCACCRCATGTTTCTTTTTCTTCAAACCATGTGCTCTTGGTCTAGGAGTTCTGAACTGATAAAATGTAACAGAGGTGTTGATGAGGCACAATTGTACAGTTTTGCATAAAATGCAATATAGTTTGCAGAGAAATGAGTATGTTTCCAGTGAAATCCTCCTCTGTGGGTGTTACAGGATATTTTTAACTTCCCTCCCTGTAATGGTGGGTCATCACACTGCCCTTAAGAACTTGAATTCAGTGCGATTGCTACAYGAATACTAAGAAAACTATTAAAAAATTGTAGAGAGAAGGGAGGAGAAAAATCAGTGAACAAACATACTTAGGCCATATAGTTCTTTCTTCAAATAGATAGATACACACACACATACCCCAATGGACCCTTCTTCTTCTTCCACAGGAATATGTGAAATACAAAATAAAGGTCACACACACACTCTAAAGATTCTTCTTAATCAAAGGTCATCATGAACRTTATGAATTGCATACAATATCTCACCTTTCTGTACATTAGTTCTTCAAACAAACAGCTACTACAGGAAGGCACAAATCAAAATTCAAAATACAAACTCTGTGATCCATTATCTTGTAGCTCAGACTCGTTTTCATTGTTAATGCCATCATTTTACAGATCACCCTGCCAATGCATCATCTCACACCAGTAACACTTGCTAATGAATCAATAGTTCTGACAGGGGTACTTACAAGTCCCTTCCAGGACAACAGTGAGGAGGGTTTTGGTGTGTTTCCTGCTCTGCTTGTCAGTGGCTTGCACTGTGTACTGTATTTCCTTGCACTCAGGTCTGCGCAGCACAGATGAATCATTCACAAAGAGGCTCCCAAATTTGTCCTCTCGGCCTTGCAGAATGCTGACAGGATAGCAGCTCGAGTTGGGGGACAGCAACTTGTAGGTGATGTTTACACCACGGAATTTCATGCAGTTTTCAATGCAGATCTTTCCTACCTAGGCTCAAACACCAACAAAGAAATCACAGACAGGAACAAAACTGCACACAAAAAATACTTAGTGCTTCTCAAAAATATGTGAAATAAAATGGAGCATACTATGACTTGCCAAATTTAGTGTTTATTTGGGGTTTCTAGACTAGTTATTTTCCTATAAATGCAGTATGTAAATGCTTTAAATGTGATTTATTCTCAGTAAAAATGAGACTTAAAGCATTAACTGTTGTCTTCAGACTAGCAGTGAAAATGCAAAAAGCCTTGACACAGAGTCAGTGGTATTTGGTGCCTACTGCTAATGGGCAGCAGTGTTCAGTGGGAACAAGACCCTGAGATGTGGGAAATTCTGAGTTCAATCTCTGTTCTGTCTTAGGCTGACCATTGAAAAAACTTTTGTCATCCTTGAGAAATCAAAGAGCTCAGCATGAACAAAGCTGAGACACCCTTCAAATAACACAGAAATTGCTACTACATAATTTTTATAATATTACAGTCAAAAAGTTTCTGGTCAGAAGAGTTCTCTGAAGCCTTAAAAGGAATAAGAACCTCATTGTTTTCCATTTGCAATTTTAAAACATTCTAATCTAAAAACGAAAATATGATGGTTTGCCACATTTGAACTTCTGTGTGCCAGAGTATCCAGGCTAGAACACTCCTCAGTCTAAAACACATCATCTAAGAAGCACAGGAATGTAAAGCCTCATCTCCTGTCCAGCTCCTACATGAACTGATCCAAAGCTCACTTYGGTTTTTCCATTTACAAGAGTGGGATTTCAATCAGGCCCAGAGGCATTGGCTTTCTTTGCAGGGAAAACCACAATGTGAAGGGTGGGGTGTTATTGAAAGGAACTTGGTGATGGATTATTTTCAAATGCTGCAGTTAAGAAATGTTTTCAAGAAACAYCACTGCTGGTAAAAGCGTATCTCTACATCTTGGTTCCAGCATTCTTACTAAGGAATGTTCTAAAACAAAGACATTTTTATGTACTAAGACCTCTTCCCATGAACCTGGACTATTTAAAGTCAGAGAAGAAGCCTTTGCAGTTCTAGAAGCATATTTTGTTATAGGATAATCCCACTTCATCGAACTMATTTCCATTCACATCACTGATGGGTCATTTGGCACCATTCCTGTCGGGATTTTAGGAGGCAGGATAACACAGAAAGACTATTAAAGCCATCAAAAGCAAGGACATTTCTTTCTGGCCGTCTCCTCTGCACAACATGCTGGGACTGGCAGGAAGAAGAAGACGAYGACAAGATTTCCACTGTTCATAAACTCTGTCTAGACACAAGGTCTAGACATGTCCCTTCCAGAAGCACGTCAGCGCAGCTTTGCTACTGCACTGCAACTGGCAGTGCTCTGCTACTGCTCAGATGGTGCTCCGAGGARGAGGAGAGCACACTCATGATCCTGGCATTAACCTCTGCACAGACCACACTGAACTGCCCTTTCTGCCTACTCTGTCATAACTGCTCTTTCCAAGCACCTTTTTCATCACAGCAATTTCCTTTRGAGGGGTTGGAGAAGACCCTGTAAATTCAGATGACCCCATAAAGTCTGAAGAGCAGATCAGCCACTTTATTCCTTAGAATAGCACATTGGCCAGTTTTGCTTTCTCCATATAATTAGAGAAGAAGCTATAAGGTCTCCCTCAAGAAATTTCTATGAGAAAAACAGACTTTCTCTTTTTGCCTAATTCCGCTGAGGAAAGCCCAACCTCGTAACTTTGCTCTGCTCACAAGTTCTAGAGCCAGCTCAGCTCTCAGGTACAGCAAAACACAATTCCAGAAGAAAAAGATAAAAACAGCTACTTCCYCCTTCTCATGAGGGTGAAAAACCAAGTAATCAGGGTAAAGGGTAGTCAGGTTTAACATCAGCTTACAGGGAAGGAACCTACAAATTTGCAAGACTCGCAGTAGTTAACACAGAAATACCATTATTAGAAATAAGAACAGAAAAATCCATCTTTCAAGTTCCAATGTTTAATAAAGTCTGGATAATGATACTGTTCCTCTTCACTGAATTCCAGGAACATTTGGACATATAACCTCTCTAAAAATCTCAGCCAATGTTATTCATCATTTGTCTCAGTAAATGTCAATAGAGCTCTAAGTCCTTTGATAAGTTAAATGCCACTGGGCAAGCCTGCACTGTCAGGCCGTGCTTCTGTTATTCAATTCATTTAGCTGCTCAAATAGACAAATGGCATCAGCCCAGCAGTTAATAATTTCTTCACGCTCCTSTGTTTTCCTTAGGGCAGGAGACAGTTCAGCCTTCATATTGATTTRGCCCAGTACTTTCCCTGACTGCTCTGGCACATCAAGGCTAATTATGCAGCCAGCCTTAATAATGTGAAGTGCTGGGGACTAAGCTGCTTACACTGACTTGTGCTCCAAGCTGAGCACACCGTAAATTCAAATCCAGTTTCACAAGTAAGTGGATGACACTTTAACTGAGAACACCACCTCCAGAGCCAGGATGAGTTTTGCACTTCRCTGCTCAAGAATCAGAACAAAATCTCTTTGTGAATTTGTGTTTAGGCAGCACAAAGAAAAAGAGCTCCTCCCAGAAACTTGGAGCTCTTGCCAGCAACAGTTTCCCCTGCTACTACTGCCACCCAGTGAAACTGCACAACTAGTGTGAAATGCCACTGTTTTCAAAGATCCTAAAATTCCTTTTCAGATGTTTAACTCTCATGACAATGTTCCACACCAGTAGCTTTAAAATTCAACTGGTTTTTTTGCTTTGCACCTAAAACTAAGAAAATCCACATACTCTCAGATTTTGAAACTGAAGTGTTCAAGTCATTTAGGGTATGCATAGATAACCATGGTTGTCCAAATTTAATCTGGAACTCATTCATTCACAATAATATTGTATGCATACACCTATATATAAAAAACATGCACAGAAAACATGCACAGAAAACAACCCGACTAATTAATTAATCTAAATTCATACACATCTAACAGGTAAGTGTCCACAGCGGTTTCAATTGCAGTCACGTTGTGACACAGACACAGGAGTTCTGGATGCAAGAGTTAGACCATGAGTATCTTACATACCTGTGCTGTTATTTCTTTTAGGGGGAAACCCAGGTTTCACCCCATCCCCAGGCAACAGTCAAGGGTAAAGCTTTCACCATCTGGTGCTACAAAAGCCTCAAACCTAACATCAGAAATAATTTGATCTGCACAAAAAGAACAGACTATCCTCTGAAGTTCCCAACTGACTGCAAATTGAAAAACTGCAGCCAAMAAGCATCATGACATGTCATAAAGGAGTAGCTTTTGTAGTGAGGCACTCACATGAGCACACTTGGTACCTTTYTCTTATTTAGGATATTCAGTGCAGACTATGGACAAAATGCCCCTAGTCAGAGTAAAGCCTGCTCTGTACTCTGAAGGGCTATCAAGCCGCAATGCATTTCCATCAGATTAGATATAATAACATGCAATATATATAACTTCCCTTTTCCTTTCTTTTTAAAATTAGCCAGAGGCTTAAAGATTAATAAAACTTAATTCTTCCTTAAAATTCTCCTAATGAATTGGTTTTCTCTGCAATTGGGATGATCATATTTTAATCTCAGTCTTCCTCTCTGCTACAGTATTACAAGGCACGTTTTCCAACCCTTCCAGACACAAAAGGGTTCATCACTGATGTTTTTAATATTCACTTTCATAATAATAAYTGCATTGAACTAGTGCCTTATTAATGTACATGTTTCATAGGAATTGCATTGTAATTTTCACCTGACTAAYGTCAACCTGCTAGAAAGTGTCTCTGGAAAGCATTATTAATGGCAATGGGGATGAGTAAGCTAAAACAAGGGTTAAATTAGGAAACACATGAATTACTAACTAGCCATTACCTAAAAAAAGCCATTAATACACTGAGACTCCAATAGCTGGACAAATGCCTTTTTTKTGCCCTTGACATTGTTGCAGTTATTCACGCCTAAGCCACTCATGGTTGCAAGTCCTCCTGTCCCCAACATGTTATTTCTCTCCATCACTACTCYCATGTATGGCTCCTCCTCTGYTACTACATGGTGGGAGAGGTAGTGCCCAGCCTACCTGCCGCCTCCTACATCCAGCAACAATCACAATGATAACACATTTTTCAGTGATTCTGCTTAAAACAGTTAAAACCAACGAGGGCTGTAACACATCTGGCCCAGTGATCCAGCTCGTAAGCTCCATCAGAAAGGGGAWGTATAATTAACATGGTTCTTACTTGTGCAAAACGTTCAGCATTTCTGTTCACTGTGAATTGGTAAGTTATGTTTGAAAACTGAATGCTGACAGGGAGGATGGAGACATTGAAATGGAGCATCACTGATCTTTCTGGGCCATGGAATTCTGTGTCATTCACCAAAACATCCAGCTGGAAGGAACGATGCTCTGTGACTGAAATGCTTTTATTCAGTACCAATTCTGTGAAGGAAAAGATTTGTCTATTAGCAACACACATAATCTGCAAATGCATCTTTTAATACTGCAAGCCCAACAAAAATAGATGCACCAAATTTAATTATACACATCCAAGTTTCCTAATAGGAAACAGAAGGCAACTTGAATATGAAATATGTTCTTAAGCTCTCTGTCATTCAAGATGTTTGGGAAGCCTTCTTCCCTTCTACCTACCAAGCCAAGAATCCTACAATCAAAACCTCTTGCTTATCAGTTTATACATCATCATCCCATACACTACCTACTGCAGAGATGCACAAGCTCCATTTTTTCAGCACATATTTAAAACTCAGTGCTTTATTTACATTACATTTCTCAGCTTTCTTTGGCTCAATAGTTACAAAATGCTCAAAAAAATTCAAGAATTATTGGTCATCTACTAAAAAGTAACTTGTCCTTAATTTGAAGAAAGAGTCCTTACTGTACTCGTGCCGAGTTCCCCTCACTTGGCTGCCATTTGGGCTGAAGTGGATTTCATCAAAGATGTGCTCTATACGAAATGTTTCACTTATCCAGGGATCGTCAGTAATGATGGTTCCTGTGTACTTCTTTCTGCTGCTTTCAAGGGGATAAATAGGTGTGGTGTCTGCATCGTACACAGTCAGCGTGGAAAGAACAGTGCCCTGGTAGGAAACAATAAATGGCACTGCTGAAGGACMTGAAGCTTTCTTCTTCTGGTAACTGTTTTGGAGATTGAAACATGGTCAAATAACACCTTACAACTTTCACTAAAACCCAGGCAAATGTATTCATAAGTGTCTTGTCAAGACTTGTTCTAGTCAGGAGATGGCAGCAAACTCCTAAAATCAGTCTTATCCCTTCCAGACACAAATACGATCAAAATGTCCTTTGAAGGGAAAACTGACTACCAAAAGATCTTGCTGTTGGGAAAGAGAAGTTCTCTCACGAAACACACATCGTTTATGACCCCCACAAAAAGTCTTCTCTATACCATTGACTTAAAAAGGGTCATTGCTTCTCTGAAGAGCCAAAGAGCCCATATGTACTTCCCTACTGAAGCAAGGGCTATGTGTGTACAGGGGCACCAAGGACACCCAGGGATTCAGACCTCTTRAAAGATCAGCTTGGCATAGCAGGGGAAAAATTAAAACCATTAAAACAAGATCCTGGAGCTCGCTATTAACTTCACAGGTGCAGTCGTTTGTCTGTAGAAGTTAGCCACTACTTCTACAGTACCCTAATAAATGTTCTGAACATAGTCCTGATATATTACACAGATTTGCATGTATGGTACAAGCATGCACATACACTTGCTCTAACAACACAATTTTAACCCCCTGGGGGAAGCAACCCCATAACAAACAGAGCAGAGCTCAGTATGGAGAGACCCAGAGCAATCCTGATCACAGACTCAATTGTCCATTCTGACCTTGGAAACTGCTCAAATTTCTTCAGTCTTTAATCACTAACCCAAACTCCTCTTCTTTAGGATCTGAGTAAGACATAACTTGGGGCAAAGGAATCCTACAAACAGCATTTTACAATCACAGATCTGCAGATTATGGTATGGCAATAGGCTTGCTGCCAAGATCCATTATCCAGGCAGAACACGATGCTTCCCAGGAGTCCTGCCTCCCACTGCTGTGCCCATACTTCCAGGGACTAGGTAAAGGAGAACATTACCAACATTACCTCTTTCCTGTTGAACTCCACGACAGCATCTGCAGTATCAGTGCCATTGGGAAGGAAGGGAGSAGAGTCATCTTCATCCAACACATTCACCAGGAAAGGCACCTCCACCTGCATTTCCCTGAGCCCCTCTCTGACGGTGCACTTGGCAATGAGCTCGTATCTCTCCCTCTCCTCCCGGTCCAGGCGCTGTGTCACCCGCACGCTGGTGGTGTTCTCGTTGTACCGAAAGGGAACTCCTTCCCCTGCAGAACACACACAGCCACAATCACTTACTGTACAGGCCTCTGATGGCTTTAACACTTTTCTGCAGTTCAGTAAATCCATTTGGACAGCATGATTGCACAATAAAAGATTGAGAAGTGAAACAGAAGGAACTTGGGTGGTTGCGTTAGAGTAGGAAGAAAGTACAGAATATATGGGAACAGTCTACAGTTTAGAAGAAGCACAGTTTGAAGCTCAGGATTATTCTCAGTCTACTTTTAGCAGATATAAAACTCTAAAACTGATCTTTTCTTTAGGGAAAGGGATAGTCCTCCTTCCCATTTCCTCTATGAATCTCAAAGGCAAAATCTTCAGGCTCAGTTTAGGTTTGTAAAGGAACTTCCTTTATAGAATCAAATCTAGATGGTCTACTGCAAAAGAGATCTTTTAACAGTGCAGCTGTTTGAATCTATTGCTAGTACGTGAGTGGCTCAGATCCAGTTTTACCTGCAAGCAATTTGTAGGAAATGCTGAGATTCTGACACAGATGATGAACTGAGGGTAACCGGAGCTGATGAAATGTACCAGGTGGTTTATTCTCCTTGATGTGAAAGGAGAGATCCATTTCTGTGAAGCAAAGCTGCCTTGCTGTCAGGGAACTGCAAGCTGGTGCAGTAGCATTGATCAAAGAGAGTAAAACTGTGGCGCGCGTAGCAGAGTCACATTCCTTCTCTTGGAAAGGGTGGGATGAAAGGAAGACATACAGCATCACCTTGGACAATGGCACCCAATTTCCTACAGCTTCAGGAGGAAGAAATCACCATAAGAAATATTTTACAGAAGRCAAGCCAACATTTCTTTTCCTTATATTCTACCCTAGTCCATTATTCCATAAATCCTATTAACGTGGCAAAGCAACTCTTCAATATGCCAGATGCTGGTGGGAAGACCTTATACCTTAATAATCCAAATAAGCCTGAAACTACAGGGCTTGGCACTGATTTTGCATTACAGAACCTCAAAACCAGTATCAGCATTCTGTAAGATACTGATATAAAAACACGTCATCGGCAGTAATCAACTCTTTGATAGGACTGCTTTTTGAAGAGACTAGAGCAGAGTGGGGTGGAAAACAGGAAAAATAAGGCATGAGATGGCAACAGATACTCAGGACAAATCCCTTTCAGGACTAACACTTCAGTCACAGCATTCCAACACTATGGACCAAATTATCCAGGTTCAGAGAACAGATTGCTTCATCATTTTCAAATTTGAAGAGGTGGACAAAAGATACAATCAAAGTTAAAATCAACCTGTGGCATCTACTAATACATCCTCAAGCCTTGTTTTGATTCCCTTGACTACAAACAGCACAGTAATATCTCTGTAATAGATCTAACTCACTTGAAAAGGAGTTCTAGGTCACTTTGATCTGTATGAACAAAACAAGGCTCTCGGGTGTTAAGTAGTTGTTCCACCTTTGTTCAGCACAAATATTTGATATACATGAACGCCAAGTACCAAAAATGGATGAAATATCAAACACTCAGCACTTCAAAAATAAAGCAATAAGTGTCTGAAGTTGAAAATTTCAACATCAAGGCACCTAAGTCTGAAGGTAGTGTTGATATATGGATCTTTCAAACTGAAGACAGTTACTACAGACTCTCTTCAATAGTAAAACTTCTGCAACTGATCACAGTGGTATGACATTAACTCCTCATCCATTTCCTCCTCCACCATCTAATGATAACTAATTTCCTCATAGATCACAATCACCAAAACCAATTTCGTGCTAGAGCATAAAAGAAGAGAAAAAAACCCTGAGATAATGAATTTCTATAGTTCAACAGTAAGCTTCTGTAACAAAACCAAATCCCAAGTGAGGGAGAGAGGTACAATTAACCATTTCTTCTAAGAGCTCTTTGGTGTTAGATGCAAACGTAATYTGCAAATCCAACTCACCAGAATGCAAGGACCATTTACATAAGAATCTGAACCACTCTCACAGCATTTGTCTTGGAATCCCTAACACAATGGAACTGATCTAACTTTCATCAGCAGATGAACAAACTGCAAATTTCAGTGTAAAGCCGTGATCTGTACAGCTGTGAAATGCAGAAAAAATATTTCTAGTAATGCAAGTGTCCCACCCTACTGGAGTTCYCAATGTGAGCAACAAGATCTGTTCCAGGTCAGCATCTGCTTTGGCATACTGCTGTGGATTTCACTGGGTCTGGCTCCTCATTTTGAAAGATCACATGTTTTTTTTTCAAATTTGATGCTCATCTTCCAGTGGAGAGATCTCACTGTCTGAACATATTTTTCTTTAAGAACATACACCTCAAGAAGAAAAGCTGGTTTTCTCATACTTACACAGCACGTTAAAGTCCTCTCTATCCAGGCTTTTGCTGAGGTAGAGAAGTCCTGTTTCTTCTCTGATTTGGAACCAATTATTTTCTTGTGGCCTTGCTCGAGGACCTATGAGATTGTGGCACAGATGAAAGTGGGCCACTTCCTCACGCGAATCCCTCAAGGCATGGATGCGCAGGAGCGGCGTTCCCGCCGGCTCGTCAATGTAGACATTCTCCGAGTACTCCTTCCTGGGGAAGTAGAGACCCAAGGCCACTGCAAAGGAAGGCGCACGAGAGAAGAGGCAGGCACAGTTAAATGCTGTTTTCTTAATAGATGTGTTTCCAAAGAAACAAAGGTTTCATTCTCTAAGAAGTAAAGAACCATTAAAAAATATGTGGAAAAAGGCAGATCCTCATGTCTTGTAAATAAACACAGTTTTACTTCAGTGAAGCCAAGTAYGCAGCCACCAAAAATATGGCCTATTGTTTGTTCAATTACAAAATTAACTGCTTTTTGAAAGCAAAACTGCTTTGCTGTAGACAAGGCCCACTTTAAGATGAACACTTAAGGAAGCTCTGCTTGGCAGATTTTATTTAAGTTCCTATCTGGTGCTCTCAGTTGTAATTCCATCAGCTCACAGATGATACTCAAAAAAAGGAAAAAAAAACCCTTAGATGAAATCACACACTTTAAAAGCCTTTAAACATGTTCTCTGTTGACAGAAAACAAAAATTTATCAATGGCTTGCACACTTTTCCTCAAGTTACACAAAACCCCTCTTGTAGAGCCTTTTGGCTCCTCCTTTTGTAAACAGGCCAGCATGATACTTTTGGTACAGAAAATCGTAGTTGAAAAAATACTGAAAGTGTTTTAAGTATTTTAAATATGACAGATGGGAAAGCTGAGAAGTGAGGGAGAAGGGAAATGTAAACTTCTTTTTTAGTACAATGACTGTGACTGGCCTGATCATTTCCCACCCTGGCACTGAAGGCATTTACATTTAGTAGGGCTCAACTGCCCCTTGGTGCTGGTTTCTTCAGCTGATCTCACCTCACCAGGCCCCCTGGGCAATGGCCTCTCTGTTTGCAGTGCTTCCCTTCCAATCTCCCCTCTTGCAGATGGGATCACAGGGGAACACCTCATTTGCAAGGAGGGGACAAAGTGACGCTCACACAGACTGAAACACTGGAACTGTCACTCCTGGACTTTACATGCACTGACAGTCAGTGCTTGCTCTCATCCAGCCTGAATACTTAAATACTGGAGAATTATACATCACTTCATCCAACTGATAAGGAGTCAGGCATATAAAAAGCTCACACATCTGCTGAACAAATGTAAACAGTAACAACTTCCATATGTTACTAATACAAAGCTCTCTCAGYTTAAATCAAGCCAGATACAACTGGAAATGATGGTAATGCAGAAGTAAAACTAGGGATAGAAAAGGATCTTCAAAATAGCATCAGGCTGTAGCACATATTTACTCTGCATTAGTATTGGATCCATWCACTGTTCTACTGAATGGAGTGCACCACAAACAAACTAAACAAGAGACCCCTAATTTCATTTAGAAACACCACAGAAACCATTGTACCTTGCAATGATTCAGWTATCATCTGTATCCCTGGATGCAATTACATTCATCAGGTTTTCAGAGGCTCATTATTTTTTTCTACATATATTTTGCAATATATGAATAAAGTGTTAAAGTAATATGCTAGGTGAATTCGTTCCAAAGGAATTAATTCAAAGAGAACCAACCATAGTCATTTTGAGAATTTCAGAAAAGCATTAACTCTTGACATTCCCTGTCCAGAAAAAAATTATTACTTTTGATTCTGGTACTATCACCCTCTCTTCTTTGTAAGTAAGATTCCTGAATATTTGTATTAAATTACAATTTTTTTTTTCAGTCCCTCTGTCTTTTTTGAAGTGCAGAAAAACCTGGGGAATATGTGCTCCTAGAACTCCTAACAAATAGGCTCAGKAACAAGAGGAATAAGGTGATATCCAAATACAAAGCCCAGTCCAAGTGCAAGTAAATAGACCCACTTGAGGTATTTTKTGTAAAAACTTCATTTTAAAACAATGAAAATTTCTTCACAAAAAATTCAACACTGAAAATTCACTACTCAAGACTAAAAAGTTACTTTCAACTCACAAATGCATACAAATGAGGCTTACACAACAGTGGCTGTTATTTCCTTTTTTCCACGACTGGGGTGAACAGTCCTGYGTGCAGTACAAGAACCAGCACTGCTGCAGAGATACGAAATCACCTCCAGCAGAAGGAGCTTATACASAGTACACATAAACAATACCAATGTGTATCATGGGAAGTGGAAAGGGAGAAAAATTGAGTATTTTGACTTGCTATTATTTGCTTCCTTATCTTAAACAAGTGTGCTAATCTTTATGTGCTTTGCTATACAAATGAGGGCTCACACTGCACGCAGGTACAGTCATGTTCAACCAAGCACATAAACAATTATGACAGACATGGCCACYTGAATGCCTGAAACCTGGCACACAACTACATCTCAGCAGAGTCAGCATCCCCACTGCCCTGCATTTGAAAGAAAAGGCTAATATTAATGCTGCAGACTCGGAAGTTCTTTGGCATCAGTTCACAGGAGGAGTCTTTTCCATCGTCAGAAATAAAGGGAAAAAATCCTGTAATATAAAAAATCTGATTTCTCTGTAAATAACAGAAATGCAAAACAATGTTCTGTATTTTGAAGGGAGGAGGATTCCTTAACAAAATAATTTAGCATTTACACACTAATTAGCTGGAAATGTATTTCACAAGTTTCAAAGCCACTTCAAGAAATTAGAAAAAGCTGCTGTAAGAGATTTAAATAGACACGTGCTCTTTTTCTACTCAATTGAAACCTAAAACTGATTAAACTAAATTCTGCCCATTGAAAGTKTTAGTTTTTAATACAAAGCAGATTTCCATATTGAGGACAAAACCCAACAATAATTTTAAGTGACACCAGTGAGTACATCCAATTTTCATATTTTACTTAGAAAAAAAGTATTTGAAGTGAAGAGTCTTTACAATGCTGCAAAATAAATAATTATATATAAATATAAATTTGATTAAGCCATGTGACAAGATTCACCCAGTGTTGTGAAATTATTGGGATTTTGTAAAGTGGTTTGTGTCACTCTGACTCAGCACTGAAAGAGACAAGAGATATAACAGACTGCCCAGGTCACAACCACTCTCTGCATATAAATCTTTGAGGGCTAATTTTAAAGGAGACCTTTGAAGYAGAAATGTAGCACCCACTTCTCAGAGGTGTGTTCATTCCTTTAAGCCCTAGTGAGTTAAAACCAGATTCAATAAACTTGCCATGTGGCAAGTATGCTGCAGGAGGAAGAGGTTCTAATCCTGGCCACAGTTTCTTGTGTCCTGAAAAAAAAATCCATTTCCAAGGACGTGTGCAAGCTTCCTATGGAAGCCAGATGGAGTTTTTAATGAATCTGCCATTTAAATAAAGAGGAATTGAGATGGTTACATTCAAAACTGATGGTTAAAGTGCTTTTGCTTAGGAATTAAAAGCAGAGAAAAATTTTGCGTTACAATCTTGAAATGCAGCACAAGAAAGTTGTGCTCTGTAGCTTCACAGAATCATTAAAATATTCTGGCAATCTTAACATTTTTATAGAGGACACTTCAGCTCTCCACACTACAATCTGCACAGGAAACATGGCAAGCTCTGATGGATGAGCAATATTATAGGATAATAACAGCGTATCAGTAACACACAGAAGAGAAAAGTGATCACGTTTAAGCGGATGTAATGCTACTAACTAATAGCTCCTACAGGAAATAGATACAGTTATGACAGCAGTTTTCCAGAGCAGGGAGAGAAAGCAGGTAAAATGAGAGCAGAGAAATGAGATTATATGTACTTTGAAGCCTTCATGATTGCCTTTTGAAATAAGGCAATTTTTCATGCGGCTTTTTTCCAGTCATGAATGATTAGGTAAACAATACCTTTTTTGATACAAATTGATTTTTTCTGAACACAATTTGCTCTACAAAACTTCAGATGTTTTTAATGTTTTTTTAATGCTTGCCACTATCGTCTTGAGTAGCATTTGGGGACGGCTCTTGATGAAAACTGTTRAAGTGACTACAGCAACATTATATTCTTAATATCAATCTTGATGACAGAAAACACAATTTAACATTTGAGTCACAAAATGAAGGAGCAGGAAATTTTTATTAGATATAGAAGAAGACCTGAGTGTAAGGCATTCTCCCAAACAATGCCTGTAACCATCTTTCAAGGTACAACTACAGACTTCAAACTATTARTTTTGAACTAGCAGATGTCTTATGAAGTTCATAGTCAAACTTCAAAGTCTGAATGACCACTGCTTGGTTTAGGTTACACYAGGAATTTGAACAAAAAGTTGACTCTTGATTTTAAAAAATAAAATGGCTGAAATATAACATTACTCACTGAAGTTATTTTAGGTTTCATTACTGATGTAATGAAAACTCTCTCTCGAGCCTGAGTATCTGTTACCCTCAAACTTCTTTTCACTAGTTCCTGTTGGTACACTTTTGTCCAGTAAATGAAAATCTTCACAGATCTCAGGGCACCTGCTGGATGAATATGCATCTAAAAACAGCAGGACCAGCTTGGTTTTTTAAAAAGAAAGAAAATCAGCAAAATGGAAATGATGGYTGTTTTTTGTTCAGTAAGTAGTATATACCTATATAACCTACACCTGACAAAACTTATTCAGAGCTTCTCAACTTTTTGGAGGAAAACAAAACAATTTATTTAGAACAGAACAGCCCCAGGCAATCAAAATCTTTAATCCAGAATTGACATGCATCTCCTAGAAGAGGGAGATGCTTTTAATGCAATGATAACCCTGCCAATGTAACATACAGGATTTAATGATATAACAGATGAACATGGGAGTCTGTTGTTAATAATCCTCCATTTGTTGCACAGCATCAGATTTCAACAGGCAATTATCTGTCAAGCTTAGTTTTGTGTTCCTGAAATAATTATCTTTACTTCTGACAAGTAGCCATTATGTTCCATTACTAATATTAATATACTAATGTTCGACTCATCAGAGAACAAGGCCAGTAATACACTTTCCTATGTTAAATTAAAGGACTTGCCCACTCAATTCCCTTCRAGTCTCTACACAATTAGGAAATAAACTTGCCCTCATAAACCAAATAGTCTGTAATTTAGGAAAAACACTGTCACCTGACAGAAAAGCAGTATGGAAATGCCACTTTGGATTCAATGGTCAGCTGTGCCAGCTGGGGACACGGCAGCAGTGGCAGAGGGACCCGGAGCTGCCTTCAGTGCCCACCCAGCCAGGCACAGGGAGAGCCAGGCTCCCAGGCACAGGGA